>QXEO01000264.1:867596-1193902 GCA_007115705.1 Dactylis glomerata | reverse complement strand
CCTCGTTGTTTGACTACGGGCAGCAGAGCGACAGTCTGAAAAAGGAGATAGCGTGCAAGGGGTCCGGTCTCGTCTGACTCGCGGAAGGAATAGAGAACAAAATCTTACCATTGAAATGCTTCTCATCGAGGTCACCTGCTCCATGAGCCAAACGAGTGAGACAAACTAGTCCAGGTTTAGCATCCGAAGCGTGTGGGGACCCACTTGTCTGGGTAAGGTTTGGTCCGACGTGTGTCTGGGGCCCCACTTGTCAATAGTGTTCTGGGCCTTAGTGGGGCCACATGTCATTAGGGTTAGGATTCGTGGCCAGTAGAAATTGTGCGTAGCAGCGGGATGAGAATTGACAGGGCATCGAGATTTGAAAGGCAAGTAAATTGATGAGACACGCCGCAGTCTGACAAGGCGTGCTCAAGAGATCTCAGTAGCATCATCATCGCTCACTCTACTCTGGAGACTAGTTCAGTAGATGGAGGAGTTCCCTTCCATGGGTAAACAAATGAATAAATGAAGGAAATTCCATAAACCACCAACTATTGCTGTCATCGTTGCATAAACCACCAACTATTCGTATAGCTTGCAACTAGGTCTAAATCACAACTTAAGCGGATTAACAAGACATCTGACGCCAGGGGCCCACCATATAATGAATTATTTTTTCCCTAAATCCTTTTTAATCCAATTTTGCACTGGGGCTACAAGAAATGCACACAAGAAAAATTGGGGAAAAATACAGGGAGGTCCCCTGAGGGTGTGGGACCCTAGAACCAAGACCAAACCATGGTTCCCACCCCACCTGACAGACATCAATGGAACCACCGAGTCTGACCTAGATCTCGGAGAGGGGCCTGGGGAATTCAGAAAAAATCAAAAAAATTGAAAAACACTGCATGGAGTCATGGTGAGTGATGCACCACCTAGGAAAAATACCAAACAGGCCATCCCAAGGGTTCACATGTGGACTCCCTCACAGAGAGGTGCTTCCAGACATGAGTTCTCTTGGTCTTCCTTGGCAGATGACCATGGTTTGTGCAAGTTCCACAGCAAACTTTAGAACCATGGTCCCATTTTTGGTGGAGATGTGCATCTTTGCATTCCCAACCACTTTTGCAACTAGTGTTTTTCCAGTTTCCACATAAAAAATGCATTTCCCATTTTTCGGGTGCCCGGAGGGGTCGAAACAGGTGCTTTTTGTGAAGGGGCCACCAAGGGCAGTGTGCAGAACATCACCACTCTATTTTTCATGGGTGGGGGACCTGCCAGGGGTGCCACATCCAGGAGGTTAGGAATTATCTCGGCCTGCTGCCATATAATGAATTATTTTTGCCCTAAATTCTTTTTAATCCAATTTTGCACTGGGGCTACAAGAAATGCACACCAGAAAAATTGGGGAAAAATACAGGGAGGTCCCCTGGGGGTGTGGGACCCTAGAACCAAGACCAAACCATGGTTCCCACCCCAGCTGGCAGACATCGATGGCACCGCCGAGTCTGACCTAGATCTCGGAGTGGGGCCTGGGGAATTCAGAAAAAATTTAAAAAAAATTAAAAAACACTGCATGGAGTCATGGTGGCTGATGCACCACCTAGGAAAAATACCAAACATGCCATCCCAAGGGTTCACATGTGGACTCCCTCACAGAGAGGTGCTTCCAGACATGAGTTCTCTTGGTCTTCCTTGGCAGATGACCATGGTTTGTGCAAGTTCCACAGCAAACTTTAGAACCATGGTCCCATTTTTGGTGGAGATGTGCATCTTTGCATTCCCAACCACTTTTGCAACTAGTGTTTTTCCAGTTTCCACATAAAAATGCATTTCCCATTTTTCGGGTGCCCGAAGGGGTCGAAACAGGTGCTTTTTTGTGAAGGGGCCACCAAGGGCAGTGTGCAGAACATCACCACTCTATTTTTCATGGGTGGGGGACCTGCCAGGGGTGCCACATCCAGGAGGTTAGGAATTATCTCGGCCTGCTGCCATATAATGAATTATTTTTGCCCTAAATTCTTTTTAATCCAATTTTGCACTGGGGCTACAAGAAATGCACACCAGAAAAATTGGGGAAAAATACAGGGAGGTCCCCTAGGGGTGTGGGACCCTAGAACCAAGACCAAACCATGGTTCCCACGCCAGCTGGCAGACATCGATGGCACCGCCGAGTCTGACCTAGATCTCGGAGGGGGGCCTGGGGAATTCAGAAAAAATCAAAAAAATGGAAAAACAATGCATGGAGTCATGGTGAGTGATGCACCACCTAGGAAAAATACCAAACATTCCATCCCAAGGGTTCACATGTGGACTCCCTCACAGAGAGGTGCTTCCAGACAGGAGTTCTTTTGGTCTTCCTTGGCAGATGACCATGGTTTGTGCAAGTTCCACAACAAACTTTGGAACGATGGTCCCATTTTTGGTGGAGATGTGCATCTTTGCATTCCAAACCACTTTTGCAACTAGTGTTTTTCCAGTTTCCACATAAAAATGCATTTCCCATTTTTCGGGTGCCCGAAGGGGTCGAAACAGGTGCTTTTTTGTGAAGGGGCCACCAAGGGCAGTGTGCAGAACATCACCACTCTATTTTTCATGGGTGGGGGACCTGCCAGGGGTGCCACATCCAGGAGGTCAGGAATTATCTCGGCATGCTGCCATATAATGAATTATTTTTGCCCTAAATCCTTTTTAATCCAATTTTGCACTAGGGCTACAAGAAATGCACACCACGAAAATTGGGGAAAAATACAGGGAGGTCCCCTGGGGGTGTGGGACCCTAGAACCAAGACCAAACCATGGTTCCCACCCCACCTGGCAGACATCGATGGCACCACCGAGTCTGACCTAGATCTCGGAGGGGGGCCTAGGGAATTCAGAAAAAATCAAAAAAATGGAAAAACACTGCATGGAGTCATGGTGAGTGATGCACCACCTAGGAAAAATACCAAACATGCCATCCCAAGGGTTCACATGTGGACTCCCTCACAGAGAGGTGCTTCGAGACAGGAGTTCTCTTGGTCTTCCTTGGCAGATGACCATGGTTTGTGCAAGTTCCACAGCAAACTTTGGAACCATGGTCCCATTTTTGGTGGAGATGTGCATTTTTGCATTCCCAACCACTTTTGCAACTAGTGTTTTTCCAGTTTCCACATAAAAATGCATTTCCCATTTTTCGGGTGCCCGGAGGGGTCGAAACAGGTGCTTTTTTGTGAAGGGGCCACCAAGGGCAGTGTGCAGAACATCACCACTCTATTTTTCATGGGTGGGGGACCTGCTAGGGGTGCCACATCCAGGAGGTTAGGAATTATCTCGGCATGCTGCCATATAATGAATTATTTTTGCCCTAAATCCTTTTTAATCCAATTTTGCACTGGGCTACAAGAAATGCACACCAGGAAAATTGGGGAAAAATACAAGGAGGTCCCCTGGGGGTGTGGGACCCTAGAACCAAAAACAAACCATGGTTCCCACCCCACCTGGCAGACATCGATGGCACCGCCGAGTTTGACCTAGATCTCGGAGGGGGGCCTAGGGAATTCAGAAAAAATCAAAAAAATGGAAAAACACTGCATGGAGTCATGATGAGTGATGCATCACCTAGGAAAAATACCAAACATGCCATCCCAAGGGTTCACATGTGGACTCCCTCACAGAGAGGTGCTTCCAGACATGAGTTCTCTTGGTCTTCCTTGGCAGATGACCATGGTTTGTGCAAGTTCCACAGCAAACTTTGGAACCATGATCCCATTTTTGGTGGAGATGTGCATCTTTGCATTCCCAACCACTTTTGCAACTAGTGTTTTTCCAGTTTCCACATAAAAAATGCATTTCCCATTTTTCGGGTGCCCGGAGGGGTCGAAACAGGTGCTTTTTTGTGAAGGGGCCACCAAGGGCAGTGTGCAGAACATCACCACTCTATTTTTCATGGGTGGGGGACCTGCCAGGGGTGCCACATCCAGGAGGTTAGGAATTATCTCGGCCTGCTGCCATATAATGAATTATTTTTGCCCTAAATTCTTTTTAATCCAATTTTGCACTGGGGCTACAAGAAATGCACACTAGAAAAATTGGGGAAAAATACAGGGAGGTCCCCTCGGGGTGTGGGACCCTAGAACCAAGACCAAAACATGGTTCCCACCCCAGCTGGCAGACATCGATGGCACCGCCGAGTCTGACCTAGATCTCGGAGTGGGGCCTGGGGAATTCAGAAAAAAATAAAAAAAAATAAAAAACACTGCATGGAGTCATGGTGGCTGATGCACCACCTAGGAAAAATACCAAACATGCCATCCCAAGGTTTCACATGTGGACTCCCTCACAGAGAGGTGCTTCTAGACTGGAGTTCTCTTGGTCTTCCTTGGCAGATGACCATGGTTTGTGCAAGTTCCACAGCAAACTTTGGTACCATGGTCCCATTTTTGGTGGAGATGTGAATCTTTGCATTCCCAACCACTTTTGCAACTAGTGTTTTTCCAGTTTCCACATAAAAAATGCATTTTCCATTTTTCGGGTGCCCGGAGGGGTCGAAACAGGTGCTTTTTTGTGAAGGGGCCACCAAGGTCAGTGTGCAGAACATCACCACTCTATTTTTCATGGGTGGGGGACCTGCCAGGGGTGCCACATCCAGGAGGTTAGGAATTATCTCGGCCTGCTGCCATATAATGAATTATTTTTGCCCTAAATCCTTTTTAATCCAATTTTGCACTTGGGCTACAAGAAATGCACACCAGAAAAATTGGGGAAAAATACAGGGAGGTCCCCTAGGGGTGTGGGACCCTAGAACCAAGACCAAACCATGGTTCCCACCCCAGCTGGCAGACATCGATGGCACCGCCGAGTCTGACCTAGATCTTGGAGGGGGGCCTGGGGAATTCAGAAAAAATCAAAAAAATAGAAAAACAATGCATGGAGTCATGGTGAGTGATGCACCACCTAGGAAAAATACCAAACATTCCATCCCAAGGGTTCACATGTGGACTCCCTCACAGAGAGGTGCTTCCAGACAGGAGTTCTTTTGGTCTTCCTTGGCAGATGACCATGGTTTGTGCAAGTTCCACAACAAACTTTGGAACGATGGTCCCATTTTTGGTGGAGATGTCCATCTTTGCATTCCAAACCACTTTTGCAACTAGTGTTTTTCCAGTTTCCACATAAAAATGCATTTCCCATTTTTCGGGTGCCCGGAGGGGTCGAAACAGGTGCTTTTTTGTGAAGGGGCCACCAAGGGCAGTGTGCAGAACATCACCACTCTATTTTTCATGGGTGGGGGACCTGCCAGGGGTGCCTGATACGTCCAAAACGTATCTACTTTCACGAACACTTTTTGCTATTGTTTCTCCTCTAACTTGTGTGTTTTGAATACAACTAACACGGACTGACGCTGTTTTCAGCAGAATTGCTCTGGTGTCTCGTTTTTGTGCAGAAATTCAACTTCCAGTAAAAATTCGGGAAAAATCACCAAAAATCATATTTCATCAGAAGACCCACGGAGCCAGAAGACTGGAGGGAGAAGTGGCTCGAGGAGCCGTCACACATGGGCGGCGCGGCCCAGCCCTGGCCGCGCCACCCCTGTGTGAGGTGGCCCCAGGCCCCCTCTCGACCTCCTCTCTCGCGTACATATACCCCCTGACGACTTAAGATCGGGGAGACGGCGTTTTTCCTAGATAGACTTCCGCTGCGCCGCCGCCATCAGAAACCGCGATTCGGAATCAGAAACTCCGTTCTGGCACCCTGCCGGGACGGGGATTCGGAGGAGATCTTCATCACCATCACCACCGACGCTCCTCCATCGACCATCCATGACTCCCCCATCCATGTGTGAGTAATTCCCCCGCTGTAGGTGAGGGGATGGTAGGGATTGGATGAGATTGTTCATGTAATTTGATATGAGATTGATAGGGCATAGTGCCTAGTATCTTTATTTAGTGCCTACGACATTGTTGCAACTTGTTGTGCTTAATGCTTGTCACTTTGGGCCCGAGTGCCATGATTTCAGATCTGAACATGTTATTATTTCTATGATGATACTTGTTGTTTATGGTCTTACCTACAAGTTGTATACACATATTGTTGTCCGGAACCCGAGGCCCCAAAGTGACAGAAATTGGGATAACCGGAGGGGATGGCTATGATATGAGGATCACATGTGTTCACCGAGTGCTAATGCTTTGCTCCGGTACTTTATTAAAAGGAGTACCTTAATTACCAGTAGTTTCCCTTGAGGCCCTGCTGCAACAGGCTGGTAGGACAAAAGATGTCGTGCAAGTTTCTCCTTGTGAGCACGCACGACTATATACGGAACACATGCCTATGATTGTTTGTACTAGGATGCTTTATCATTATTTATCTGCAATGCCCGTATCTCATTGATTTCATGAATTATCTTATCCATGCAACGCCCGTTATCCATCCCTATGCCTACAGTATTTGTTCCTACTGTTTACAATCATTACTTCTACTGTTGCTATTTTATTACTGATGTTACTGTTTTCCTACTGTCACTGCTATAAAACTGTTGCTACTGATAAACCGCTGCGAGTGAGACTGTTTCCAGGTGCAGGTGAATTGACAACTCATCTGTTAAGGCTTTCATATATTCTTTGGCTCCCCTTGTGTCGAATCAATAAATTTGGGTAATACTTCCCTCGAAGACTGTTGCGATCCCCTATACTTGTGGGTCATCAAGACTATTTTCTGGCGCCGTTGCCGGGGAGCATAGCTTTATCTATAAGTTCACTTGGTATTCATATTGTTCGCTGCAATCCTTTCATCATGGGTAAACCTCGTGATGGAAAAGTTCCTATATTGCCATCCACTACAAGAAGAGGTACGACTCTCAACACCTCTGTTGCTCTTGATTCGCCATCCGTTATGAGTAAGTTGCTTACACCACCACACCCACACGTTACTGCTACTACTTCTGCTGAGATTGAAAGTGCCACTGATAATTTAGATGATGCTTCTACTGTGCTTGATGAGAGAGGTTCACTAGGTTCCTTTTTAGAAGCTACTATTGCTAGAGCTAAGTTGGGAAACACCACTGTTACACCTGTTAGTTCACCTGAGTCTAGGGAATGTCCTAGTGATGATTATGATGATGATGCTTATATTGAGCTTAATGATGATTTTATTGCAGAAGCACGTGCTGCTCGTGATGCAGGTAATATTAAAGAGCTTCTTGCTAAACGTTCTGTTAGATATAATTTGTCTCCTGATCCTAAGTTTGCTGCTTCTCCTATCAATATTAGAGACAAAGATTATGATTTCTCTTTGGATTTATCTTACATATCTATTGTTGAGAAAACTCCCTTTTGTGGTACTAAAGATGAGAGTGCTATGGAGCACATGAATGAGCTTTCTACTTTGAGTAATTTGTTTTCTGATGATATTAAGCTCCGCACTTATTTTGTTGCTAAGATTTTTCCTTTCTCGTTGAAGGATGCTGCTAAAATTTGGTTTAATAGTTTGTCTCCTGGATCTCTTACTAGTCCTATTGCTTTGGTTAATGCTTTCTTTCAGAAATATTTTCCCGCTAGTGCTCAACATGCTGCTGTGCAGAAAATCTTTGATTTTGAACAGGGAAAAGGAGAGAAATTGCCTGAATCTTGGACAAGGTTTTGTTCTTTAATTAGAGCTTTGCCTAAAGAACCATTGCCTAAAAATGAACTCCTTGATATATTTTATAATGGACTAACGGATGAATCTAAGTCATATTTGGATAGTTGTGCTAGTTGTGTTTTCAGGGAAAGAACTCCGGCTGAAGCAGAGGAGTTAATGGCTAAAATAAGCCGGAATCATGATGATTGGACTTTAGTTGAGCCAACACCAGCACCAACCCCTGCGCCATCTACAGAGCCCACACCGAAGAAGAGAGGGATGATTGAATTAAATGATGAAGTTATGAAGGAGGCTAAGAAAGCTCTTAAGGAGAAAGGTATTAAGGCCGAAGATGTGAAGAATTTACCTCCTATTGAAGAATTATGTAAGCCAATCCCTCGCTCATCTACTATTGAGGTACACTCTCTCCAACGCTTTGATGAAAGAGATATTCCTTACACTAAACCTCCTGATCAATGCTTTGATGAGTTTGATAATTTTATTGTTAAGCAAGAAAATTTTAATAGAATGGTGCATAATCATCTGTTGGAGAATTCTAGAGTTATTAACAAGATGCAGGATATTGTGGAGAGAACCGCTAATGATGTGAAGATACTTGCTAAACATTTTCAAATGATTCAAACACAAATTGATCAGCTTACCAAGGTGCAGCAAGATCTGCTAGTTAATGCTGCAAGGGATAAGCAAGCATGTGAAATACGCACAAGAAGTGGAGCTGCTACTCAAGATCCATTATATCCTGAAGGACATCCTAAGAGGGTTGAGCAAGATTCTCAACGCACTTCAAGTGATGATATTCCTCCCAAGAAGAAGAAGAAGCAGAAAACAACTGCAGAATCCTCTGATGCAGGTAAAGATCCTAACAGTGTTTCTATTTCTGATGCTGAAACAGAACCAGGAAATGATAAAGAAGAAGATAAAGAAGAAGCTGAAGAAGAACCGGAAAAGAGTGATAAAAATGTAAAGTACACCAAAGAAGACTTCATTGCCAACAAGCATGGTAAGGAGAGGGAACCTTGGGTACAGAAGCCAATGCCTTTTCCTAGTAAGAAACACAAGTCCAAGGAAGAAGAACACTACAACAGGTTTTGTGAATGGATGAGACCTTTATTTTTGCAAATTCCTTTGACTGATGCTATTAGAATGCCTCCTTATGCAAAGTATATGAAAGATATTGTCACTAACAAAAGGAAAATTCCTAGTGAGGAAATTTCCACTTTACTTGCTAATTATTCTTTTGATGGTAAAGTTCCAGAGAAGCTTGGAGATCCAGGTATACCAACTATTCCTTGCTCCATTAAAAATAACTATGTTAGAACTGCCTTATGTGATTTGGGAGCTGGAGTTAGTGTCATGCCTTTTTCTCTTTATAAGAGACTTGATTTAGAAAAATTGGTATCAACTGATATATCCTTGCAGATGGCTGATAAGTCTACTACTATTCCCATTGGTATATGTGAGAATGTTCCTGTTCAAGTTGCTAACAGCTGTTTAATACTAACTGATTTTGTTGTGTTGGAAATGCCTGAAGATGATAACATGTCTATTATTCTTGGGAGACCTTTTCTAAACACTGCAGGTGCTGTTATTAATTGCAATCAAGGAAAAGTCACTTTTAATGTTAATGATAAAGAATATACGGTTTATTTTCCCAAGAAGATTGATAGGAGAAATGCTCTAAATTCAATCAAGCATGTTGAGACCATCAAAGTTGGTCAAATTATTTGTTCAGAGCGAAAGCCCAGGGAAGAATGTCAAATTGTTATGGTTGGGACTATACCTATCAAAGTTGAGGTAACATAAGCATTAAGTGATATGCAAAGTTTTGCCTCATAAAAAGTTAGTTTGGTAACAAGACTTGATCAACCTTGTTAACAAAGTGATTTTATATGAATGAAACTTCGTTTTCACCGCATCCACTCCACCTCACTTGTATTTACTTTCATCAAATTTTATTCTTTCAGTTTAGTTGTATGATTAAGAGTATCTCAGAGCTGCTGCATGCTTAGTTTTGATTTGCTTGAAATCTTTTCATCCTCGTTTTCCTGAGTTTTATCGTTATGTCAATTTCTGAAAAATCCTCGAAAATAAAGTTTCTCGAAAAATTCCAGAAAATTCTTTATAAATTTTTATGTCAAAAATGGGGCAGAGAGACACCTGGGTGGCACCAGGTGGGGCAGCCACGCCACCTCACACACAGGTGGCGCGGCCCAGCCCTGGCCGCGCCACCCTTGTGTGAGGGGGCCCCACCATGCCACTCACTCATCTCTTCTTCCCCTGCTCTTTCTCTCTCCCGAAAAACACCGCCCCACTTGCCCAAACTCGAGTTCTTGCTGTTCTTCACCTGGATTTCTCGATCTCCTTGTTCAGCCCAGCATTTTTGCTGAAACTTGGATCATTCGCTCTCCGGTATGTGACTCCCCCACTTGTCCAAGTAGATTTTCTTTTGGTAAAGTATTTCTTGAGTATTTTAGCATTGTAGGTGACAGTATAAATGAGTATGCATGCTTGTTCTATTGTTTAGAAAGATTATTTTGATGCATGATAGCTCTCTAGTAACCCTCTATAGTAGTTTCCTACATTTGCTTGTCTTTAAATCATTTTTATGAGTTTGTTGAAAAATTTCAGAGAAGAAGATGGCCAACTTCACATATGGAGAAGTGTTTGAAAGTGATGCACCAAGGGCATCAAGGCCCTCTAGATCCGCTGCCCGATATAGGGTATCCTATAATGAGGATCTCATGTCACCGAACCCAGAAGGGGATGATGGAGATGCACATCCATCTGCCTTCCCTTGTTTTAACTTCTTGAGTGATGCAGGGATTCTTGATGATTTCTTGCTCCTTATTAACAGGGTTGGGTTGACAGATTATGTGGCGGATGAAAGACACCAATATGCTTTGCTTACAAAGACTTTCGTTGAAAGTTTTAAATTTATTAACTCTCAGTACAATCCATCTGTTGCATTTAAGATTTATGATCAGCCCATCACCATGTCTTTGGAGAGGTTTTGTTTTGTTTTAGGTATTCCCATGTTTGGAACGGCTAGGAAGATACAAAATCACCCTGCTGATTTGTTGGAGCTTTACCGAGGGGTGACCAATGATGATGACCGCAACGCACAGCGTGGCAAGATAAGAAATATTCAACTCCCAGCTATTAGATATTTTACTTACTATCTTGCAACTAGTGTACTTGGTAGAGAAAACACTAGCAATATCTCCAACTATCATTTAGCTTTTCTAGCCACTGCTCTTGATGTTGGTAGGGAGTATAACCTTGGTGCTGTTATTGCTCGTCGCCTAGCTGCTAGGGGACCTATTTATGGAGGTATTATTGCTGCACGCATTGTTGCTGAGCTAGGACTTTCTATTGCTCCTAATGATGTATTGTTGGCTCCACAGAGGCTTGATCTCGCTGCTATGAAACTCCATCATTTTGTTACTGCTAACTCTCGTGCAGGGAAATTAGTTTACAGGATGTTATTCATTGATGGAGAGGAAAGGGAAATTCCCTTTCCTCAGCCTAACTTGTTCAGCATTCATAAGAAGCCATGGTCGCGCACAAAGGTGGAGTTGGACGATCAGCTTAGGCTGCTTGGTTTCAATATCCAACACGGCGTGGTGGTCCAGGAGGAAGAGGAGGAGCCGCCCTATCACTTCACCACGTACCACTCCGGGGCATCCTCAAACTCTTATCAGGACGATGGTGCTTCTTCGTCACACCACGAGGGCGCCACCTCATGGCAAGATTGGCCGAGTTGGGATTGATCTCCACTTAGGCCAAAAGCCTAAGCTTGGGGGGAGGTACGCCGACGATTCACTCATCTACATATCATATTCTGTCGGTCCTTTGTATATTCATGTTTTGCTTTCTTTACTATTCTTGTTCTTGTTTTCATTGCTTCCAAAACACAAAAAGACCAAAAATATTTCCATTGTTTCTCTCTATTTGGTTCTTTAGTTTTCCACCTTCGGTTTGCTTTACTTGCTATTTTCAGTTTGCTACTTGAAAAAACCCAAAAATATTTGCTTTGTTCCTTCCGCTTTTGCTTTCAAAAATCGAAAACACAAAAATATTGTTGTTCTTCTTTGGTTTTGTAAAGTTTGTGCAGAGTTCAGTCTCCCGTTACTCCATTGGAGCTTGGTATTCACTTTATATTATTCAAGCCGACATATGACAATCCGAGATGTGGTAAGAGGCTGGTATGAACTCTATTTGTTTTCATTTTTGTACATATACTCATCTATGTGGACATGCTTAGTCAGTTCATGTAAGGTATATGTCATCTAATGGATGCTTTGTAGTTCTTGCCTTCATATGATTAGTTTCAATCTACTATTAGCCTGTAGCATGTCATGTAGACGCTTGCATGCATTGTTTTATTCATAGTATGGTATGATATTGTGGTATCCACCTCTGAAAGCTCCATTTGAATCGACTTGGCACATGCTCAAGCATGCATATGACTGAACTAAAAAGTCAATTAAGCCTCGATGATCTAAATTGCCTCAGAGTTCTTGTATCATTTTTATGCCTATATTAATTTTGTTTTGTCGCAAGCATGATTATGATAGTTATTGCTCTCTCGATTGTCGCTTCCCAGTCTTTTGCTAGCCTTCACTTGTACTGAGTATGAGCTCTACTCGTGCATCCATTTACCAAAAACCAAGTCTTCCAAAGAGTCCACTATAAATTCCTATGCATGGTATTTGTAAGCCATTCCTAGTAAATTTTCATGTGCTACCTTTCAAAACTTTCAACTACTTATCATTTTGTGCCACTGTTTTTAGCTCATGGGGACGTAGTGGTCGGAATTGCTATCTTCCATATTAAATTAAGTACCCTTCGACTAGGCAGCTTCATCTGCTCGTCATTAATTTTGCAAGGGAGCTGGTCAGACCATTATAATCTTAATTCTAAAAGAAAGAAGAAAAAAGGCACTCCTCCAATGGAATGTGAAAGTTGGTGGGCACCCGATGGAATCGGTTAGCCATGGTTTGAGAAAGGAAAAAGGTGGGGAGGAGTGCCAAAGCTTTATAAAAGAGCACCAATGTGCCAATTTTTCAAAGAACTCGGAACCGCTCTCACTTGTTTATTATGGAAGATAGTAAGTCCCCATTGCTAGTCGTTGACATAGAACAACCACCTCTGAAAAGAAATTTTTATCTCTGTTTTACAAATGAAAAGCTCTAGCACATGTTAAATCACTGCTTCCCTCTGCGAAGGGCCATTCGTTTACTTTTATGTTGTGTCACCATCTTCTAACTTTTAAGCACTTCTTGAGAGCATAGCTGTTATTCTTAGTGTAATGTGCTTGTCCCAGAACACGGTTAATGGTGGTATAACTATGATGCTTGTATCTTTGATATTTCTACTTCTAGTCTTCCCTTGGACTTCAGAGGTGCCTCAACATTTATATTTTGCTCTACAAATAAAGGCAAGTGGGATACCATTCTCTCATACCATTTATGCATATTACAATCTTGTAGCTTCTCATGCACATGTTACTTGTTATTAGTGCATTGGCACTTTTTCATAGCTTGCTTGACTATGAGGTAACATTAGTTGCATATTTCTTATTATGAATTGCCTGAGTACTCGATCACATAGTTAGTATATATACATCATATGAGCAAACGTGTTCGTGAAAGTTTCTTTAATCGCTCTCAGTTGTTGACTGAATTGCTTGAGGACAAGCAAATAGCTAAGCTTGGGGGGAGTTGATACGTCCAAAACGTATCTACTTTCCCGAACACTTTTTGCTATTGTTTCTCCTCTAACTTGTGTGTTTTGAATACAACTAACACGGACTGACGCTGTTTTCAGCAGAATTGCTCTGGTGTCTCGTTTTTGTGCAGAAATTCAACTTCCAGTAAAAATTCGGGAAAAATCACCAAAAATCATATTTCATCAGAAGACCCACGGAGCCAGAAGACTGGAGGGAGAAGTGGCTCGAGGAGCCGTCACACATGGGCGGCGCGGCCCAGCCCTGGCCGCGCCACCCCTGTGTGAGGTGGCCCCAGGCCCCCTCTCGACCTCCTCTCTCGCGTACATATACCCCCTGACGACTTAAGATCGGGGAGACGGCGTTTTTCCCAGATAGACTTCCGCTGCGCCGCCGCCATCAGAAACCGCGATTTGGAATCAGAAACTCCGTTCTGGCACCCTGCCGGGACAGGGATTCGGAGGAGATCTTCATCACCATCACCACCGACGCTTCTCCATCGACCATCCATGACTCCCCCATCCATGTGTGAGTAATTCCCCCGCTGTAGGTGAGGGGATGGTAGGGATTGGATGAGATTGTTCATGTAATTTGATATGAGATTGATAGGGCATAGTGCCTAGTATCTTTATTTAGTGCCTACGACATTGTTGCAACTTGTTGTGCTTAATGCTTGTCACTTTGGGCCCGAGTGCCATGATTTCAGATCTGAACATGTTATTATTTCTATGATGATACTTGTTGTTTATGGTCTTACCTACAAGTTGTATACACATATTGTTGTCCGGAACCCGAGGCCCCAAAGTGACAGAAATTGGGATAACCGGAGGGGATGGCTATGATATGAGGATCACATGTGTTCACCGAGTGCTAATGCTTTGCTCCGGTACTTTATTAAAAGGAGTACCTTAATTACCAGTAGTTTCCCTTGAGGCCCTGCTGCAACAGGCTGGTAGGACAAAAGATGTCGTGCAAGTTTCTCCTTGTGAGCACGCACGACTATATACGGAACACATGCCTATGATTGTTTGTACTAGGATGCTTTATCATTATTTATCTGCAATGCCCGTATCTCATTGATTTCATGAATTATCTTATCCATGCAACGCCCGTTATCCATCCCTATGCCTACAGTATTTGTTCCTACTGTTTACAACCGTTACTTCTACTGCTGCTATTTTATTACTGCTGTTACTGTTTTCCTACTGTCACTGCTATAAAACTGTTGCTACTGATAAACCGCTGCGAGTGAGACTGTTTCCAGGTGCAGGTGAATTGACAACTCATGTGTTAAGGCTTTCATATATTCTTTGGCTCCCCTTGTGTCGAATCAATAAATTTGGGTAATACTTCCCTCGAAGACTGTTGCGATCCCCTATACTTGTGGGTCATCAGTGCCACATCCAGGAGGTCAGGAATTATCTCGGCCTGCTGCCATATAATGAATTATTTTTGCCCTAAATCCTTTTTAATCCAATTTTGCACTGGGGCTACAAGAAATGCACACCACGAAAATTGGGGAAAAATACAGGGAGGTCCCCTGGGGGTGTGGGACCCTAGAACCAAGACCAAACCATGGTTCCCACCCCACCTGGCAGACATCGATGGCACCACCGAGTCTGACCTAGATCTCGGAGGGGGGCCTAGGGAATTCAGAAAAAATCAAAAAAATGGAAAAACACTGCATGGAGTCATGGTGAGTGATGCACCACCTAGGAAAAATACCAAACATGCCATCCCAAGGGTTCACATGTGGACTCCCTCACAGAGAGGTGCTTCCAGACAGGAGTTCTCTTGGTCTTCCTTGGCAGATGACCATGGTTTGTGCAAGTTCCACAGCAAACTTTGGAACCATGGTTCCATTTTTGGTGGAGATGTGCATTTTTGCATTCCCAACCACTTTTGCAACTAGTGTTTTTCCAGTTTCCACATAAAAATGCATTTCCCATTTTTCGGGTGCCCGGAGGGGTCGAAACAGGTGCTTTTTTTGTGAAGGGGCCACCAAGGGCAGTGTGCAGAACATCACCACTCTATTTTTCATGGGTGGGGGACCTGCTAGGGGTGCCACATCCAGGAGGTTAGGAATTATCTCGGCCTGCTGCCATATAATGAATTATTTTTGCCCTAAATCCTTTTTAATCCAATTTTGCACTGGGGCTACAAGAAATGCACACCAGGAAAATTGGGTAAAAATACAAGGAGGTCCCCTGGGGGTGTGGGACCCTAGAACCAAGACCAAACCATGGTTCCCACCCCACCTGGCAGACATCGATGGCACCGCCGAGTTTGACCTAGATCTCGGAGGGGGGCCTAGGGAATTCAGAAAAAATCAAAAAAATGGAAAAACACTGCATGGAGTCATGATGAGTGATGCACCACGTAGGAAAAATACCAAACATGCCATCCCAAGGGTTCACATGTGGACTCCCTCACAGAGAGGTGCTTCCAGACATGAGTTCTCTTGGTCTTCCTTGGCAGATGACCATGGTTTGTGCAAGTTCCACAGCAAACTTTGGAACCATGGTCCCATTTTTGGTGGAGATGTGCATCTTTGCATTCCCAACCACTTTTGCAACTAGTGTTTTTCTAGTTTCCACATAAAAAATGCATTTCCCATTTTTCGGGTGCCCGGAGGGGTCGAAACAGGTGCTTTTTTGTGAAGGGGCCACCAAGGGCATTGTGCAGAACATCACCACTCTATTTTTCATGGGTGGGGGACCTTCCAGGGGTGCCACATCCAGGAGGTTAGGAATTATCTCGGCCTGCTGCCATATAATGAATTATTTTTGCCCTAAATCCTTTTTAATCCAATTTTGCACTGGGGCTACAAGAAATGCACACCAGGAAAATTGGGGGAAAATACAGGAAGGTCCCCTGGGGGTGTGGGACCCTAGAACCAAGACCAAACCATGGTTCCCACCCCACCTGGCAGACATCGATGGCACCGCCGACTCTGACCTAGATCTCGGAGGGGGGCCTGGGGAATTCAGAAAAAATCAAAACAAATGGAAAAACACTGCATGGAGTCATGGTGAGTGATGCACCACCTAGGAAAAATACCAAACATGCCATCCAAAGGGTTCACATGTGGACTCCCTCACAGAGAGGTGCTTCCAGACAGGAGTTCTCTTGGTCTTCCTTGGCAGATGACCATGATTTGTGCAAGTTCCACAGCAAACTTTGGAACCATGGTCCCATTTTTGGTGGAGATGTGCGTCTTTGCATTCCCAACCACTTTTGCAACTAGTGTTTTTCCAGTTTCCACATAAAAATGCATTTCCTATTTTTTGGGTGCCCGGAGGGGTCGAAACAGGTGCTTTTTTATGAAGGGGCCACCAAGGGCAGTGTGCAGAACATCACCACTCTATTTTTCATGGGTGGGGGACCTGCCAGGGGTGCCACATCCAGGAGGTTAGGAATTATCTCGGCATGCTGCCATATAATGAATTATTTTTTGCCCTAAATCCTTTTTAATCCAATTTTGCACTGGGGCTACAAGAAATGCACACCACGAAAATTGGGGAAAAATACAAGGAGGTCCCCTGGGGGTGTGGGACCCTAGAACCAAGACCAAAACATGGTTCCCACCCCAGATGGCAGACATCGATGGCACCGCCGAGTCTGACCTAGATCTCGGAGGGGGGCCTGGGGAATTCAGAAAAAATCAAAAAAAATGGAAAAACAGTGCATGGAGTCATGGTGAGTGATGAACCACCTATAAAAAATACCAACCATGCCATCCTAAGGGTTCACATGTGGACTCCCTCACAGAGAGGTGCTTCCAGACAGGAGTTCTCTTGGTCTTCTTTGGCAGATGACCATGGTTTGTGCAAGTTCCGCAGCAAACTTTGGAACCATGGTCCCATTTTTGGTGGAGACGTGCATCTTTCCATTCCCAACCACTTTTGCAACTAATGTTTTTCTAGTTTCCACATAAAAAATGCATTTCCCATTTTTCGGGTGCCCGGAGGGGTCGAAACAGGTGCTTTTTTGTGAAGGGGCCACCAAGGGCAGTGTGTAGAACATCACCACTCTATTTTTCATGGGTGTGGCACCTGCCAGGGGTGCCACATCCAGGAGGTTAGGAATTATCTTGGCCTGCTGCCATATAATGAATTATCTTTGCCCTAAATCCTTTTTAATCCAATTTTGCACTGGGGCTACAAGAAATGCACACTAGGAAAATTGGGGAAAAATACAGGAAGGTCCCCTGGGGGTGTGGGACCCTAGAACCAAGACCAAACCATGGTTCCCACCCCACCTGGCAGACATCGATGGCACCGCCAAGTCTGACCTAGGTCTCGGAGGGGGGCCTGGGGAATTCAGGAAAAATCAAAAAAAATGGAAAAACACTGCATGGAGTCATGGTGAATGATGCACCACCTAGAAAAAAATACCAAACATGCCATCCCAAGGGTTCACATGTGGACTCCCTCACAGAGAGGTGCTTCCAGAGAGGAGTTCTCTTGGTCTTCCTTGGCCGATGACCATGGTTTGTGCAAGTTCCACAGCAAACTTTGGAACCATGGTGCCATTTTTGGTGGAGATGTGCATCTTTGCATTCCCAACCACTTTTGCAACTAGTGTTTTTCCAGTTTCCACATAAAAAATGCATTTCCCATTTTTTGGGTGCCCGGAGGGGTCGAAACAGGTGCTTTTTTGTGAAGGGGCCACCAAGGGCAGTGTGCAGAACATCACCACTCTATTTTTCATGGGTGGGGGACCTGCCAGGGGTGCCACATCCAGGAGGTTAGGAATTATCTCGCCCTGCTGCCATATAATGAATTATTTTTGCCCTAAATCCTTTTTAATCCAATTTTGCACTAGGGCTACAAGAAATGCACACCAGGAAAATTGGGGGAAAATACAGGGAGGTCCCCTAGGGGTGTGGGACCCTAGAACCAAGACCAAACCATGGTTCCCACCCCACCTGGCAGACATCGATGGCACCGCCGAGTGTGACCTAGATCTCGGAGGGGGTCCTGGGGAATTCAGAAAAAATCAAAACAAATGGAAAAACACTGCATGGAGTCATGGTGAGTGATGAACCACCTAGGAAAAATACCAAACATGCCATCCAAAGGGTTCACATGTGGACTCCCTCACAGAGAGGTGCTTCCAGACAGGAGTTCTCTTGGTCTTCCTTGGCAGATGACCATGATTTGTGCAAGTTCCACAGCAAACTTTGGAACCATGGTCCCATTTTTGGTGGAGATGTGCGTCTTTGCATTCCCAACCACTTTTGCAACTAGTGTTTTTCCAGTTTCCACAAAAAAAATGCATTTCCTATTTTTTGGGTGCCCGGAGGGGTCGAAACAGGTGCTTTTTTATGAAGGGGCCACCAAGGGCAGTGTGCAGAACATCACCACTCTATTTTTCATGGGTGGGGGACCTGCCAGGGGTGCCACATCCAGGAGGTTAGGAATTATCTCGGCATGCTGCCATATAATGAATTATTTTTTGCCCTAAATCCTTTTTAATCCAATTTTGCACTGGGGCTACAAGAAATGCACACCACGAAAATTGGGGAAAAATACAAGGAGGTCCCCTGGGGGTGTGGGACCCTAGAACCAAGACCAAAACATGGTTCCCACCCCAGCTGGCAGACATCGATGGCACCGCCGAGTCTGACCTAGATCTCGGAGGGGGGCCTGGGGAATTCAGAAAAAATCAAAAAAAATGGAAAAACAGTGCATGGAGTCATGGTGAGTGATGAACCACCTATAAAAAATACCAACCATGCCATCCTAAGGGTTCACATGTGGACTCCCTCACAGAGAGGTGCTTCCAGACAGGAGTTCTCTTGGTCTTCTTTGGCAGATGACCATGGTTTGTGCAAGTTCCGCAGCAAACTTTGGAACCATGGTCCCATTTTTGGTGGAGATGTGCATATTTCCATTCCCAACCACTTTTGCAACTAATGTTTTTCCAGTTTCCACATAAAAAATGCATTTCCCATTTTTCGGGTGCCCGGAGGGGTCGAAACAGGTGCTTTTTTGTGAAGGGGCCACCAAGGGCAGTGTGTAGAACATCACCACTCTATTTTTCATGGGTGTGGCACCTGCCAGGGGTGCCACATCCAGGAGGTTAGGAATTATCTTGGCCTGCTGCCATATAATGAATTATCTTTGCCCTAAATCCTTTTTAATCCAATTTTGCACTGGGGCTACAAGAAATGCACACTAGGAAAATTGGGGAAAAATACAGGAAGGTCCCCTGGGGGTGTGGGACCCTAGAACCAAGACCAAACCATGGTTCCCACCCCACCTGGCAGACATCGATGGCACCGCCAAGTCTGACCTAGGTCTCGGAGGGGGGCCTGGGGAATTCAGGAAAAATCAAAAAAAATGGAAAAACACTGCATGGAGTCATGGTGAGTGATGCACCACCTAGAAAAAAATACCAAACATGTCATCCCAAGGGTTCACATGTGGACTCCCTCACAGAGAGGTGCTTCCAGAGAGGAGTTCTCTTGGTCTTCCTTGGCCGATGACCATGGTTTGTGCAAGTTCCACAGCAAACTTTGGAACCATGGTGCCATTTTTGGTGGAGATGTGCATCTTTGCATTCCCAACCACTTTTGCAACTAGTGTTTTTCCAGTTTCCACATAAAAAATGCATTTCCCATTTTTCGGGTGCCCGGAGGGGTCGAAACAGGTGCTTTTTTGTGAAGGGGCCACCAAGGGCAGTGTGCAGAACATCACCACTCTATTTTTCATGGGTGGGGGACCTGCCAGGGGTGCCACATCCAGGAGGTTAGGAATTATCTCGCCCTGCTGCCATATAATGAATTATTTTTGCCCTAAATCCTTTTTAATCCAATTTTGCACTAGGGCTACAAGAAATGCACACCAGGAAAATTGGGGGAAAATACAGGGAGGTCCCCTAGGGGTGTGGGACCCTAGAACCAAGACCAAACCATGGTTCCCACCCCACCTGGCAGACATCGATGGCACCGCCGAGTCTGACCTAGATCTCGGAGGGGGGCCTGGGGAATTCAGAAAAAATCATAAAAATTGAAAAACACTGCATGGAGTCATGGTGAGTGATGCACCACCTAGGAAAAATACCAAACATGATAAATAGAATAATACTGCATTTTCCATTTTTTCCAGTGGCCGGAGGTGTCAAAACAGGTGTGTGGGCCTTTCAAAAAAACTTTATTTAAAAAACACGCCGTGGATCGTCTAACTTCCACATCCTAACTTTTCTGACTTTGGGTCACTGAAAGTTGGCCCCACGTGTGGTTGGCCCTACTAATCAGTGACACAAAATGGCTTGATTAAGTGGCGGTTCCTGGCCTACAAAATGCGCAGCAGCCGGGCCACCCGCAGCAGCCTCCCGAGCCAGACAGTCAATCAGCTATCCTTCTTCTTCTACCTCTTCTTCTACAAAAATCACGGACATGGATGCACGCCGGACAAGGAGATAGATGTACATGTACGGCTGGGCGTGCGCGTCGTGTCGCCGCTAGCTTGGACCCAATGCAGAGTCCCATCGAGTTCAATGCCCAGTCCCATCGTGGCAGTGCGCAGTGAAAAAGCAAGGGGCTACTGCTTCCTATTCGTTCATACCTACGGTGACCCTTCGTCGACAAGGTACCAAGGGCTACGCTTAGATTCAAACGGACGGCTGAGATTGCTTGAGATGGTGCCCAGGAGGCAAGGGCACGGTGGTCAGCTGAAGCTGGTCCTTGACCGTGTAGCACTATTCTGCAGAAACCCACTTCCTCTGCTTCCTCCTGCCTTCCTTGCCCCTCCCTCCATTCTACGACGAAGCCATGCCTCCCAAGAAGCGGACCCGACCGGCGTTGAAGACCGATGGGGTCAAGACTAGGGCGGCGGAGAGGAAGGAGTTAACCCGCCGGCAGGCAGATCTCCATGCAAGCAGCCTAATCAGTCAGGCCGAAGCCGTCCTCTCTTTCTGCGCACCAACGGACGAGGGGGACGTTGTTTCCCCGGGTGGGTTTAGGGTTAACGACGCCTTGATCTTCCGTTTGTTTGTTCTTTCCAACTTTGTAACCTATTTGATTTTGTAGGCCCCCAAAATCGACGGATAAGAAGCTGCCCATGAAGACCATGGACCCGTTAATGGACTTCCTGATCAAGCCCGTTCCCCGCCTAAGCAAGGTAATCGCATGCCATCTAGTGTACTTGCTGGTCAAGCCCGTTTACCATTGTTCATAACCTGCCTTTGGCAATGCGGCTAGGTGGTACGCATGTAGATCTGTATAGATTCAGTGTATAGATTCACTCATTGTTAACCGTATCTAGTTTACTTTGAAAAACTATAAAAATAACTATATATTTGTGAAAAGAGGCAGTATTAGCATTGATCTCTTTTATTGCCTGCCCTAAACTACGGTGCAGGAAGCGAAGGAGAAGATCAAGGCAGATGTGGCCGCACTGAATGTCAAGATACAGAGCCAACTGGCCGAGAAACATTCCCTCGAGCTGCACTGTGCTAGCCTACGCTCACATTTGGATCAGGAGAAGGAGAAATCCCGAACTTTGGCGCATGAGGTTGACAAGCTTACGGCTGCAAAAGACTTGCTATCGGGGCATATGGACTACCTTATGAAGACGCAGGAGCAGATGAAAATGTTGCTGGACAAGGATAGGTTGACCATCAAGGCGCTGGAGGTGGAAAATCAGAAGCTAAATGCCACGTGCAGCGACCTTCGTGTGCAAATCACCAAGGGCCTCAAAGAGCAGATCAAGCAGAGCGAGAGGACCGTGGTAGCCTATGAGGCCAGAGACAAGTCTAGAGATCTCTTGAAGCTGGTGACCGAGAGCACTCGCAAAGCAGCCGGTCTGCTCGAGGCTGTTAAGAAGGAGAATATCATGCTGAAAGCCAAGATAAATGAGTCTGAGCGCCTCCAGCAGGATCAGATTGCCTCCAAGTAAGAGGAGATATGATGTAGTCTGCGCGCTATGTTTCATCATCCTGTATGTCTGAACTTTGTGTTAACTAGCCAGAATCTTATGTTATCTGAACTTGTAGTGAAATGTTAATTGAACTATGATGTTGGCTTAATGCTCTCTGTTATATGGAATCAATTGTTGTAGGTACGCTATTGCTTATAGATAACTTGAAATGCTGAATTACATAGACATAACTTATTCATCTAAAATTTGTTTCAATCTATCTAACTTGTCCTTATTAACTGCTGCTTGCTTCAAGAGATCTGCAATGCAGTTCTCCAGCCTTTTTTTCTCCTCCTTCAGCTGATCCTCTGCTTTTCTGCCTTGAGCTTCAGAAAGATCTGAATATCTAGAAGATTTTTCAAAATGGATCCCACCTGCCTATCGGTCATTGTTTTCTGGAGTTCTTCGGCCATATTGTTGTTTATTTCTTCGAGCTCCTTCTTATCCTATGATAGCTTGTAACATTCATCAGCAGCAGCACAAGCATCACTAATTCTCCCAATACTTTCCAATTTATACAACTCTCATAACTTGACCAAACATTTCTTCAGTGCGTCAGGCCACTCCGGATCAATCCACTCCACTATTCCATACTTTGGACCATCCTAATGATCAGCAGCATAGTATAACAAATATAAGAAACTATGAAATAAAGAGAGAACAACGCTATTCAAACATTCATTTTGCAATATAAATAATCCAAACCTCCTTTGCGCATCCTATAAACCTTTTCCCTTTGTTAGTGCCTTCGAAGGCAACAAATTTCCTTAGTTTTAACCCATGGTCACATGGTGCCTCCCTCTCGATCGCCAAACCATCCCAATCTGGGTCGTAGATGGTCTGTGGCACCTAAAACAAAACCTAAACCTAAATTCCTAACCCCATAAACCAACACGTCGAATAAAAGGAACTCACATTGGTCCGGCAGTAGTCGAAATCGGAGAGAAGGCTGCCGCTGTCGCTGCCGTAGCTTGTATCGTCGCCATCATTACAAGACGACATGGTGAAGGAAGGAGAGAGGGGGGTAGAACTAGAGGAAGGAGAGAGAGAGGTGGTAGAGCCGGCGTGCGGGGAAGGTAGTGACTCAACGGTCAGTTTGAACATAAATATCTTGTTCTGCCTACTACCCATGCCTCCTACTACCCATGCCTCAGTGGAAATAAATAATTTATACGCTTTCAAAAGGAAAACAACACATAAGTTGGCAATTGATTTTAGATAAATCAGGTAAATTATGCAAAACAATGACTGTCCCCTACTAGTTGGTATTTTTTGTAATATTTGATTTTTAGTTTTTAATATTTCAATTAAGCATAGTTTTACTCTTCAAAATTTGAAATGTATTTTATAAATGTGAATCTACACAGTACAAGGCATGTAGATACACGACATGATTTGTTTGTAATATAATACAACAAGTGATGTAAACAACATTTATTATTTCAGCAGTCATTTTATTACAACATCTCAATATCCCAGAAATGAATTTATTACATTCTCGCAACATAGTTCTACAATAAAATTACAAATTGACACTAGTTTTCAGAAAAAGTTTGAGGCAGGCAATATGAGATACAATATTTTCTAAGATACAATAGTTTATTGCATGGAGCAGCTACAGCACACTCACAAACATTTACAGAGTGATGCAGAATGAAGGAGATGAATCAAATAGTGACCAGAATTGGGTTGCACTTCTCACTGTAACATACCAGCACCTATGAAGCGGGAAGCTCAAAACTTCAAGATAACAGCTCTACATCAGTCTCATCATCTCCAACCATTTCTGAAATTGCAACAACAAAAAATACCTTCTTACTCAATTTCTTCCTTCGGAAAACCTGCATGAGATCGTCATCTTTAACAATGTTGATGAAATCCCTCTTCTTAAAGTACCACCAACGTAAACGTGCATGCTAATTAGGGCCCCAAGGACATCTCTGCTTTAGCCGCTCAAGAATCTGGTCAACAGTAACTGCCTTGGAATCTACCATTATTTTCATATGATCGTTCTGCACAGCAAATTCTTGGCCATCATCTAGTACTGCAGTGTAAAGATCCACTTACAAAGCAATTAGATACATTTGTGAATGGTCAATAGCTGCTAGTTTACAAGCATCCATACCACTGGGAGCACCACCATCTGGATCAACACCTTTGACACCTAACTGTGCTTCTGGTGCATCAACATCATCAACCATAACAAAGAGATCCAACTGACGAGCATCCTTATACTTCTCCCAAATCTGCAACAGCTGATGGGAGTGCTCAAGTTGTTCATACACCTGATTCATGTTCATCCACACAAACTTAGCCTTCTGTTTGGATCCCCAAGGAATCCTAGCGTGAAGAATGGCAACAAGCTGCGAAACAGACACAATCTCACTGCAATTCACATTCATTTGCACAGACTGCGAAGCCACACACATCTCCAAGCCATAATCTAATCTAGCAATGTACTGATGCACTCGGACATTTATTTTGTATGTGTTCTCTGAATCATCGCTGTCTCAAAAATATTGGAAAACAAAAGATACAAATTAGTTGCTTCTCTCTAATCATACCACAATTTGGGAAAACATAAGACAAAAAGTATGTTTTCTGCTTTTGGATAAATTGAAGCCTTCAGATCTGAACATAATTTGAGATGACTTCCATAAGATAAAAAATCTGGGTTTGCATGTTGGTTGGTTTGATAGAGATTGAGGATTACTTGCATACAAAATAATACCACAATTTTGGAAAACATATGACAAAAATCAGTCAGTTTCTTCTCTACAATTGTTCAGATACTGACGGACAGTTACTCCTGCTGTTCCATAAAACATCTTAGTGCTATCGGGATGTAAGAGAGGGATCTGAAATATTCACCTCTGCTTTCTGGCGCTCACAGTCACAGTAGAAGGCCCAATTCCGTTCATCTTTGGGATTTGGTCTTTTCCTCCAATCTGCAGGCGGCGCCGCGCCAGCGACGCCGGAGGGCTACCGCTCTAATTGCTCTTGGTCGGCGGCGCCACCGCCGGGCCGGCTCTTCGCTTGGTCGGCGGCGCCACCGCCGTCGGGCAAGCTTTCCGCTTCTCGCTGCTCCCCGCTGCTGGCTTGTTGCAAGATATCTGGCTGCTTTCCTGGCTTGCAGCTCCTGCAATCGCCGCTCCTGGCGGTGATGGTGCCTCTCGTTTCCTGCTGGTAGACATGCGCCGCCACCGGAATTCGACTACGACCTAGGGGAGGTCTAGGGTTGGAAGGACAAGAAATGGGATTTGTTCGTACTGAGAGTTGCAGGTAGAGTTGACATACTGTCAACTAACGAGACAACATAACGGAGACACCTGACAAGCAGGACCCACTCGCTCGGCACATAACGGAGAAATACTGACATGCGGGACCGCAATGGGCCCAAAACGGGAAAAGTCACGGCAATATTTGGTTTGCCCTCATTTCGTTCAGAATGGGCCCTCTGAGGAATTACCTATCCAACTTTTCAAATCGCGTCTATTACAAGCAACAAAGGCACCTGTGAGCCTGTGGCAAGGAACTCGATGACCGCAAACAAAATATCCCCTCTGCCAGTGCGTCATCATGAGCCATGCCTGACGCGGTGAAGAAAAGCATTGACAGGCCCAACATGGTACTGTAGTATATCATACCTCTTTGCATCGATCGGGTAAGTTGGCGTCCCCGATCTTGTGCACAACCGAAACTGCGTATGCAGTCGGTCGACACACTTAATTGGGACCTGTTCTGCCCCCGCAAGCCGCAGCTGGGCGCAACAGCGACCTGCACATGGCGTTGCTGAATTGTGCACTTGCTAGCGACCTCGCCAATGTTGCAGCCTGCCATCATGCCAACCAAATTACGCCGACGCTGTAATTCTCGAGGGCGTTAGTCGACGACGCTTGCATGCAAGCCCGCTACCGGTGGTGAAATGCCGGATGACTGGGATGGTTACTTACTTGGTTTAGGGACTACGATGTCATGATCGGATTCAGACCACGACCCCCTTGTTGCATATTGGATGAGCCTGTCTGTCTACTGCACACTTAGTCGACTGGCATGATCCGAAAGCAACTTGTCCAAGAGACAAATCAGCACTCTCTTTTGGCTGACGTGCGGTTAGCATCAGGCTGACGTACGCATGCAACTCGCTCCCAGGTAATTAAAGCAGGAGGCATCATGGATTCATATATGGTTTCTCCATTTATACTCCCTCCGTTTATTAATATAAGATGTGTTTTAGTTTTTTATAGATTCATCTATTTTAATATGTAACTAATCTATTTTTAGTATGTAGATTCACTCAGTATAGAGTGTATCTAGTCCACTTTAGAGTGGTTAAAACGTCTTATATTTATTTATGAACAGCGGGAGTATACAATGATCCGTAAGCATCTCCGTGAGTAGGTGTAGCATTAGCATCGGCTGTGTGAGCACAAGGAGAGGGTACAAGACAAGGCAACATCTGAGAGGACCATTGCAGTACACACCGAAGCTAGCTAGCAACATCTGAGCGAGGTGGAATCACAAATCCATCATCATACTCATCGAACCGGGGAGAGGTTACAGTCTCCAACTTGGCAAGCCAACTATTCACTACAGGAATGAAGCTATATGCCGAGGGCTTATAGCCGTCGGCGTATAGGGCATTGCCCTCGGCGTACGCTACGCCGACGGCAGCCCTCGGCGTAGCTCGTCGGCGTAGACCTCCCTCGGCAGAACAAGCGTGACCGTCGGCGTAGACCTCACCCTCGGCGTATAGGAGCAGTGCCGACGGCTGTACGGTGGCCCTCGGCGTAGAGACCGTCGGCGTAGCACTTCGGACGGACGGAGAAGGGCAGACGGCGTTGTCCCTACGCCGACGGCATTGCCCTCGGCGTATGGGTGCACGTGGCACTTCCCTAGGGCTCCCCTCGCCAGCATACGCCGACGGCCTCCCCCTCGGCGTATAGGTGCACGTGGCACCACCTCGGCCTCCCTCCAGATAGCCTATATGCCGACGGCCTTACCCTCGGCGTAGGGGTGGCTATACGCCGACGGCCTTGCCCTCGCCATAGGCCTTGCCAATTGGGCATATGGCACCCTCTACGCCGACGGCATTGCCCTCGGCGTATAGGTGCACAGATTTTTTTTTTTGCAGTTTTGCGGTTTTGGACAGTGCAAATACACAGAAATACATATAAATTCATACATGCCATACACATAAATTCATTGCAGGTGCCATACACAAATATATATATAAATTCATAGATGATCAAGTCGCGACACGCAAGTGAAACACACAAGTACCAACACGGAAGTATCGACATAGTATCTGGAGAGTACCAACACACAAGTAGCAACACGCAAGTATCGACATGCAAGTAGCGACACACATAGTATCTCAAAGCGGAAATCCCTACTACTCTGGAGACGGGGTCGGGGTGAACCCGAGATCTCCCCTAGTGAAAGTAGGTTGCCGATGTTCTGCGAAATTACGCCCAGTAGAAGCTGCAGAAGAACCGCCAGGAGAAGTACCAGTAGGACCATCGGGATGGACCGGTGTCATCTGACGCCCACCCCGCGAGGCAAAGGAAGATGCCGTTCCCTACATGTTCCCTAGATGTTAGCAACTTGCGAGGCAAAGGAAAGCGGCAACCATTGGTTTGGCAAAAGAACTTACCGCCGTCGATGCGTAGTAGGTCCTAGCGAAACTCTCCCTCGATGGCATCAATGGCGCCGGCCCCGGTATGGAAGGCTGCTCCCCTACATCGAAACTCGCTCCAGATCGCATAGCCATCATCGACGCCTGCAAGATAGTTTAGATGTGGGACTTGTCATCTTTTTCAAACTAGGGGAAGTGGGACTTGTCATCTTTTTCAAAAAGAAAGGTTCAGACTTACATGTAGATACGCCATGTAGGCCGTAGTCGCCTCCTGGT
This sequence comes from Dactylis glomerata, assembly GCA_007115705.1. NCBI lineage: Eukaryota > Viridiplantae > Streptophyta > Magnoliopsida > Poales > Poaceae > Dactylis > Dactylis glomerata. The sequence goes on along the minus strand of QXEO01000264.1, from coordinate 1,165,734 downwards.
GCAGCCGAAAGGCCTCCTGATATTGCTCATGAGCCGCATCGAAGGCCGCCTCGAAAGCAGCCTACCATTTCACAAACAATGAATATCATCAGCACTTATCCATGCAGGACCGAAAGTCGCAAAGAGGATGGAAATGAGGAAAACTTACATCATATCTGGGTCGACGAGGCTGGTCACGAGGCGGGATAGGGGCGCTGTCAGGGGTGAGGACCGCCTTGAGGCGCGTGAAGCTCGTGGTGAGGGAATGCTTGACCTTTGAATTAAGCACCTTGAGACGGCCATGCTGCAACCCTACGCCGACGGTCTCCTTCGCGGGCTATTCTGGAGGCGGCCTACGCCGACGGCACCGACATTTGGCCGTCGGCGTAGGTGTCGGCCGTCGGCGTCTTTGCTCATTCCTGTAGTGATTAGGAAACACTTGTTTAGCGAGGAGGATGATGCTGAACCAGCCATGACACCGCTAAATTACAAGGAGGTGGCCAAAACCTGGGCTTCACACAGAGGTAAAACTGAACAAGCCAGTCGCTCCGTTAGGCCACAGCCGAGCTTACTTGTAGACAAGAGAGGCAGCTAGGGCATCGCAATCGCCGCGATGCCAGACGAAACTCGGATAGGAGCCGCGCCACGGTGATGGAGAAAAAATAGCAGCCTTGCAACATTTTTTTGTTTTATCTCGGCTTGCTACATACTGGTTCAGACTAATTAAACTAAAGGAAGACATCCTCGACAAATTTGCTGTCGCCACTCACCAGCCACCGCTTTCCCAGCATCACCCAGTCCAGACACGACGATCGAGCAAGCTCTTCCAACAGATCGATGAGAGATGTAGTGCTATTTGACTTGACACATTGGCATGATCGCTTTTCTCGGCGAATTGTTCATGTCACCGTTCAGTAACAGTGAGACCAGATCTTCTCTGATTGACAAGTTGCATTTTCAACTGCCATGCATGCATGAATACAATTAGGTTGCAGCACATGAAAAGTAGGCAGAGAGTAGCTGCATGTGTCACACAGCATTCTCGTCCATGGACCATGGTGGTAATAGTGAGACGACGGTTCCCACTTCCCACTGATGTCTGTCTGATCCCTCCAAGGCTAGCTAGCTAGCACTGCCCTTATCACGCCCTTTTTGCTAGTGCAGCTGCATTTTGTTGCAATCTAGTGCCAGTCTATGCGTACGACCAGACCAGATAGATCTACTCCATTTGTTTGAGGCGAAATGATAGCCCTACTCTAATTTAAATCGTCTATCGTTGCTAAGTGAGCTCAGCTCCCACTCGTTTACATGTCTCACTCCGATTATCAAATGCTCCTCAAGTCCTGATACGTGTAAGCGTGACACGGTTCCTGCCAATATCGCGAGCAGGAATAGGAGGTTTGGTTTGGTGGTGCACCTGAAAACCGGAACTTCAAAATTGACCCAAGTAATCACACTGGCTTCTCGCTATCAATATAAACGTTGCGTCCCACTGATAACCTAAGAAAAAAAAGGGCTTCATACGTACGTAGGTCCAATTAATCCTTTGTGTGCTAACAGTACAGCCACCCTCCTTGTCATGTGGTTTGCAACTTGGGCCGCGGTGGACTTTGGGCTGGTCATTTGGCCCAAGCTGGCGGCGTGCAGCTATAAAGTAGCAAAGACTGAACAGAGGAGGCGTCGACGACGAATCCCCTGAAATCTCTCTTTCTGAATTCTGAAACTCTCTCTTTCTTCCGCTTCTTCCTCCTTGTATCTCCTACCCTTCCAGCTAGAACCTTCCCTGTTCAGTAGCGAATTTGGAGTACAGGCTGTGAGATATGACCCGGGTTACATTTGGTATCTAGAGCCAGGTCCCAATCTGGGAGACGAATGTGGAGGCGATGGAGGATTTGGTGGCGGCGATGAAGAGCTTAGCGGCGACGTTGGAGGCGATCAGGTCGACGGTCGACGACTCCCATTCCATTCTCAAGGAGCTCGTGGCCACGAAGCCACATGTGGACAGGGCGTCGCAGGAGATGCGCCCCGACAAAGCCACCCCGCGGCAACAGCTCGGGCCGGTCGCCCTCAACCCCACCCTCGGGCTCGACCCGAGCACGCTTGAAGCGCGCGCTACAACGGCGGCCATGGCGGGTTGTGTTAGCGCCGCGGTGGAGTTCGGCTCCAGTCCCGCCATCGGTGGCCTGGAGGTCGTGACTTCCTCTCTGCCCGAGATGGGCGGACGGGGCGCGATCGCATGTCAGCAGCGGATGCCTACGCGGAGCACGCGCTCGGCTCATCCTTGTGCATCTCCTAGCATCAACGAGCTTGACGCCATCCATGTTCATGATCCCAGCAATCTAAATTCCGCCATGCCCGCCAAGTGTTCGGCGTTATGCTTCTGCCCAGACACTTGTGGCGTTGAGGCTGTGGCTTTGTCTCTGCAGTCGAGTACTGCGTCCACGAAGGTTTCGATTCCTGCAGGAGTCTCGATGTCCCCATCCAGTAGCCCCGACGGTGTGGTGCCCGCCATCAGTTCGACACCGAGTTGCAGCCCCGATGTCGGGGGCACTGAAGTCATGTTCTCGTCTATGCAGCCGATGAACGTGTTCATGCCTCGCCACCTCAGACCATGCAGCTGTGCTGCACCATCAAGCCGGACAGGCCGATGCCTATAAGCTGTTCGACATGGCTCTTGGATTTCATGCACACCCGGCAAGACACGAAGATAGTACTGACAAGCTTGGTGCCCACCCCTGTTGCAGCTGCAGTTCTCCTTGATACCACACCACCACATCCTCCAGATCAGTCCGGAATACTTATGGACCGGCCACCACCATGGCCTCTGTGGAAGTTGTGGTCCATGTTCTGCACGTTACATGGAAAGGCTTGGCTGCTGTCAATGCCGCCGCGTTCTCCAGAAGCTATATTTGAGCATATCCATGGCCAAGTCATGTGCCAGTTGGGAAGATCTATGCAAGCGCATCTCGTGTTTGAGGAAGTCCGTTCCATCAGCAATAGCCCCTTCAGCTCTGACATCAGTTGCACGGCAGCAACTTGCTGGGTATTAGTACATTGGGCACCCTGGAGGCAAGGTGGGTTCAGTTTCAGAAGCGTAGTGGCCCAGTCACGGAGACAACGATACTCTATAGGTTATCAAGTCCAATATATACTCAGGTTATGCATCCATTTACCATGGGATTCAGGCATTTTCAAATAGGTGATTAGAGAAGGGGTATTATCTGAGTTGGTTGCAATAACTTTGGTTGATACTGTGAGGTCAAGGTTATTGTGCAGAAAGGCAGACCTTTGTTTGCTCCGTGAAGGCATGCTAATTCAAATCATTGCATGCAAGGCCTTGTCATGGGAGTATGCTATTAGGCAACGTTGCTCTGCTAGCTTATGGACAACGTACCAGTATCATCTCAGCAAGCATTAGGGAGTTCAACCTCAGTACATTTCCTATATTTCCTTTGCAAGATTTGCCAACTACCATTTTTAGTTGGGTCATGTGAGGAATGGTTCTATTTTGCAAAAGGTGAGCTGTTGGGTTCTGGATACCTAGGCACTAGCAAATCTCCCCAGTGAGATGCAACGTGTATGGCAGACAACTATACCAAAATTCTTGGTTGGCCAATGGATGAGATGTCCTACATGGGCGATTGCATGGATGTTGCTAGTGTTGTGTCAGAATAGGCTTCCAGGCTGGTCTGCAGTTTGTCATCTGTGGTTTAAGCTCACTTAATCGTGACCCTCTCCTCCGCCCCGCGCGCCGCGGCGCCGCGCCGCGCCAGGGCGCCGCCCCGCCCGCCTCTCTCGGCCTCCCCCTCGTGCTCCTCTCCTCCGCCACCGCCGCCAGAGGCGACACCGGGCAAAGCCCTGGGGCGCGACGGCGGCGGCGGCCTCCCTCGTCCGGTGTTCGGTCGGCGGCGGCGGCGTCCGCCTCTGTCGCATCTACCGGTGGTGCAACGGCTTGGCGGCGGCTGGGAATAGGCATGGCGACGATGGCCGGTGGTGTGCACCGGTGGCGGGCAGGCGGGTCCGATCTGGACCCGATGGGCTTGGATGGGCCTCATCCTGCTTTGCCTCCTCGACATCTTCGGCTCTGGCGACGGTCCTCCTGGGTCCTTCACACTGCACGAGGGCATCTGGGGCATCTGCCCCGGACATGGTGGTGGTGGCCGTCTCCTCCGTCGGAGGTGGCCGGCCGATGGTGGTTGATCTAGCCGACGACGTGTTCGAGCGACGTGGCATCCGGTGAAAACCGAGCCTCGACGTCGGTCGTGGCGGACGATGACGGCGTCTTCGGATGTCGTTTCCTTCATGAAGGCATCGTCTATGGTGTTATCGTCGTTCGACTCGGACTGCTCTGGGGAAACCCTAGATCCGGGGCTTCCGGATCGAATGATGGCAGCGTTCAGCGTCGTTACCCCTGTGGACATCATTTTTGGAGCAGACGTCGGCTAGAGATGGTGTTGCTCTGGGGGAAACCCCAGATCTGGGTCTCCCGGATCAGACGATGGCGACGCACGACACCGCTCTCCCTGCTGGGGGCATCGTTTTTGGAGCAGACCTTGGCTAGAGGTGGCTCTCAGGTGGAGTGGTGTGTCGCTTTCCGTGTTGACAATGTTGCATCTCGGCGGCTTGGTGCCGCGGAGTCTCGACGGAGGACATGGGTTGAGATGCGCGCGCAGGGTGGTGGGGTTGTTTGGTGCCATGGCGGCATCGATGGCAGGAACTACGGAGTTTATGCGGATATTGATCCTGAAGATTGCTCGGGGGTTCGTTGGAGATGACGGCTTCTGTAGCGTGTGCATGAGGCACTCGCTAGGAGTCTACTAGCACGGATGAGCGCTCCCGTTTCACTTAGTGGGTCTCGGGGTATGCGATGTTTTTCGGTTTCTAGTAGATGAGGGGTTTGTGTGTCTTTCGGGTATAAGGCTCTGTTGGCATGTTTTTCGCTCATGGTCAGGTGTGTAGGTGTTGTGTGGTGACTTCGGGTTTTTTGGATGTATAATCTTTGTAAGCTCTTTGTGGATTAATTTTAATAAATGGCCGTATGTATCTATCGATGCAGAGGCCGGGGCCGTCTCCTTTTCGAAAAATCACCGGCGGTCTGAATGTATCGCATCACATGATTCGCCCGGCCAGAATGTACCATTGGCCATCAGTTACACTAGCTGAGGTTGTTGTCGACAAAACAATTGGTGCTCCAGTTCTCCAGGAGTTCCATGTCAAGTTGTTGATAGTGATGCTTAATAGTCCTGAGCTTACTGATTTTGCTCGCATTAACCTGCTGCAGAATTCAGTGTTCACTAAATGTTCAAAAAGGCTTGGGCACATAATACATCAGATATGCAAAAAAGGCATCAGTAGCCTTGCAACGACCACAACTGGAGAAAGTTGGCAAGCATTTTGCACAAGCTGGTGTGAACTGGTGTCTTGGGCCGTTCCTTCATTTGGGAGTGCAGGTCTATCCAATGGGTGCTCAGTTCCAAAGGCATGATGATCAGAATGGCTGCAAAGATAGTTTGTCAACTCACATTGCCTTGGGCGGGGAATCTGGCTGTTGTACAACGTTTGTGGGACCCTGGCGGCTTCTCTCATCGATCGGCTTGGGGACAAACCGGTTTTCAAGGGGGGAGGGAATGTCATGCCCTGGTTTGCAACTTGGGCCACGGTGGACTTTGGGTTTGTCCTTTGGCCCAAGCTGGCGGCATGGCGGCGTGCAGCTATAAAGTAGAAAAGGCTGAACAGAGGGCGTCGATGATGAATCCCCTCAACTCTCTCTTTCTGGAACTCTCTCTTTCTTCCGCTTTTTCCTCCTTGTATCTCCTACCCTTCCAGCTAGAACCTCCTAGAACCTTCCCTGTACTTTCTGTTCAGTAGCGAATTCAGAGTACAGGCTGTGAGATATAACCCAGGCCTTACACTCCTAATCATCCAACAGGTTGGTTCACTATTTTTGTTTTATACTCCAACATAAACCGGAAATCCGATTTGGCTCCCGAGTGTAGATACACCCGGTGAATAGACCAATCGACACACGCCGTGTAAGCTGCAACTGCAGGTATATCCTTGCGTATAATGCGGGTATGCCGATTTATGAACAGCGCTCCGAGAGGCGCATTGATTAGACGGTCTCGGTTGCGAATTTGCCGAGGAAATAGCACATAGCACCGTATGTTGGTGCATGTTTTGCACAAAACTACAGGTTACCACTTTTTTTTGCACCAAACACCATATTTTTCGGTAATTGTTGCAAGATACACAAAACATACTTATTACCGTGTTTAACAACAAAATTAGGAGTGACCGGCCCACTTAAACTGGATCCATCTGGGTCAACAGCCGCCCACGCGCGGTCCATACCGCAGTCCCCTGTCCCCCCACTCGACCCTTCCTGAACCAGCCAGAGGAGGCGGCGCCTGGAGTCCGGCGACCTGGAGTCCGGCGACCTGGAGACCACCGACGGCGGCGGGGTCGGAATCCCGGCGGCGGGGATGGTCGAGACGGACAAGCCCTGCGGCGACGGGGACGGAGCAACGGCGACGGCGACCGCGATGCAACCCGGCGGCTAGAGCGGCGGCGCCCCTGCGGTGACCACACCGGCAATGGATTTCGACGGCATGAGCCATTTCAGTGGGTAAGCTCCGTTGCCCTTTTCTGTTTGCATATATATATCAGCCACGATTGACTGAAAACCCTAGTCTGTCGGCGAAAGAATTCGACTTTGATCGACGTAGTATCCTAGTTCCTTTCCACATTTTATTGTGTTGGATTGGTTGTTGTGGATTTCGTTCCAGGGCTCTGCAATTTCATGAAACAGAGAGTGGGTAATGAGTCTATTTTTTGTGTCTGACATATAGGAACAGAGCACATTTTTAGTTGAATTTTGTTTCAACTGCAGATGAACTTGGCATAATAATAATCATTGCTTATCTATGTTCAGGTTGCAGGATTATGTCGGTTTGTTGACGAGAGATTGGTCCAAGCAGCAGCTGCAGCGCCGCCTCAGCACGCTCAAGCTGCACGAAGACACAAGCTAACATCTATGTGTGGACGAGGAGGGATGCATTACACTGAGACCCGACTATATAGTTACTTCACAGCAAGTAATGCAGCGGGACAAGAGGAGGAAGACAATTAGTTAGGAGGAGGAAGGCATCCGGACCTGTAAGATCGTATCAAGCAGAGGCCTCTATCAAGCAAGCTTTTGGGTGTACATTTTGAACCTGTAAGATGGTATCCAGCTTCTAGCTTCTAGATGGCTATGTTGAATGATGAACATCATTTGTATACCCTTTTTCGCATTACTTTTGTGGTATTTTCTTGTATTTTGGTAACAATATACTATTAATTCTAGATGCTATAATGATTAATATGTTCAATTGTACAATTTTACATGCTCTGGAAATATTTTGCAGATCGGTGTGAAAAGGCACATTATCTTCTCATTTTTTGACGTGCTGCACATGCACCAATATATCGAAGGATCAGAACGTGAGGAAATGAAGACCACCAGTGCTAAAATATGAAATGGAGAAGGGTCATCTTGTGAATAAAAGAAGAAGAGAAGATGAGGGACCAATTTGCAAAAGAACCAGATCAGAAACAGGGCCTCAAATCCCTAGCCGCATTTCCAAGTCGAGGGGCCTGGCACTTCTAATCCCCAATCCCCTTTGCTTTTGCTCCACTCCGGCCGCCGCCGCGGCCAGGCCAGGCGTGGCGGCGTGCCACCAAGCCAGCACCGGACGACCACTGCAGTTGCTTTGTTACCATACAGCCTCTCTCCGTCAGCGACAACGACGACGACATCGTCGCTGATGCGCGCCGTCACCATAAACCTGAAGCTCTCCATCCTCTACTCCCTCTGCTGCAACACCAACGTCCTCCTCTTCACCAACCTGGAGTCTCACGTTTGGTTCACTCCATTCGATCTCTTTCTCTCCATCTGTCTATTTTCTGAATCTTCTATGAACTACTGCTGTCCGATGCCAAGCTTTGTTCAGTGTAGGATCTTGTGTTAATTCAGTACTGTTTGTACCGTGGCATGTAATACGTTGTGCGTGTGTGTACTTGTCAGTTCTGTCACTTGTGAGCCACGCTTTGTGCAAAAACGTTTTCAGTTTCTTGTTCTTGATGTGTACGTGATGTACTGTTACTCTGTCCCTGTATCCCAAATTGCTTCTTCTCTATCTTATATCTATGCTAGTGAAAATAATTTCGTTTACTACTTGTATGTGTATGAGTGAGAACTCTATCCCAATCCCATAAAATTGCTTCTTTCCTGGTCTCAGTAGTGTCTGCTAGTGAGTGTGTTCTGTGAGTCCTTTTCTTTATTTGGTATCCTAGCTAAAAGTGCATGATCTGATCACCTGTGTGACCAATGAATTTGTATTGTTAGTGTTAGATTTAAATTCCTGCAAATCAATCCTATTTTGTGACCTAGCTTTAGTCAAGCATAATAAACGTCGCCTAGTCCCTGTGGAGAACACGACAACCCGCAGTTTGGGCCTAAAAACCCACTGTATTTACAATTGATCATTGAACCTGTAAGATCGTATCAAGCTTCTAAATTGTATCAAGCTTTTGGATGAATCTAGTCAAATCTCTTTAAATCCTGCCCTTTGTATGTTTCAATATTGTCAAATATATATGGATATATTGTGTAAATGCTTATTTCTGTGTTTGGGGATGGACCTGGTGTAAATGCTTATTTCTGTAAATGCTTATATCATATCAAGCTTCCAGATTGTATCAAGGTTCAACACATTCCTTCTAGGATTTTGATTTGGAGATGGACCTGATGTACAAAAGAGTCACCAACAACTGGTGCTATTTCCTCGAATTTGCCGGTCTAGCACCGCACACACACGCCTCCCCCTCCGCCCCGCACCTTCCAGATCCCACCACGCCGAGCTCGAACCCATGGCCTTCTCGCACCTTCTCCCCTCCCGCCGCCTCCTCTCCACCCTCCTCCACTCTCCCACCCCGGCCACACGCGTCACCGGTGCCGCTGCCAGCACGTCGTTTGCCCACTCTTGACAGCTCGCCTGATTCTTCTCCGTGACGCGGCGGACCAGACCGGGTGCCCCGCGACAACGCCCGGTGGACATCGGCGCGCGTGCGTGGCAGCTACAAAGCCGGCGCCACTGGAGCTACGCGCTCACCTTAGGCTGTGCGGCCGGGTTCATGGCCACCGTTCTCGCCAGGTTCCAGGACCAGCTCGTCTTCTACCTCACCCCCAAAGACCCTCTCGCGCGCTTCGCCACCGATCCCTCCAAGACCCGCTGCCAGAGCGGCGAGCTAGTCCTCGAGGGCTCCATCACCCACCCCTCCTCTTCTTCCTCCGAGATCGAATTCCTCGTCTGCTAAGAAGGGCGCCCTTCCCGACCTCTTCCGCGTCGCCTCTCGTTTTTCCTCACACAACTCGCCGCTCCCCGGTGTTGGACGTAGGCGGCCTGAGGTTGTCCGGGAGGCGGAGCAGAGCCGGGCCAGGTTCCCTTTCGTATTCACCGTCGTCTTGTCGAAGTTGATCTTATGCTCGCGGTTCCTGGCAGTGGCAATGCAGCCGTCAGAAGAATTCAGGCAGATAGCACTAATCAAGCAAACAAGTGCGCAAGCAGAAACGAAAAGCCTAGGAACTAGCAGGCACGGTGGCTCACCGGTGATATCGAACTTGTGCGCCAGGGTGGTCGTGGCCTCGACCGGCGGCAGCGGTGTGCCGAGGTCGAGCTCCACGCCTCCACAATGTTCTCAAAGTCCTGGATGACCACATCGATCCTATGGAACATCTGGGACGCGCAGAACGCAATTGGGGATGGAATTCCGCGTCATATTTCTGAAAACAATTTTCGTTCCAGATCAAGATTGGTCCCGAGAACTGTCTGGCCGAGGGTGACGGCACTGATGGGAAGGAGACGGCCGGTAGGCCTACCAGGGCGGCTGCCGGCGACTGTCCACCGAGAAGGCGCTGCTATAGACCAACTTCCATCGCCCCGGCAGCTTGTCGAGGTCCTTGGCAAGTCCACGGACCACGGGTGCCGGCGCCGCCGCCTCGAGCTGCCTCGCCTCCAGGTCCTCCTGGCTCGCCGCGAGGACCCGATCCAGCCTAGACACTGCGCTCTGCATCCACAAAATCACACGAAGAAATCAAGAATCCATCAATCTATCCCGCAAATAAAAAAACTGTAGCGGCAAATTAATGTCCATCCCCCGACAGAGGGACTGGATGCTTATCGAACTCATCAGCAGCTGATTTTTCAGCGATGGCACGTCGGCGGTGCTGGTGTCGGTGTAGTCCGCGGCCGCGCCAGTGCAGATGGACAGCTGCCGACTGTTGTGATCTATCTGCACGGGAGGGAGGGCGGCAGTGAGATCCGGATGCCGCGCGCCACTCCTGTACCACTGTCGTCGTCCGCCGTTCCTACATGTACCGCTGGTCCAGCCGTCCTCCATCAGTTAAGTCTTCGAACTCGGTCCTCACAGTACATACGGAGCTGCCTGTATTACGGGGGTGGAGTTTTGGCTCCCGGGAGTAAATAGTCTCGGTATCTAGACCATGCAATTGCGCGTGGAGATCGATGATGGTGTCAGAATCATGCAGGTGGCGATCACTGAAAAAGAACAAATACGCATCGCTTCGTGGACTACTCCGGACGGGGTATGGCGGAGGTCGGACGGCTGGACCAGCCGAACAGGATAGCCTCCCCAACATGGACCACGGTCCAGGACAGTGACATCGCGCAGGTGTCGCTGGTGCTTCCTATTTGCGGCGGCGAGGGGAGAAAAGGGAGGGCACTGCGGCTATTTGCTGATCTGGTGGTGAAGTGTTTCTGTTAAGACCAGTCAAAAAACAGAGCAAAACAAGCGCACAATCGAGGGAATGAGCGCATGAATTAGGACATGTCGTTATCGCGGATCTCGTTGCAAACAGATTAATAACACTAATCAAAGAGGGCACACGATTTTAGCAAACATACGCGACAGTGGTTACATGAGGTGCTTCCTACTAATCTATAGTTAAGAAGTACTAGCTGCCATGCATCGGTCAGAGTTACAGAGAGACAGGCGGCAAGACAGACAAAGGGGATAGTACGAGGGCTTTAACAGCTTGTAGAACAGATGCAAGAAATCAAATCAGCTGAGATTGGCCGGCATCTTCTTGGGATGTCTTCAGTTCCTGCTTGATGCCACCATCAGCGGTCTGGGGAAGATAAAATCGCGAAGATTGGTGAGCTTCCGCAGCAGGAAAAACGGATTTAAAGAAAATGATGCTTCAAAAACTACAGCGACATGTAATTACAGCAAAAAAAATTGCACGGAAAAGGGGGATGGGGCGATGAGAGGAGGATGAACTCACACCGTAGCGCTCGCACTTGTAGTACTCCGTATCTGATTGCAGGTCTCCTACCCGTGGAGGCGACCTTGGTCTGGATCCGGATCGGGTAGTGGCCGTTGTCCAGGGCACCAGCTTGTGAAGAAAAATAAAAGGCAATGGATCTGAAGAGCACCGCAGGGAGTGAGGAACCCTAGAAATCGCCAGGTGACTTCCGTTCTAGAAAATAACTGCAAGGCGCACAGGTGGATGTCAACATGGGCTTGTTTTTGTTGTGCCACGTGACCCAGAAGTCGGTCCGTGTCGTCGGCCCAGCAATCTGGACCGGGATTTCTAGGAGCAAGACCGGTAGTCATCAATGCGCTCAACCGCTAGTACCACACTGTTCTCAAATCGGTGTACGGGCGCTATACGCGCGTTTATATGCGAGACCACGTCTTGCATGGCGCTCTGCGGTTGGTGCGCGAACCGAGCGCGAACCGAGAGTATCTGGACCCGAGTTCCAAATCGCATTTCCGCTGTATTACTGAATTATATAAGCTCGCACCGCTTCGAACTCTGACAGTTTGGGCGATCCCAATGCGTGTTTCAATGGTCCAGATACCAGGACCATTTAGTCTCGGGAGCCAAAACTCCATCCCCAACATAAACCATTTTTTTAGTCACCGTATTTCACTGTCTAATTCACTCTCTAAACTATGAGACCTACTACCTCGGTTCCTTACAACGTTTTGCTAGTTTAATTTAAACTGCCAAAATATCTTATAATTGTTGCCAGTTCAAATTTAAACTGCCAAAACATCCTATAATTGGGAACGGAGGAGTAGCAGGCTAGCTCGCACCTTTTCCTTGGAAAACTCCAATAACACCAAACAGGAAACTTCACCCTAAACAGGCCTCCGCTGCTGAGACGTGATTGGCGGATTGGCCACCTGGTGGGGCAGCCAAGATGAGGATAAACCACCTGGGGTTCGACTAAACAAAAACTTGTGGTTAGAAGTAGATAGAGAAAAGACCAGGAAAACAGAAAAACTCCTACGCGGATAATTCTTCCGTGTGAGACAACTTAACCATGGTCAATTCGTTGATCATAGTCAATGCTGTACTATGTTTTTTTTTTAACGGAGGAAAACGCCAGGCCATGTGTTTTCTTATCTTCAAGAAAAGGCAAAGAATAAAATCTCAGAGCGGGGATTTCGTTAATGAACCCCGCAAAAAAAAATGAAAATCTGGCAACAAGGCTCTAGAAAAATCTGATCAAAGAAAACAATAATACTCTCTATGAAGTATAATATACGCTTGAGGCAATTCCCTTGCAAGGTTTTGTTACCAGGGTCTAGGCAAGAACTGTTTATATGACCACGATTGTACTGAAGCTCAGAAACTATTCAAACATTATGCATTACCGGAGATCTGTACGATTAGCTTGTAGAAGAACCAAGTCCACGCAAAATGCATGTACGTGCTCTGGTGCTAGAGCTAACAAATAAGGTGCGTGTAAAGATAATCACACAATGTTTTCTGGTTTATTTGTTTCCAGAATTCAAGCCAACAATCTTCTCCATCATACCTATAGCACGGAACACATCCCACGCCATAATTCTGTTGCTACTATATCCCATAAGTACGACGTGATGTCCGAGATGGATATTAGAGGAGAGGAATCATTTCTTGGTGCCCCGTGATGGGTGAAGAGGTCCCATCTAAGAAGCAGTAAGAATTTCACTGTGTGGCGCGATGGCAATCTTCGCTGGTTCTGCTGACGTTTCCTCTTGGTGTGCCTGTGATGGTACACAAACAATCTCCAATTGAGCTTTTGGACAGTACACTGTTTGGCATAGGACAAAGCAGGCTAGATACGGTACAAAACTAACTCAAGATTTCTAGCAAATACGGGCACCACAGAAGATTAGTAATCTTACTAGAAAAGAGGTTTTTGAACATAGAAACGACACATTGGTGTCTCTATCTCAGTACATTTTAACAACCTATTTTAAACTCATGTACTCATTGCTTAGACACAAATTGTTGCCAACTGGACATAAAAAACGTACTAGGATACGCAAATTAGATTTTACAGAAGTCTGGCAAGCAATAAGGCTTGGAAATCTGGAGACAAATCAATTATGTAGACTGTTTGCTCTGTAAAGGTATAGCCAGCCAACAACTCAAGTTGTCTCGGAACTCAGATTATAGAAGGTACTTGTTGCTTTCAAGAAAAACTCTCCAAATTAGAAACCACGCCAAATACAAGACATGTACACACATCACAAATTAGAGTTGTAACTTATCAGGGTTTTGGAGATAGACTCAGAAAGCAGGTGGAACAGGTAAAAGTTGCTTACAAAAAGTTCTCCAAATCATGAAAACACACAAAGACAAGTACAGATCACAAAGGCGTATTTATTCACTTATCAAGAGCCGAAGAAACTTACCAGTTCAGTGGAGCTACAGTATGCTTCTAGTTCTTTCTTTGCAAAGGTTGGAAGAACGAATGCTGCCCTATGCATCTAGTCAACAGCCAAAATCATGAATCAGAGTGCTTCGTTGTCAGATAACCCTGACAGGGAATCATAATGCAAGATATCTCACATCTGGATTTAAGTAGAGTATTTATAAAGAAGGAACAACATTGAGGTATACAGCAACTTGCGAATTAAAGAACATAAATTCACGATAGAAGAAAAATAAGGAAATTTGGAACTCTGCAACAACTTATTAGGAGTACATGCATACCAAGACAAAGGCATTACAGTACAATGTAAAACTTGGCAGAACGAGATTCATAAGTAACTATCTAAATAGAACAAACCTCTGTATTATAAAATCTGATATCCCTCCCTGCTGTCATAGCACCTTCTAGTTTCTCAATTGGATTTATGGGTACCAGGAAGTTGACTGGTGGACCCTCTTTGGCACATAGCAAAAAACCAATCGCACCGCTGCAGATCAAGTAAATGGTGTGTTAGAAGTAAATTTCAAACAGAGCAAGGTCTAGCATTTCAAAGATTTCATCAAGAGCTGCAAGCAAGCAACATTTTTTTCTCACTACATGCGGCACTAGGGGTTAATCAACCGCAGTATCAACAAGATACTTTGACTAATCAGGTTACTTGACAAATACAATTTTCTTAAGATAAGCTACCTGTTTAACACTAGCTAACCAGGTTATTTCAACCAGAATAATATGTAGCTTAGCAGGGACGGAGCTCCCTTGAGGCCAGTGGTGTCAGCTGACCCCAATGAAAAATAAAAAACCTTCACTAATTAGTACTAGCTAGTTTTGATTAATAGAAAATGACACCAGTGTAAGAGACAGATTATAGTGATGACCCCATTGCAATTTGTTTCAAGCTTCGTCCCTGTAGCTTAGTGTCTGTCCATATAGGTTGCAACTGGTCACTAACTTAAAAATATCGCCATCTCGCATCAACCAGTTATCATGACTGACCAGGTAAAATGTATATACAATGTTGGGAATATTGCTCACTAATATTTTGTCAGAATAAGAATGGTTCCTTAGCATCAGTTGGGCTACATCTGAAACATCCTATGATTGATTGCCCAGCGCTGCAACCAGTTAGCTGCCAACAATAGTGACACTCATGAGGATAACACCAGAAAGGTAGTTCATGATTAGAACCAACCAAGTCTTATGCCACCACATTAGTAAATTCATCTCGCTGACAATTCAAAAAGGAAAGAAGAATCGCAGCAAGCTTAATCCGAGTGCCTTATATGTGCACTACTCAACTGGGGATAGTACAATATTTGTTTTGCATGGCTGCCATGCATGAATAAAACAAAAGGAAGGAAATACAACGAACCACATCCATTCATGTTATGTTTCATAATGATTTCAGCAATAAAAAACTTCATTGTTTCATGCACTTCAATATATGGATATGAATACAAGCTGCTGTGACTATTGCATGGCATGGACCGCTTTCCGGTCAAATAACAAGGCTGACTTTATACTAATCGGTGCATGCTAAATTTAGCAGCATGTATCTTGGCTGTTGCGATGAGATAAAATAGTAAATTTATTAAAACATAAATAATCAAAACTTATGTACAGCATAAATACAGAGGTGACATATGCTTTTATGAAGATTCAAAACAATGAATTGACCTAAAAGACTTTGAATAAACCAACATTATGAAAATTCACAGGTATAATTATACACCAGTTTTGTTTCTTATTTACAATTATAACACTCTACATAACAGTGACACAGAATCTTAAATAGACAATGAAACTACATGGGTTGATAATAAGTGTTTTTAACTCAGAAGTCGGAAAATACGCAGTAACTTGCAAAATGCAACATTAACCTAAGTAAGAACCTCAGAAACAGGTGTGCATAGAAAAATGGAGGATAAAGGTAAGGGAGTAGACGAAAAAGGGTGAAAACCTAGGATATGTTGGGACACTTGTCCAGGCATAGTGGACAGAGCCCTTGAAAGTCTCACGGCAGATCGAGAGCATGTCCTGAATCAGATGTGTATGCAGCCACATACTCTCAGCTTGATTACAAAGAACACCACCAGGTCTCAGAGCTCTAGCAATTGTCTCAAAAAATGGCTTCTCTACAAGTTCCTGAGCAGGCCCTGGCACGCCGAAGGGAGAGTGTAAGGACAGCAACAACAAAGATAAATAGCCATGCTTTCCAAAACAGCTTGTCAGAAGAGATGATATGCCTAGTCACATAAGCTGACCTATAGGATCTGATGAATCAACGATAATAGCATCATATGTCCCCTCGGGAGAATTTCGTAGGAACTCCACAGCTGTAAGAAAAACAAAAGGCTAAACCTTCAACATCAAGAACTAAAGGCTAAACCTGAATGTCGCAAATAGGAATTTTGGCAAAAAAAAATAGGAATTTTGGCAGTTTATCAACAAGTAATGTGGTACTTATATGGCCTCATGGGATTATCAACATACCATCACCAACATGAAGTCGAACGCGAGGGTCACTAAATCCAACGGATAAATCTGGGAAGAAATCTTTACAAACCTACATTGTAAGATGCATGTCAGAAATATTTAACCACATGATTACATTTGTCTATAAAGCTCAAAGGAGACTTTACATCAATAACTAGCTGATCAATTTCACATATATCAATAGACTCCACTGAACCATGTCTGGCTATCTCTCGAAGGACGCCACCATCACCACCTCCAATAACCAAAACCTGCAAGTAGTTTCCAAGACATAAGTGACTAGAGCCTTAGATTGGAAATGCAGACAAGGAAAGGTCCATCTGCTGCTATAGAGCAGCAGAATATGCTCAATGCAGTTTCAATCATTAGATGACATGGCAATGAGTCATATAATTCACTGTATAAGGAAGAACGCAGGTCATAAAATTACCTTTTTAGGGGAAGGAATTGAGCAGAGTGGGAGATGAGTGATCATTTCCTGGTACGCACATTCGTCCTTTTCAGTCAACTGGACAATACCATCAAGCACAAGGACTTTCCCATAGGTTAACGACTGCATACAAAACCTATCATGTTACAGTATATTTGGCGAACATAATTTTTGCTCTGGCTATCAATAGATGAAGATAAACCTCAAAAATCAAAATTTCTTGGTATGGTGACTTCCCCTGGTACAGGATTTTTTCCACTTTCAAGGAATGGGCCTCTCCTGAATAGGAAAAATAAAATCACATGATTATAAGGAAGAACTGGATTTGTTTCATTTGACAAGTAAATGACAAAGAAAAATGAGACGTGAGATGGTACAGTGCAATTGGAAATTTGATGTAAGAAAATGTATTTTTGCAGATACAATTTAAAATATTTAGGAACAAGGAGTCCAGATTCCGGAGTATAACCAACAGACCCATCATCTGGCATTGGGAAATAAATTAAATACATTAAGGAGGTCCTGAATGAAACTAGTACCAGAGAAACACAGCAAACACGATGTTACAGAGCAATTAGGATTGCAATGCGCTAGAAGGGCATATTAATGTGCCAAGAGTACTAATATCTTTGTAAAAACAATATGACACCGTCAGGGATCACATAGATGGTCAGTGTTAAAATTAACAGTTTTAAAACAAAAGTGATGAGGTTGCAGACTCATATTTATCAATAGTTAGATTTTTTCTTATCAATACTTAGGCGGACTAAAATATTCTCCCAAAACAGAAAGGCTAAAGTATTCAATAAAAAACCTTTTGTATTAATTCAGCACTGCAAGCATGCCCTAACATCAATACAGGCATGCATCTATTCAGCCAATAACGAACCATCTAACAGAATAGCATATTTTCGCATAAACGGATGGAGAAAAGTTGGATAAAAAGGAAGCAGAGTGTGCCACAAGTACAACAAATGAAGAAAAAGAACACAGTTCAGGCTTGTGGTAAACATGTTACTATGTTAGATCAACTATGTTTACCATACTACACAAGAACTGTGTCAAAAGGCGTGCGCTGAACAAGCATATCAATACCATAATAAAAAAATAATCCAAACCCATCATTTCAACGAAAGTGAAGCAGTTGCAGACTCATATTTATCAATAGTTGGAATTTCTCTTGTAAACACAGAGGCTAACTAAATTATTTTCTCAAACAAAAAATATAAGGTGTCCACTAAAATCCTTAAGTATTAATTCAGCACTACAACCATGCCTTAACATGAATACAGGCATGCATCTGTTCAGTCAGTAACCAAGTATCTATCAGGCTAGCATTTTTTTTAATTTTTCGCATCAACAGATCTACTATGGCGGATTATTCTATGAACAAGTATTTCCACCAAGCACAAATATAGGCACTGGTGAGGGAAATACCTGGCCACATTGGGTTATTGTAATACTGCACTTTGCTCGTTTTACCTGCATATGAAGCAATCAAATTTAGTTAAGAGAACTGGAGAATGGTAGGGAGTTACAGTCTATCTGTTGGCAAGTAGGAGTAGAGAGTACAATGCAATTTAGCACCTAGTCCGACATTACCAGATCGTGAGCGGGGTTCGCTGAACCATCCCGACACCACAGTGGCATGGCACTTGGCCTCAGATTCAGGCGCTGCGGCCCTCGCCTTGACGCAGCAAGGAGGCAGAGGCTTGGCTGGGGCATCAACCCCACTTCCCTTTGTCTGTGATGTACCAGTCGAACCATTTCTTGCGTCTCCACCCTCCATGGATCCTGTTCCTCTTAGAAGTTCCCAGCCTCTGAAACCAAAGGAAACCAGCTCAACGGAGGTGCATACACAATTTCTGCAGGAAACTCGGCAGTCCATACTGAACCAGATAAGGCACACCCAACATCACATATACACAATAAAATGCAGGTAGCACTGAGCGCCACAGAATCACATAGACAAGAGGCGTGCGCCATGACGGGCCTAAAATTGGGCGGGGAACTAAGTATTTATGCTCAGCGAGGCTCGGCCACAACCAACCTAGTATTGATAGATTACAAGAACTTGGACAGTGATTCAAATTGTAAGAACAGCATACATTAATCGCGAGAAAAGAGAGTGCTTTTCGAAAGAGATAAGGTTCTGCAGCTAGGGAGCGATCCCCGCCTAATCAAAGAATCGATTTTGAGCCGACACCACCAAGGGGGGAAGGGAGAAAGAGACGACGACGCTAACGAATACAAGAGGTGCGGGGGTAGGGTAGGGTTCCGGAAGCTTCCGGAAGCTCCTCGTGGGTACGGTACTGACCTGGGAGTGGGGAGGCGATGCGAGGCGAGGAGGAGAGGAGACGAGGCGGCGGCGCGAGGGCAGAAGAAATAGGGGAGTACTCCGGCGGTGGCTTCTCTGCTACTCTTTCTCTCTCTCCTTTTTCGCTTCCGGAATATGTGCTGCAAATTGGCACGGGGAAAGAAGGAAAGGGAGAGGAGATTGCTCTCGGAGCGTGGACATGCGGAACCCTCTGATCGAAAATAGACGGCTCCGATTAAAAGCATGGGTAGGTAATTGTTCGACCTGTTCTTATATATCCTACTCAAACCCTAAGAGCCCCATATTTCATTCCTTTATTGACGTTAAGCTTCCAAAAGAACCTGAATAACTTCCACTTTTGGATTACAATATGTTACAGATTTTTTTTCAGAATAAGTTCGTGTGTTTTTCCTTCTTAATAATCAAGCCGGTGCTGGTGAGCGCTCAGAGCGCACAATCTCTTTGGAGGGTTATTTTTAGAGCAACCACATATTTTATTAATTAAAAATCCAGTTATAAGAAGCAACATATATGAAAACTAACAGAATAAAATGATTATCATGGAATCTATGCAGATAAAATTGTAAGAAATCGAGAAATACAAATCGATCCCTAGGGTTTTCTGCAACCACCGAAGCCAGCGGCCACCGCCCAACTCCACAGCCGCCAAAGAGCACGCCAGAAAAAACGTCGAGCCTCCACCATTGTGAGATCTGATACGTCCATTTTGCATCACTATTTTGTATCATAATTTACTGTTATTCATTGATATATTTCATATTTAGAGTTGATACTTATGTTATTTCCCTTGTTTCCACATGTTTGATGATCATCGGAGGATTTGCTGCCAGAGTCAAGATTCTGCTGGAAAAAAGGACCATCAAGGGACCATATTTTGAAGATCAGGAAAATTCCAGAAAAATACCAGGAAATTATATTTTCCCAGAAGACTCAGGAAGCCAGAAGGAGGAGTCGAGAGGAGCCAGGAGGGGCCCACACGCCAGGGTGGCGCGGCCTGACCCCTGGCCGCGCCAGCCCTGTGTGAGGCCGCCCTAGCCCACTTCTAGTCTCGCCCCTTCGCGTACTTCATCGTCCCCGAAAACCTAAGTCAAGGGGGGGCTCAGAGTTAGACACAGCCGCCTCTGCTGGGAAATTCCTTCCCGGAGAGGAGAGATCGTCGCCATCGTCATCACCATCGCACCAGACTTCATCGGGATCATCATCATCATCCCCATCACCAGCACCTTCATCTCCACCATCACCACGCCATCCCGCTGTAACATCTTGAGTTGGATCTTGTTATATTCATAGGGGAAACTTTCCCGGTGTTGATTACTCTTGTAGTTGATGCTATTGAGTGGAACCGTTGAGTTAAGGTTTATGTTCAGATTGTTATTTACCATTATTTCACCTCTGATCATGATCCATATGATGTCTTGTGAGTAGTTCGTTTAGTTCTTGAGGACATGGGAGAAGTCAAGATGTTAGTAGTGAATTATTGTTGAGAAATATTTAATAGTTTGATATTGTTGTGGTGCTATTTCACTAGTGGTGTCATGTGAACGTCGACTACATGATACTTCACCATTTATGGGCTTAGTGAGATGCATTGTGTATTTGGCTACCGATTGTGGGGTTGTTGGAGTGACAGAAACCTAAACCTCCATTGGAAAACCATTGCACCAGGGAGCGTAGGATCTTAGAGTTTAAGGCTGTGGTTAGATTTATCTTAATTACTTTCTTGTATTTGCGGATGCTTGCAAGGGGTATAATCACAAGTGTGTATTTATCCTAGTAAGGGTAGTGCGCTAGCACAGGTTCACCCCCATAACACCTATCAAACCAATAAAGACTATTGGCTTTATGAAGCGAATGCTCTTGACAGAAACTCCCGTGTGTCCTCGAGAACGTTTGGTTATTATAAGTACACAACCGGCTTGTCCTTTGCTGAAGAAAGGATTGGGCCACTTGCTGCAATTGTTACTACTGTCTTTTATTTACTCGCACTTTATTTACTCGTATTACCAAATACTCCTGAAAACCTGTTTGCTAGTATTTACAGTGATTCCTTGATCAAAACTGCTCATCAACACCTTCTGCTCCTCGTTGGGTTCGACACTCTTATTTATCGAAAGTACTACGATACACCCCCTATACTTGTGGGTCATCAAGACTATTTTCTGGCGCCGTTGCCGGGGAGTGTAGCGCTAT
This sequence comes from Dactylis glomerata, assembly GCA_007115705.1. NCBI lineage: Eukaryota > Viridiplantae > Streptophyta > Magnoliopsida > Poales > Poaceae > Dactylis > Dactylis glomerata. The sequence goes on along the minus strand of QXEO01000264.1, from coordinate 1,144,526 downwards.
TGAAGAGTGGAATTGGTAAAGGTAACCATCGCTGTGAGTATTGTTTTTATTTTGTCTTTTATTTTTATTTTACTCTGCTATGGAGAACTCTCCATTTGGTTTCCTATTTGGAAACACATCTACTACTACTGCTGCACATGTGGATGAACCACCACCACCACCGCCTGCTGAAATTGATCCTTTTAAAATACCTATGAAAATTGTTGGGCGTATTATGGATAACTGCCATTCAGGAGATGGAACTGTCCATCCGGGTGATCACTTATTATTTATACATGAATTATGTGAGTTGTTTAGATGTGCAGGTATTTCACCAAGCCAGGTCAAGAAGAAATTATTCTCTTTATCATTGAAAGGCAGAGCTGAAGAGTGGTATCGACTACTTCAAGATGGTCCATCTATGGCATGGGAGGATATTGTACCTCTCTTTTATTCTAAGTTTTATCCTCCAAGTGAAATTCATAAAGACCGTAACCGGATATATAATTTTTGGCCTCATGATGGAGAGAGTATTGCCCAAGCGTGGGGAGATTGAAGTTACTAATGCTCAAATGCCCCATTCATGAGCTCCCCAATAATATTGTTATTGATAATTTTTATGCGCGACTTACTCTTCCTGATAAGGATTATTTGGATGCTTCTTGCTTTGGATCATTTACTCATATGAAAGAAGATGCTAAGTGGAAACTTCTTGACCGTATACAAGAGAATGCTGAAGGATGGGAAAACGACAAAGGTAGGAAGTCAGGTATAAACTATGATTATGAATGCATTAAATCTTTTATGGGGACCGATGACTTTCATAGTGTTAGCACTGCTTATGGTCTTGATTCACAAATACTTGCTAATTGTCTTAAGGCTTTTGCCTCTTATATTGATGTTCCAAAGAAAGATTGGAATAAATATCATGCGCCTTATAAAGATTCTATTAGTCATATACCTGCTGCGGCTACTGAAGTTTGTACTGTTGATAGCATTGTGCCTGAACCTTATTTTGAGAAGACACCTTTCCCTGCTAAGGTAAAGAAGTATTCTACTTTGGTAAGTGTGTCTAATAAAAGTACTAAGAAAGCTGCAGAACCTGATGAGCAAATTACTATTAAGTCTCCTGTAGCTATATTGAAGGATCTTGTTACTAAAGATGTAGGGGATGAATATATTCTTTTTTGTGAAGATGCTTCTAACATTCTCTCACATCCTAAAAAGCATAGGAAAACAAGTGTTCTTGTTATTTCTGTCAGGATTGGAGATCATTGCTATTATGGTTTATGTGATATTGGTGCTAGTGCAAGTGCTATACCCTAAGAGCTTTATAAAGAAATCATGCACGAGATTGGCGCTTGTGAACTTGAAGATATTGATGTGGTTGTTCAGCTTGCTAACTGATACGTCCAAAACGTATCTACTTTCCCGAACACTTTTGCTATTGTTTCTCCTCTAATTTGTGTGTTTTGAATACAACTAACACGGACTGACGCTGTTTTCAGCAGAATTGCTCTGGTGTCTCGTTTTTGTGCAGAAATTCAACTTTCAGTAAAAATTCGGGAAAAATCATGAAAAATCGTATTTCACCAGAAGACCCACGGAGCCAGAATACGAGACGGAGAGGGGGCTCGAGGGGCTGTCACACATAGGTGGCGCGGCCCAGCCCTGGCCGCGCCACCCCTGTGTGAGGAGGCACCAGGCGCCCACTCGGTCTCCCCTCTCGCCTACATATACCCCCTGACGACTTAAGATCGGGGAGACGACGTTTTTCCCAGATAGACTTCCGCTGCGCCGCCGCCATCAGAAACCGCGATTCGGAACCAGAAACTCCGTTCTGGCACCCTGCCGGGACGGGGATTCAGAGGAGATCTTCATCACCATCACCACCGACGCTCCTCCATCAACCATCTATGACTCCCCCATCCATGTGTGAGTAATTCCCCCGCTGTAGGTGAGGGGATGGTAGGGATTGGATGAGATTGTTCATGTAATTTGATATGAGATTGATAGGGCATAGTGCCTAGTATCTTTATTTAGTGCCTATGACATTGTTGCAACTTGTTGTGCTTAATGCTTGTCACTTTGGGCCTGAGTGCCATGATTTCAGATCTGAACATGTTATTATTTCTATGATGATACTTGTTGTTTATGGTCTTACCTACAAGTTGTATACACATATTGTTGTCCGGAACCCGAGGCCCCAAAGTGACAGAAATTGGGATAACCGGAGGGGATGGCTATGATGTGAGGATCACATGTGTTCACCGAGTGCTAATGCTTTACTCCGGTACTTTATTAAAAGGAGTACCTTAATTACCAGTAGTTTCCCTTGAGGCCCTGCTGCAACAGGCTGGTAGGACAAAAGATGTCGTGCAAGTTTCTCCTTGTGAGCACGTACGACTATATACGGAACACATGCCTATGATTGTTTGTACTAGGATGCTTTATCATTATTTATCTGCAATGCCCGTATCTCATTGATTTCATGAATTATCTTATCCATGCAACACCCGTTATCCATCCCTATGCCTACAGTATTTGTTCCTACTGTTTACAACCGTTACTTTTACTGCTGCTATTTTACTACTGCTGTTACTATTTCACTACTGTCACTGCTATAAAACTGTTGCTACTAATAAACCGCTGCGAGTAAGACTGTTTCCAGGTGCAGCTGAATTGACAACTCAACTGTTAAGGCTTACATATATTCTTTGGCTCCCCTTGTGTCGAATCAATAAATTTGGGTAATACTTCCCTCGAAGACTGTTGCGATCCCCTATACTTGTGGGTCATCAAGACTATTTTCTGGCGCCGTTGCCGGGGAGCATAGCTTTATTTGTAAGTTCACTTGGTATTCATATTGTTCGCTGCAATCCTTTCATCATGGGTAAACCTCGTGATGGAAAAGTTCCTATATTGCCATCCACTACAAGAAGAGGTACGACTCTCAACACCTCTGTTGCTCTTGATTCACCATCTGTTATGAGTAAATTGCTTACACCACCACACCCACACGCTACTGCTACTACTTCTGCTGAGATTGAAAGTGCCACTGATAATTTAGATGATGCTTCTACTGTGCTTGATGAGAGAGGTTCACTAGGTTCCTTTTTAGAGGCTACTATTGCTAGAGCTAAGTTGGGAAACACCACTGTTACACCTGTTAGTTCACCTGAGTCTAGGGAATGTTCTAGTGATGATTATGATGATGATGCTTATATTGAGCTTAATGATGATTTTATTGCAGAAGCACGTGCTGCTCGTGATGCAGGTAATGTTAAAGAACTTCTTGCTAGACGTTCTGTTAGATATAATTTGTCTCCTGATCCTAAGTTTGCTGCTTCTCCTATCAATATTAGAGACAAGGATTATGATTTCTCTTTGGATTTATCTTACATATCTATTGTTGAGAAAACTCCCTTTTGTGGTACTAAAGATGAGAGTGCTATGGAGCACATGAATGAGCTTTCTACTTTGAGTAATTTGTTTTCTGATGACATTAAGCTCCGCACTTACTTTGTTGCTAAGATTTTTCCTTTCTCGTTGAAGGATGCTGCTAAAATTTGGTTTAATAGCTTGTCTCCCAGATCTCTTACTAGTCCTATTGCTTTGGTTAATGCTTTCTTTCAGAAATATTTTCCCGCTAGTGCTCAACATGCTGCTGTGCAGAAAATCTTTGATTTTGAACAGGAAAAAGGAGAGAAATTGCCTGAATCTTGGACAAGGTTTTGTTCTTTAATAAGAGCTTTGCCTAAAGAACCATTGCCTAAAAATGAACTCCTTGATATATTTTATAATGGACTAACGGATGAATCTAAGTCATATTTGGATAGTTGTGCTGGTTGTGTTTTCAGGGAAAGAACTCCGGCTGAAGCTGAAGAATTAATGGCCAAAATAAGCCAGAATCATGATGATTGGACTTTAGTTGAGCCAACACCAGCATCAACTCCTGCGCCATCTATAGAGCCTACGCCAAAGAAGAGAGGGATGATTGAATTAAATGATGAAGTTATGAAGGAAGCTAAGAAATCTCTTAAGCAGAAAGGTATTAAGGCCGAAGATGTGAAGAATTTACCTCCTATAGAAGAATTATGTAAGCCAATCCCTCGCTCATCTACTATTGAGGTACACTCTCTCCAGCGCTTTGATGAAAGAGATATTCCTTACACTAAACCTCCTGATCAATGCTTAGATGAGTTTGATAATTTTATTGTTAAGCAAGAAAATTTTAATAGAATGGTTCATAATCATCTGTTGGAGAATTTTAGAGTTATTAACAAGATGCCGGATATTGTGGAGAGAACCGCCAATGATGTGAAGATACTTGCTAAACATTTTCAAATGGTTCAAACACAAATTGATCAGCTTACCAAAGTACAGCAAGACCTGCTAGTTAATGCTGCAAGAGAGAAGCAAGCATATGAAATACGCACAAGAAGTGGTGCTGCTACTCAAGATCCATTATATCCTGAAGGACATCCTAAGAGGGTTGAGCAAGATTCTCAACGCACTTCAAGTGATGATATTCCTCCCAAGAAGAAGAAGAAGCATAAAACAACTGCAGAATCCTCTGATGCAGGTAAAGATCCTAACAGTGTTTCTATTTCTGATGCTGAAACTGAACCAGGAAATGCTTCCGATAAAGAAGAAGATAAAGAAGAAGTCAAAGAAGAACCGGAAAAGAGTGATAAAAATGCAAAGTACACCAAAGAAGACTTCATTGCCAACAAGCATGGTAAGGAAAGGGAACCTTGGGTACAGAAGCCAATGCCTTTTCCTAGTAAGAAACACAAGTCCAAGGAAGAAGAACACTACAACAGGTTTTGTGAATGGATGAGACCTTTATTTTTGCAAATTCCTTTGACTGATGCTATTAGAATGCCTCCTTATGCAAAGTATATGAAAGATATTGTCACTAACAAAAGGAAAATTCCTAGTGAGGAAATTTCCACTTTACTTGCTAATTATTCTTTTGATGGTAAAGTTCCAGAGAAGCTTGGAGATCCAGGTATACCAACTATTCCTTGCTCCATTAAAAATAACTATGTTAGAACTGCCTTATGCGATTTGGGAGCTGGAGTTAGTGTCATGCCTTTTTCTCTTTATAAGAGACTTGATCTAGAAAAATTGGTTTCAACTGATATATCCTTGCAGATGGCTGATAAGTCTACTACTATTCCTATTGGTATATGTGAGAATGTTCCTGTTCAAGTTGCTAACAGCTGTTTAATATTAACTGATTTTGTTGTGTTGGAAATGCCTAAAGATGATAACATGTCTATTATTCTTGGGAGACCTTTTCTAAACACTGCAGGTGCTGTTATTAATTGCAACCAAGGAAAAGTCACTTTTAATGTCAATAACCAAGAGTATACAGTTTATTTTCCCAAAAAGATTGATAGGAGGAATGCTCTAAATACAATCAAGCATGTTGAGACCATCAAAGTTGGCCAAATTATTTGTTCAGAGCAAAAGCCCAAGGAAGAATATCAAATTTTTATGGTTGGGGCTATACCTATCAAAGTTGAGGTAACATAAGCATTAAGTGAAGTGCAAATTTTTGCCTCATATAAAGTTAGTTTGGTAACAAGACTTGATCAACCTTGTTAGCAAAGCGAATTTATATGAACAAAACTTCGTTTTCACCGCATCCACTCCACCTCACTTGTATTTACTTTCATAAAATTTTATTCCTTCAGTTTAGTTGTATGATTAAGAGTATCTCAGAGCTGCTGCATGCTTAGTTTTGATTTGCTTGAAATCTTTTCATCCTCGTTTTTCCTGAGTTTTATCGATATGCCAATTTCTGAAAAAATCCTCGAAAATAAAGTTTCTCGAAAAATTCCAGAAAATTCTTTATAAATTTTTATGTCAAAAATGGGGCAGAGAGACACCTGGGAGGCACCAGGTGGGGCAGCCACGCCACCTCACACACAGGTGGCGTGGCCCAGCCCTCGCCGCGCCACCCATGTGTGAGGGGGCCCCACCAGGCCACTCACTCATCTCTTCTTCCCCTGCTCTTTCTCTCTCCCGAAAAACACCGACCCATTTGCTCAAGCTCGAGTTCTTGCTGTCCTTCACCTGGAATTTTCGATCTCCTTGTTCAGCCCAACATTTTTGCTGAAACTTGGATCATTTGTTCTCCGGTATGTGACTCCTCCACTTGTCCAAGTAGATTTTCTTTTGGTAAAGTATTTCTTGAGTATTTTAGCATTGTAGGTGACAGTATAAATGAGTATGCATGCTTATTCTATTGTTTAGAAAGATTATTTTGATGCATGATAGCTCTCTAGTGACCCTCTATAGTATTTTCCTACATTTGCTTGTCCTTAAATCATTTTTTATGAGTTCGTTGAAAAATTTCAGAAATGGAGGAGAATGTGTATCAACTCTCTCAACATGAACTAGAAGTGCATGGTATTATGAAAGTTCACCGTGAAGAGAAGGTTTTTCCCTCACTCTATCCATGCTCAGCATTCTTGAGTGCTGCTGGAATCCTACAAGATTTCCAAACCTTGCTTTCAAATGCAGGATTAGAATATTTTGTTGAGGGTGAACCTCCCCAATATGTTAAACTAACAATGTCTGTGGTGCAGGATTTCAGATTTAGTTGGTCCGCTTCTAATCCCATGGTTCATTATAAAATTTATAACAAATCTGTGGACTTGCCTTTTGATGTTTTCTGTACAGCTATTAGAGTACCACAGTGGGGATCGCTTGAGAAGATAAAGGGACAACCAAGGCAATTGTTAGAACTATACGAGGAGATTTGTCAAGGAAGAAGCTTCACAGGAGAGGGTGGTAAAATTCGAAATATTCATTTCCCATCCATTCGATATTTTGCCTTCTTCATTACCAAATGTGTTCTTGCTAGGAAATCTGCAAGTAAATTGTCTCTCCATGATTTAGCTTTTATTGCTGCTGCTTTAAGGCATGATAGAACTTACAATTTGGGTGCCTTAATAGCTTTCCGTCTGGATATTAACCGTGAGAAAGGGGGAATTTGTGGGGGGCTTATAGCTTCACGCTTGTTAGCTTTTCATAGTGTTTTGCCTCATTCTCGAGATCTGCAGTTCCCCGAAGAGAAACTTGGTCTTGATGCTATGGTTCAACATAAGTTTATTTCTCCTTCTGCCAGTTTGATTAATTTAACATTTGAGCTAACCCTTTTCAAGAAGACTACCTGGAAGGTAGTAAAGACTGAACGATCAATCCGTTTGCCTGCACCTCTTTTGTTTAACCTTGATCGCAGGAATGGATGGTCGCTTACTGAAGATGAGCTTGACGCGTACATAGGGGAGCACCCGCCGCCTGTGCACGATGAAGAAGGCGCCGAGGAGTCGGGACAACCCTCCAACACTATGAATTTCCCATACGAGCAGCCTTATTATGATTATGCGCCATCAGCTTCATCTTCACGGGAACCGGGGTACAATTACGCCTATGATGACCCACCGGCTTGGAGCAGCTACCAGAGCCGGCAGTGATCTCCACTTAGGCCAAAAGCCTAAGCTTGGGGGGAGGTACGCCGACGATTCACTCATCTACATATCATATTCTGTCGGACCTTTGTATATCCATGTTTCGCTTTCTCTATTGTTCTAGTTCTTACTTCTGCTTTCCAAAACACAAAAAAAAAACAAAAATATTTCCGTTGTTTCTCTCTATTTGGTTCTTTAGTTTTCTACCTTTGGTTTGCTTTAGTTGCTATTTTTGGTTTGCTACTTGAAAAACCCAAAAATATTTTGCTTGGTTGCTATTTCCTTCTGCTTTTGCTTTCAAAAATCGAAAACTCCAAAAATATTTGTTGTTCTTCTTTGGTTTTGTAAAGTTTGTTGCAGAGTTCAGTTTTCCGTTACTCTATTGGAGCTTGGTATTCACTCTATATTATTCAAGCCACATAAGTGAAGAGCAATAATGACGACCTATGACAATCCGAGATGCGGTAAGAGGCTGGTATGAACTCTATTTGTTTTCATTTTTGTACATATACTCATCTATGTGGACATGCTTAGTCAGTTCATGTAAGGTATATGTCATCTAATGGATGCTTCGTAGTTCTTGCTTTCATATGATTAGTTCCAATTTACTATTAGCCTGTAGCATGTCTTGTAGACGCCTGCATGCATTGTTTTATTCATAGTATGGTATCACATTGTGGTATCCACCTCTGAAAGCTTCATTTGAATCGACTTGGCACATGCTCAAGCATGCATATGACTGAACAAAAAGTCAATTAAGCCTCGATGATCTAAATTGCCTCAGAGTTCTTGTATCATTTTTTATGCCTATATTAATTTTGTTTTGTCGCAAGCATGATTATGATAGTTATTGCTCTCTCGATTGTCGCTTCCCAGTCTTTTGCTAGCCTTCACTTGTACTGAGTATGAGCTCTACTCGTGCATCCAATTACCAAAAACCAAGTCTTCCAAAGAGTCCACTATAAATTCCTATGCATGGTATTTGTAAGCCATTCCAAGTAAATTTTCATGCGCTACCTTTCAAAACTTTCAACTACTTCTCATTTTGTGCCACTGTTCTTAGCTCATGAGGACGTAGTGGTCGGAATTGCTATCTTCCATATTAAATTAAGTACCCTTCGACTAGGCAGCTTCATCTGCTCGTCATTAATTTTGCAAGGGAGCTGGTCAGACCATTATAATCTTAAATCTAAAAGAAAGAAAAAAGGCACTCCTCCAAAGGAATGTGAAAGTTGGTGGGCACCCGATGGAATCGGTTAGCCATGGTTTGAGAAAGGAAAAAGGTGGGGAGGAGTGCCAAACCTTTATAAAAAGAGCACCAATGTGCCAAATTTCAAAGAACTCGGAACCGCTCTCACTTGTTTATTATGGAAGATAGTAAGTCCCCATTGCTAGTCGTTGACATAGAACAACCACCTCTCAAAAGGAACTTTTATCTCTGTTTTACAAATGAAAAGCTCTAGCACATGTTAAATCACTGCTTCCCTCTGCGAAGGGCCATTCGTTTACTTTTATGTTGAGTCACCATCTTCTAACTTTAAGCACTTCTTGAGAGCATAGCTGTTATTCTTAGTATAATGTGCTTGTCCCAGAACACGGTTAATTGTGGTATAACTTTGATGCTTGTATCTTTGATATTTCTACTTCTAGTCTTCCCTTGGACTTCAGAGGTGCCTCAGCATTTATGTTTTGCTCTACAAATAAAGGCAAGTGGGATACCATTCTCTCATATCATTTATGCATATTACAATCTTGTAGCTTCTCATGCACATGTTACTTGTTATTAGTGCATTGGCACTCTTTCATAGCTTGCTTGACTATGAGGTGACATTAGTTGCATATTTCTTATTATGAATTGCCTGAGTATTTGATCACATAGTTAGTATATATACATCATATGAGCAAATGTGTTCGTGAAAGTTTCTTTTATCGCTCTCAGTTGTTAACTGAATTGCTTGAGGACAAGCAAATAGCTAAGCTTGGGGGGAGTTGATACGTCCAAAACGTATCTACTTTCCCGAACACTTTTGCTATTGTTTCTCCTCTAATTTGTGTGTTTTGAATACAACTAACACGGACTGACGCTGTTTTCAGCAGAATTGCTCTGGTGTCTCGTTTTTGTGCAGAAATTCAACTTCCAGTAAAAATTCGGGAAAAATCATGAAAAATCGTATTTCACCAGAAGACCCACGGAGCCAGAATACGAGACGGAGAGGGGGCTCGAGGGGCTGTCACACATAGGTGGCGCGGCCCAGCCCTGGCCGCGCCACCCCTGTGTGAGGAGGCTCCAGGCGCCCACTCGGTCTCCCCTCTCGCCTACATATACCCCCTGACGACTTAAGATCGGGGAGACGGCGTTTTTCCCAGATAGACTTCCGCTGCGCCGCCGCCATCAGAAACCGCGATTCGGAACCAGAAACTCCGTTCTGGCACCCTGTCGGGACGGGGATTCGGAGGAGATCTTCATCACCATCACCACCGACGCTCCTCCATCAACCATCTATGACTCCCCCATCCATGTGTGAGTAATTCCCCCGCTGTAGGTGAGGGGATGGTAGGGATTGGATGAGATTGTTCATGTAATTTGATATGAGATTGATAGGGCATAGTGCCTAGTATCTTTATTTAGTGCCTATGACATTGTTGCACTTGTTGTGCTTAATGCTTGTCACTTTGGGCCCGAGTGCCATGATTTCAGATCTGAACATGTTATTATTTCTATGATGATACTTGTTGTTTATGGTCTTACCTACAAGTTGTATACACATATTGTTGTCCGGAACCCGAGGCCCCAAAGTGACAGAAATTGGGATAACCGGAGGGGATGGCTATGATGTGAGGATCACATGTGTTCACCGAGTGCTAATGCTTTGCTCCGGTACTTTATTAAAAGGAGTACCTTAATTACCAGTAGTTTCCCTTGAGGCCCTGCTGCAACAGGCTGGTAGGACAAAAGATGTCGTGCAAGTTTCTCCTTGTGAGCACGTACGACTATATACGGAACACATGCCTATGATTGTTTGTACTAGGATGCTTTATCATTATTTATCTGCAATGCCCGTATCTCATTGATTTCATGAATTATCTTATCCATGCAACGCCCGTTATCCATCCCTATGCCTACAGTATTTGTTCCTACTGTTTACAACCGTTACTTTTACTGCTGCTATTTTACTACTGCTGTTACTATTTCACTACTGTCACTGCTATAAAACTGTTGCTACTAATAAACCGCTGCGAGTAAGACTGTTTCCAGGTGCAGCTGAATTGACAACTCAACTGTTAAGGCTTACATATATTCTTTGGCTCCCCTTGTGTCGAATCAATAAATTTGGGTAATACTTCCCTCGAAGACTGTTGCGATCCCCTATACTTGTGGGTCATCACTAACAGAGAAACTGTTTGGCCTGTTGGTATTGTTCGAGATGTGGAAGTTCTTTGCGGTAAGACTAAATACCCTACTGATTTTCTAGTACTTGGTAAGGAGGCTAGTAAATCTTGTCCTATTATTTTTGGTAGACCGTTTTTGAACACATGTGGCGCCGTGATAGATTGTAAGAAAGAGAAAAATTTTACTAAGTTTAATGGAGAGTCTTATGAGTTTAATTTTTCCAAGTTTGCTAAGACTTCCTATGAAAATGACACGCCTAATGAAAATTTTCGAGTTGAACAGCTTGCTTCTATTGCTCTTGCTCCTAATAATGCCTTGCAGCAATTCATGGAAGATCACGAAAGTGATGTTTTCAGTAAGGAAAGAGAAGAGATTGACGATATTCTTCTTCGTCAACCACCATTAATCAAGCATAATTTACCTGTGGAGGATCTTGGTACCACTTTGCTGCCTAAGGAAGATCCTATTTTCGAATTAAAGCCTTTGCCTGATAATCTTAAATATGCTTATATAGATGATAAGAAAATATATCCTGTTATTATTAGCTCTAAACTTTCAGGAAAGGAAGAAGAAAGATTATTGGAGATATTGAGGAAACACCGAGGAGCTATGGGATATACTCTTGATGATTTAAAAGGGATTTCTCCCACTTTATGTCAGCATGCCATTAATATGGAGAAAGACGCGAAGCCAGTCGTGGAGCATCAACGCCGCCTAATTCCCAAGATGAAGGATGTGGTAAGAAATGAGGTATTAAAGCTCCTTGATGCTGGTATTATTTATCCTATTGCTGATAGTAGATGGGTTAGTCCTGTTCATTATGTTCCTAAGAAAGGAGGTATGACTGTTGTGCCTAATGAGAATAACGAGCTTATTCCTCAAAGGGTAGTTGTTGGTTATAGGATGTGCATTGATTATAGGAAGGTAAACAAAGTTACTAAGAAAGATCATTATCCTTTACCGTTTATAGATCAGATGTTAGAAAGGTTGTCTAAGAAGACTCATTTTTGTTTCCTTGATGGTTATTCTGGTTTTTCTCAAATTGCTGTTAAGAAGGATGATCAAGAGAAAACCACTTTTACTTGTCCTTATGGAACTTATGCTTATAGACGTATGCCGTTTGGTTTATGCAATGCTCCTGCTACTTTTCAAAGATGCATGTCTGCTATTTTTCATGGCTTTTGTGAAGAAATTGTGGAGGTCTTCATGGACGATTTCTCCGTCTATGGAACTTCTTTTGATAATTGTTTGCACAACCTTGATAAAGTTTTGCAGAGGTGCGAAGAAACTAACCTTGTTCTTAATTGGGAGAAATGCCACTTTATGGTGAATGAAGGAATTGTCCTTGGACATAAAATTTTTGAAAGAGGTATTGAAGTTGACAGAGCAAAAGTGGAGGCAATTGAGAAAATGCCCTGTCCCAGAGATGTTAAAGGTATTCGTAGTATTCTTGGTCATGCTAGTTTCTATAGGAGGTTTATTAAAGATTTCTCTAAGATTTCAAAGCCTCTTACTAATCTTCTTCAAAAAGATGTACCATTTGTCTTTGATGATGATTGTAAGGAAGCTTTTGAAACTCTTAAGAAGGCTTTAACTACTGCTCCTATTGTTCAACCACCTGATTGGAATTTACCTTTTGAAATTATGTGTGATGCTAGTGATTTTGCTGTTGGTGCTGTTCTTGGATAGCGCGTAGATAATAAGTTGAATGTTATTCATTATGCTAGTAAGACTCTTGATGCTGCTCAGAAGAATTATGCTACTACTGAGAAAGAGTTTCTTGCTGTTGTTTTTGCATGTGATAAGTTTAGATCTTACATTGTTGATTCTAAAGTTACTATTCATACTTATCACGCTGCTATTAGATATCTTATGACTAAGAAGGATGCTAAGCCTAGGCTTATTAGATGGGTGTTGCTTTTACAAGAGTTTGATTTGCATATCGTAGATAGGAAAGGTGCTGAAAATCCTGTGGCTGACAACTTGTCTAGATTGGAAAACATTTCTTTTGATCCTATTCCTGTTAATGATAGTTTTCCAAATGAACAGTTGGCCGCAATAAATGTAACTTCGCGAGACCTTCCTTGGTATGCTGATTATGCTAACTTTATTGTTTCCAAGTATTTGCCTCCGACCTTTACAGCTCAGCAAAGAAGAAAATTCTTCTATGATTTGAGGCATTATTTTTGCGATGACCCACACTTATATAAAGAAGGAGTTGATGGTATTATGAGAAGATGCGTACCGGAATATGAGCAACAAGAGATATTAAGAAAATGCCATGGCAGCGCCTATGGAGGGCATCATGCTGGAGATAGAACCGCGCAGAAGGTTCTACAATCAGGTTTTTATTGGCCAACCCTCTTTAAGGATGCCAGAAGGTATGTTTTATCTTGTGATGAATGTCAAAGAGTTGGTAATATTTTTAGACGCAATGAAATGCCTATGAGTTACACTCTTGTTATTGAACCGTTTGATTGTTGGGGATTTGACTTTATGGGTCCTTTTCCTCCTTCAAAAGGCTATACCCATATACTTGTTGCTGTTGATTATGTTACTAAATGGGTAGAAGCCATACCTACAAAGAGTGCCGATGGTAAGACCTCGTTAAAAATGCTTAAAGATGTTATTTTTCCTAGGTTTGGTGTGCCTAGATATCTTATGACTGATGGAGGTTCTCATTTTATTCATGGCAGCTTTAGAAAGACTCTTGCTAAATATGATGTTAATCATAGAATTGCTTCTGCTTATCATCCCCAAACTAGTGGACAGGTAGAGCTTTCAAATAGGGAGATCAAGTCTATCTTGCAGAAGACTGTCAATAGATCTAGGAAAAACTGGGCTAGTAAGTTGAACGATGCTTTATGGGCTTATAGAACTGCCTATAAGAACCCCATGGGTATGTCTCCTTATAAGATGGTTTATGGAAAAGCGTGTCACTTGCCCTTAGAATTAGAACACAAAGCTTTTTGGGCAGTGAGAGAGCTTAATAGAGATTTTAAACTAGCTGGTAAGAAAAGGTTATTAGATTTGAGTTCTCTTGATGAGTGGAGAAACGAAGCGTATGAGAATGCCAGACTTTTCAAAGATAAAGTCAAGCAATGGCATGATAAGAGAATTCTTAAGAGAGAGTTTCATGTTGGTGAGAAAGTTCTTTTGTATAGGTCTCGTCTCAGTTTTTTGCAGGAAATTACTTTCAAAATGGGAAGGACCATATGTTATTGTGGAAGTGTACCGCTCAGGTGCTATTAAGATTGCTTCATTGAAAGATGACTCTACACAAGTGGTGAATGGGTAAAGACTCAAACATTATATTTCTGGAGATTCTTATAATGAAGATGTTGATGTTATTGAAACAGTTTCTCCGGAAGAATTCATCCAAGACAAATTGTAGGTACCTGCAGAGTTCGTTTTCGAATAGGTAACAGTTCTAGTCAGAGAAGTTTCGCGAAAAGCTCTTCCTTTAATATTTTTGCTGTTTTTATTAAATATGAAAAATCACGAGATGAAAACGGGCAGGAAAAGGAGTCCGTGTGTTTCTCACACGTAGGTGGCGCGGGTCCACCCCTGGCTGCGCCACCTAGGTGTGAGAACACCCCGAACTCGTTTCCGTCCCGGTTTCCTCCTGTGACTTCGTTTCGATGTATAATTTTCGCCTATTTAACCCCCCGGAGTCCCCGAGGTCTGTATATCGTTTTCTCGTCGTGTTTTGTTTTGAGCTGTTTCTGTCAGGGATTGCTCTCGGCTTGGGAGTTACAATGTCTTCGTCCGGTCCATCTGAGGAGAACCCTCTTGCGGGTTCCATCAATCCGTACATGAGGGAGTTGAGGATGCATCTGAACGAATTGTCACTCAAGGATGGGGAGTTGCAGATTAAAGATGTTCAAGGACCCAAGGGAGAAGGTAGTCTTGAAGCAAGGATGGAAGCACTAGAACAAGAAGTTTTCAAATACAAGAAGATGGCAGAACGCGAGGTGAACATTATCTATAGGATTAATCAAGATCTTGTTGCCAAGTACAAGAAGGAGACTACAGAGCTCTGGAAGGATGTTCTCTCACTACAGGAGACGACTAGCCAATTACAAGCACAACTCTACGACGTGCAGAACCAAAATTGTGAGTATGAAGCTAGATTTCAACAAATGAGTGCTGCTGCAAGTTTCAGGATTTTGGAGACCAAGACATCCTTCCTTGATGGAGGACCTCTGCCTTGGAAGTACGACAACGATGAAGATTCACCGCCACCGCCAAGGGAGTAATTCGTCATCGGTTTAGGCATCCCCTTGACTTGTTCCAAGCTTGGGGGAGTGCCGCG
The DNA here is from genome assembly GCA_007115705.1 of Dactylis glomerata. Taxonomy (NCBI): domain Eukaryota; kingdom Viridiplantae; phylum Streptophyta; class Magnoliopsida; order Poales; family Poaceae; genus Dactylis; species Dactylis glomerata. The sequence goes on along the minus strand of QXEO01000264.1, from coordinate 1,129,354 downwards.
GTATCACATCATTACCGTTTGCTCATTTACTTTTCAAGTAGTGTCATATCATGAATAGAGAAGTTATCTTATAGAATAGTTTGCAGTTTGGAAGTATCCTCCTTAGTTGGTTATCTATGTATCCCTTGGTGTGAGTTGCGGTAATGAAATATTAATGAGAAGTTTTATCGTTTACTTTCCGCACACTTTATGTTAGTTTGCAATCTCTCTTGTATGACTAGTCTTGTTGATTGGTATTGGTATCACTTTGGGAGCATGAGTAAATTTAGTTGGTTTTGGCAAACCTAGCTTGGTCAGTAGCAATTTTACCTTGAGGTTTGAGTAGAAAAGAATAAAGAAGTGTTTGTAGTTACGTCACTTCAGTTTTCCTTATGTTTGGCTTATAAGCATTGTTATTCTCAAAGTTAAAATCATTGTACCTTCAAGGGAGTTTGCATGGTCGTTCTTATTATATGTGTGTTTATTTGTTTCATGCAATTCTTATGCTTGCTACCCAGCCTTGCTAGCCAAAAACCTGTACTGAGAGGAAATACTTCTCGTGCATCCAATTCCCAAAAGCCAAGTCACTTCAAAGAGTCCACTATAAATTCCTATGCATGGTATTTCAAGCCATTCCAAGTAAATTTTCATGTGCTACCTTTAAAAAACCTTCAAACACTTCTCATTTTTGTGCCACTGTTTTTAGCTCATGAGGACGTAGTGGATGGGTTTGTTATCTTCCATACTAAATTGAGTACCCCTCGACTAGGCAGCTTCATCTGCTCGTCATTAATTTTGCAAGGGAGCTGGTCAGACCATTATAATCTCAAAAAGAAAAGAAAGAAAAGAGCACTCCTCCATGGTATGTGAAAGTTGGTTGGCACCCGATGGAATCGGTTAGCCATGGTTTGAGAAAGGAAAAAGGTGGGAAGGAGTGCAAAGCTATAAAAGAGCACCAATGTGCCAATTAATCAAACATCTTAGAACCGCTCTCACTTGTTTAGTATGGAAGATATCAAGAACTCCGTTGCTAGTCGTTGACAAAAGCAACCACCTCTCAAAATAACTTTTTACCTCTGTTTTACAAATGAAAAGCTCTAGCACATGTGTAATCCCTGCTTCCCTCTGCGAAGGGCCTATCTTTTACTTTTATGTTGAGTCAACCTATTTCCCTCTATCTCAAGCAAGCATTTGAGTTGTTATGTTTCACTCATCCATATGTTGATCCGTTTAATCATGTTTACTATCTTCCTTGTTTTGTATAATGCTTTTGTCTGAAGGAATATATCTTTGAAAGCTTTCTATGAATGCAAAAGTTTACCTTGTTGAGCATATAGTCTTTGCTATGTTAGCTCTGTTTTAAAAGGCTCCGTTTAAAAGAAAGAATAGCTTGTTCATCATTCTTTGACCAAGAACTAAGGTTTGCCATTGCCAATTATAGTTTACCTTGTGCATCTTTACATGTGATTCCCTTTTACCCATTGCAAGTCTATATCTTATAAAGGGAAGTTGCTATCTATTATAATTTGTGCCTTGGTGAATGTGATGCTTCTTGTCTGTATTTTGATTATCGACACTTCACTCCATAAACATGTGGTCATGTTTACCGAGTTTAGTTTTTGCTTGGGGACAAGCGAGGTCTAAGCTTGGGGGGTTGATACGTCCATTTTGCATCACTATTTTGTATCATAATTTACTGTTATTCATTGATATATTTCATATTTAGAGTTGATACTTATGTTATTTCCCTTGTTTCCACATGTTTGATGATCATCGGAGGATTTGCTGCCGGAGTCAGGATTCTGCTGGAAAAAGGACCATCAAGGGACCATATTTTGAAGATCAGGAAAATTCCAGAAAAATACCAGGAAATTATATTTTCCCAGAAGACTCAGGAAGCCAGAAGGAGGAGTCGAGAGGAGCCAGGAGGGGCCCACACGCCAGGGTGGCGCGGCCTGACCCCTGGCCGCGCCAGCCCTGTGTGAGGCCGTCCTGGCCCACTTCTGGTCTCGCCCCTTCGCGTACTTCATCGTCCCTGAAAACCTAAGTCAAGGGGGGCTCAGAGTTAGACACAGCCGCCTCTGCGGGGCGGAGAACACCAGAGAGAGAAAAGCTCTCCGGCAGGGAGAAATCTGCCGGGGAAATTCCTTCCCGGAGAGGGGAGATCATCGCCATCGTCATCACCATCGCACCGGACTTCATCGGGATCATCATCATCATCCCCATCACCAGCACCTTCATCTCCACCATCACCACGCCATCCCGCTGTAACATCTTGAGTTGGATCTTGTTATATTCATAGGGGAAACTTTCCCGGTGTTGATTACTCTTGTAGTTGATGCTATTGAGTGGAACCGTTGAGTTAAGGTTTATGTTCAGATTGTTATTTACCATTATTTCACCTCTGATCATGATCCATATGATGTCTTGTGAGTAGTTCGTTTAGTTCTTGAGGACATGGGAGAAGTCAAGATGTTAGTAGTGAATTATTGTTGAGAAATATTTAATGGTTTGATATTGTTTTGGTGCTATTTCACTAGTGGTGTCATGTGAACGTCGACTACATGATACTTCACCATTTATGGGCCTAGTGAGATGCATTGTGTATTTGGCTACCGATTGTGGGGTTGCTGGAGTGACAGAAACCTAAACCTCCGTTGGAAAACCATTGCACCAGGGAGCGTAGGATCTTAGAGTTTAAGGCTGTGGTTAGATTTATCTTAATTACTTTCTTGTATTTGCGGATGCTTGCAAGGGGTATAATCACAAGTGTGTATTTATCCTAGTAAGGGTAGTGCGCTAGCACAGGTTCACCCCCATAACACCTATCAAACCAATAAAGACTATTGGCTTTATGAAGCGAAAGCTCTTGACAGAAACTCCCGTGTGTCCTCGAGAACGTTTGGTTATTATAAGTACACAACCGGCTTGTCCTTTGCTGAAGAAAGGATTGGGCCACTTGCTGCAATTGTTACTACTGTCTTTTATTTACTCGCACTTTATTTACTCGTATTACCAAATACCCCTGAAAACCTGTTTGCTAGTATTTACAGTGATTCCTTGATCAAAACTGCTCATCAACACCTTCTGCTCCTCGTTGGGTTCGACACTCTTATTTATCGAAAGTACTACGATACACCCCCTATACTTGTGGGTCATCAAGATCCAAGAAAGCACCATCGCCAACGAGGCTTTCTGAGTCGATGAACGGGTCTGCCGCACGCACGAGGCACATGTCGTTGTGACACGTCGACCGGGGGACGTCCCCGTGCTGTCTCAGACCAAGACCCGACGTCTCCCATCAACAAAGTCAAAGAAGAACGACAGATCCACCACCTCCGGACCAACATCCTTGCTCTAGAGAAACCACCTTGCCCCGGCCGTCAGCGTAGGCCAGCGACACACCGAGAAACATATCTCGCCAGATCTGAAGAACGGCAAAAAGACCAAGTCGCCGATCTGAAGGACCAAACAACACACGTTTCCATCACCTCCGAGACGCCACCAAGAAGGTCGTCGCCGGTGTGGGAGTAGAGATGAGGCAGACTTATTCTTCTGGGTGCCACTCCCACCATCCCAACATCGCACCATAGCAAATAAACCCTAACCCTAACTACTAGACGGAGGAACGAGGTCCCCCTCCCTCCTGCCGCCAGAGCGGCAAGCGGAGGGAAAGGGAACCAGCGCTCTTGCTGGCTCTGGGGAGGGAGATTGGGATCGCCGCCGCCTCTAGCAGGAGACACGAGAGCGAACCGTAAGAATATTATCCGTCTCATCTCTTCTCTTTGGAGGTTGGGCACGTTTTGTTCTAGCCCATGGTTGCCCAATCAAATATTTAGCTAGCTAAAATTTGGTTGACCTTTTAATTCCCTATGAGTTGGCCAATATTGGCAAAAATAAATAAATTAGATTGGCCAAAGAGGCATTGGCATATGCCAAATACTCTCTCCGATTGAAAAAAGTGTTGCTCACCTAATATAAACTTTCTACTAGCTGACTTAGTATGGGAATAATCCAAACAAAGACACAAGTTTTTAGGCATGACCAAAATATTGGTAGAGTATATTTTGACACAATTCAAACATGCCCTATAGGTCCCTCAGATGTCGTAAGATCCCACTGTAACTAAAATATGGGTCGTCCATATATCTATTGCAACATACTCTCGCCGGTTGTTGTTGTTGTTATCCTTTGACATGGTTCTATGGGCATTGGTGGTGATAATGTTGCCTTCTTTTTTTGCGCGAAACATCTGAATCTATTTCATGAGTTCGTAAGATGTACAAAGCACCACAAATATAATAAAAATTACATTGAGATCATTGAACCACCTAACGACCTGCCAACACGCCGATGTCGTCGCTCCCTTACCGGAGTCGGTCTGATATTGTTGACGACAGTCGAGACAAGTAATATGGATCGGAGGGGCCCGCGGTACTACTTTTAGAAAATGTTTTATTGCTATTATTGACTCATCATTTATCATCTAGGATCGGACGCCTGATGCCTCCTTGGAGATCGAATGATGGTATTGCAGGGACAGCAGGGTGTCAAGAGACAAAAGTTGTGGAGGCATATGCCCATACTTTGGAAGAAGACTCTGTGTGAGAGATGGACACTCGCAGCAGAAGAAGTGGGAAGAGAAAAGGTGGACAGCGAGGCACGCTTAAAATGGTGGGTCAGAAGCATCAAAACATGAACTGAATAGGAGCTGCTTCAGAGTTCGCATGGTGGCCTCGACTTTTTATTCTCTCGCTGGCAGCCTCCCTTGTGACAACAACTACCGTTAGTTTCTTTTAAAGTCTCCTTAAAGAGCAGAGATCAAAGACAGCATATATGCGAGAACTGTAAGATCCCTGTACCTTTATTTGCAAAAGCATTTTCGCTTGATAGAATCACGTTTGAGCAATTTCTCTCCCAACTTTTTTCTGAACGAGCATCCTACTCCCTTCGTTCCAAATTATAAGTTGTTTTGAATATTTTAATGTGAACTACATATGGACACCAAAGTGCTTCTAGATACATATGATTCAGAAAAAATAGAAAATCTTGATATGACCTAACACGACAACCAAACTCACTCGAATGTCAAAAACAGACCAAATCCATTTGTCTCACACCTAATACCTATATTTTCAGGGTGCCTCATAATATTCCCACTTAACCCCTTCCACACAAGCATGTATGCTATCGTATCATCTTGCAGGGTTTTAGAACGAACAAATGATCAGTTACACTTACAGAAATTCCCATTTACTGGATACGCGTGGTATGAATGCAGTGCGGAATGCTCATAGATCCAGTCCGCATTTCTGTATACAAAGATCGCACATGTACAGACAACATAAACAATTACACATTGAATTACATCATATAAATAACAAAGCTTTAAACCAAGCAATCTATCTATGTACAACATCCAATCATAAATCTGAGTCAACTGGTGAGTTGGGGTGCCGGAGCAAGCGTTTACTTGGGTCGTGACTGTTTGCTTTTAGCAGGAAAAGTTACTCTCCTTCAGCGAAAAAGTTGGGCTCTGCCGGCTTCTGTAACAGCCTTGCAGGCACTCTTTCCTGCAAACGGGCCTTTCGGGTGGCGTTACGCCGTAGGATCCGCATCATGTTGCCAGCAAATCGCGAGGCATACAGTGCTGCACCGAGACTGAGCTTGGTGGAGTCGTCACTTACGATCGCTACTTGCAATCTCTTCTCCTTCTCAAATAAAGCATCTTCCAGCTTCTTCCTGCAATATCGGTGCCAAGCTGCCTGTATGAAACAAGCGGCCCAGGTTCTCCATTGTTGTGAGTAGAATCTGAAGGTATGCTGGAGCTGTTTGCTATGGAGTTTCCTGAACTGAGTGGCCACAAACTTCAAGTCATCAGCCCTCAGAACAAAGGCTTCCACTTCAGACAATGTCTTCACTGTCCTGGTTGAGCTGGGAAGGTTCGAAACTGCAGCAGGGTCTAGAGCCCAAGTGAGGAGCTCTTCACCACAGAAGTCTCCACCTTTCAGTACATTGGAGTTGAAGAAGCCGCTCTGTCCACCATTTGTTGTCATACTCTCGAGATATCCTCTCATAACGAAAAGCATTTCATTCACCGGGTCTCCTTCTCGAATTATGCAGCTATCTTCAGTGTACAGCATAGGCTTTAGACGATCACACATTGCATCCAGGAGCTGCTCGTCCATGTTTTCAAACATAGGAACCTGCAAGCAGTAGAAAGGGACTAAGAGGACAGATCTAACTAACTGTCAAACCTGGAGATTGATGGCAGATAATTAAAATCTCACTAATTCTACTGCATATGCAACAGGGTATATCCAAAATCTGATTTGGGGGTTCTGAAAAAACAACTGAGTTGGTAGATAAGCATCAGTGAGTGGCAATAACATCCCATTAGAGGACAGTAGGTGTCAAGAACATCCCATTAGAGGACAGTAGGAGTTAAGAATATCCAACCTTCCACAAATTATTTGATACAGTGTACGGCTGAGCCTGTAGAGCTCACCATTAAAAATGGGAAAACCGGAACCATGCTACCATAAAGCTGTAACTGTAAAACATGCAGCTGGATGTGAGAATGACATGTGGATCCAGGTCCAGTTTTTTTATAAAAAAAAAACAGGAACGTTTGCATTGGCATGGTTCTGTATATTTTCACCGAGGCAGTGAGTGTGACACTGTGACCCCAGACAATAAATGTGATACTGGGACAGGGATTGGCGTACCCTCGCGTGATACTGGGACAGGGATACTTGAGATGAGAACCGTAATAAATATAGTAGAACCATGTAATTAAGGATATGAGATTTCCTTAAAAAAAGATAAGAGAAATACCCTCATGAGAAGTGATAGACAAAGATGCCGTTTTATCTCCCTCCTAAGATCCTTGGGAAGATTCATAAGAAGGCCCTCTTCATCAACCCCTCTTGTTTCTTGCCACCTGTACTGTTCATGACGCAGTATTCGCTCCTTGAGGTTCTCTGGAAGTAGTCGATGTGCCATCCATTGCTCCGTGTCGCGCCTTTTCATTCGCATTTCTTCTATACGCACAGAAGCTGATTGTAAGTAGGTCTACAAAACCAAAACAACAAATTAGGAGAATTATGGTCCCCTTACACACCTTAGCTTCCTAGTAAATATGTAATTAAATCCTGGTACACCTTCACAAAATGGAGTTCTGTCTTTACATATCTACTATAACAAATACACTGCAGACAAGCCATTCTAAAGGGGGATCAGAAACGATGATACATAAACAAGAATTTAGATCAGCTATAATTAGTTGGCTGTGGAATCTATTGAAAGGTCACTAGGAGTAACCGTTATCCCATGTTACTTTAAGATAACCAAGTTGCTACAGTACCAGTTCTTGTTAGCACCTAACATGTAAGGGCCGCACAAACTAAACAGACTCGCGGACGCTTCCTGCTTATCCTGCTAGGCCCGTGTATCCTGCTAACGATCGCAGCTCAGTAACTCGTTGCACACAGCTCTTTCTGGGTCCGGCCACCTTGGCTAACATGCAGTACTTCCTGTGGCCTCCTAGGGGCTAGCCAGTGGCATCCACGTGATGTCAGAGTCCAACGACGCCAAGCAAAGCTGCCGGGAACAGCTTGCTGGGCATAACGAGCAGCACCAGAATAGCAACGGCAGTGACCAACTTTGAGTCAAAGCCCCAGCACCAACCGCTCGGCGAGCTAGCAAAAGGCCATTTGGCGGCGGCACTTCAGCGAGCTAGCAAGGCCATTCGGTGGCGATGCCAACGACCCCAGCCGCTGCCCTCGCCTTATCACGTGGCATCTGGTCTAGGTAGCTGTGATTGCGAGGTATGGCGTGTTAGCCTGAATGTAATCTTGTCATGGTGTGATCTGCACACATAGGTTGTGAGGTTGTAGTGTGAATAGCACATAGGTTGTGTGCTTGCTGTGTGTGAACAGGGCAGATGAGTTGTGTCCTGTGTGAGTAAACAGTGCACATAGGTTGTGTGCTGAATAGATAGGCATGCTGCTGTGTGTTTGCTCTTAGAAGTAATCTTGTCAATGTAGTTGGCTAGTAGAAGGAGCTAGCTAGGTCATGTACAAGTATAAATAGGTCCTAGCATAGGTTGCTAAGTCTGAAGGCATTCGTTGCTGAGTAGTGGAGCATCCTTTGCTCCAAAAGCTAATAGAAGAAGAAGGCATCTGTTGCCTGAAACTTCTGTGTGTTCTCCTCTGTAGTGCTAGTCCCTCATTTTTCTGCTTTCACTTAAAAGAGAGAACAGAGAGGGAACACTAACATGGCATGGGCAGGGGGTGCCCACATGCATCATTGACAGGCGGCCGCGGCACCAGCGCTGGAGCAGCGCGAGCACAGGATAAGTACTGCCCTGTCGCTTGTCCCATCTTGGCTGTTATCACTGGACGCATCAGCAGAATCACGGGGCAGCCTAGCGGGCGAGCAGACACTACAGATGTTTGCGGCGAACATTGTGGAGTAGCGGACACATGTGAAGCCGCTAAACTGGACTGCAGACGTAGCGGACACGGCGTGGATGTCCATGGTCCACTTTCATCCTGACTAACATGGTTATGGTGTCCACTATAGCACTACTAGTCTAGGGCTTGGACTTACATCTAGTACTTGAGTATGACCTACTGGTATCTGGTACATCTAGTATTAAGTTGAAAATGCAAAATGTATGTTCTGCGGCGGCCATATTTTCAAGTTTTATTTTGATTATGACCCATTTAGTATTTAGTGTTGAAATTTAGGCCTCCCTCTTTGGATTGTAGGAATTTCATAGGTTTTTCCCTATGCAATGTGTTTGGATCAAAGGAATGATGCTACCTAAATTCCGTAGGAATTTGAACATGGACTGCAACCTCTTTCTAGGACTTGTTTGGTACGCCAGATAAACGCAGGACTGCGAAAAACACGAGAACATGATAGGAATGCATGTGCAAAACAAAGCATTGAAAACATATAAGGATTTTGTGAACTTCGGTGTTTGGTTCACAGGAATAGGAAAAACACAGGAATCCTAATAAACATAGTCAAATCAAAAGTCAAACCAAATGAAAAAGTGAAATTAGGATGTTATTATGCCACTAAGACCTCGGTCTTGTTCTTCATGTGTAGGAATTTTAAAAGGAGTGAGAGAGGGAGGGAGGTGCGAGGTGAAGGGGAGGTGGAGGGAGAGAGAGACACGCCACATGTCTAAACCATCTGATGTGGAAGCAACACTGCCAAAACCGCCCTCTGGGGCTTAAGTGATACTAAAGTAAGTTAAGGGGTCTGAGTGCTCCTCTAAAATAGTTCGACTCCGTAGAGTGGAGAGGGAGGGAGCGAACGAGAGAGGGAGGGAGCGCCTCTCCGCCTCCAAAATAGTCCAGACTCAGTAGAGTGAACCTTTTCTATAATATCAACAATGATTGTACATTCTCAACTTAAAACATGGTTCCTAACAACCTCCTAAACATGATTTCCCAAAACTTCCTTCTAATCATGCAGATTCAGACAAGAAATACAGCAGGGTGTAAATATGATCATTTTTCTATGGAAAATGTTGCTCTTAGAATCATTCGATCATGTAACTTCCATAGATTTGGATGACGAAAATAGTTCACCTAGTATTTAGCAATTACTATGTTGATGCCTTTATGGATGAAAAAAATCAAAGCTCTCAGATTTATGTCACATTTGTTCAAGCATATGACTAAAATCAAATTAATAGATTAGAAGGAAATACAAGGTACCACCAGGTGTAGTTACCCCTGTGTCTCTTGCACTAACGAAAACAAACTTGATATACTTCTTTATCACTATTATATAATCATCCACTATTCTATTGAGAGCCCAACGTGTCTTCGGGGATCCGTCCCTTGAAGACAAAATAGAGTATAGATTTAAGTAACTTGGCAGCGGACCCTGCGGAAAAACGGTTTTGGATGGAAGAGGACGGGAATCATAATTCGAAGATGGCGGTAAAGCATAAGACTGTGGAAGCGAAATCGCACTTAGTAGTTGGCCTGGCGGGAAAATGGATGTTCATCTCCCTCCGTCCCAAAATAAGTGACTCAACTTTTTCTAGATACGGATGTATGTAGACAACGCAATGTGTACATCCGTATCTAGACAAAAACTGAGTCACTTATTTTGGGACAGAGGGAATACTAATTCTAAGACAATCTCATGTAAACTACATAAAAAAGAAATTGCACAAGTGGTTATCCAATTTTGTTAAAGCCCTTCATTTCTACGCATAGAAAGGAATATGTCAAAACAGAATGCACAGTAATATTCTTATACTACAGGCACATGCCACAGTGAGATATGGCATAAGAAGTAACTATGCCCAGGTCTACAGAAAAGGGAAACACGTCCTAGATTAGATTGTGGTGTGCTTTTAGCATGCAAGAAAAAGGCACAATTTTGCACTTATTAATTCATATGTATTGCAGTTATGAAAACCGTTTACTCCAACAACAGATGTAATACAAAAAACTGGCATCCATGGTAAACACGTACCTGCACATTACCAATAAGGAGTGCGAATAATACTAAACCTGATATCGAGACAAAAGCAGCAAACAAATTCTCCGTTGTGTAAGTGCTTGTTTTCAGATTTTGACCAAGAGAGCTGCAGTAGGTAAATCAATACATAAATACCACATCTAATTCAATTCAGTATTCCTTGGTGGACCACAAACTGAAAACTGACAACAAGAAAATGGTGTGTGATGGTTGGGGGAGCGATGAGCACACCTTAGACTTTGCAGACCCCACCAAAAGCAGTAGAAAAATTTCTCAAAGAAACTAGTGGATTGTGAAACAGTTACGAGAGCCGGTAGGTAAATTCCAAATATTGGGTCTACATCGGCGTCACCGTTTGTTGGACAAACATTTACTAAGAAAGTGTTATCTCCAGCTGTGGCACTCCCACACCATAAAGATGAAAAATCCAAGCCTCTCTTTTTACATTCTTCTCTCCAGCAGGTGACTTCTCTGTGAATGGAAAGAAGGTACCAAACAGCTCCAAATACCTGCAAGCACTTACCACATCAGCTAGAAATATACTGAGTATGGCTAATATGCATATAGGCAGTGACATACAGGCTGGTCTAAAATCATAAAGTTCTCTGGTATGATATTTCTTACTGAACCAGAACTTGCTTGGATAAGATGCTCAACGTTCCAATATCACAATCACATCAGATGAAATACTCCAGGTTTAAATAGAAATGGGTGATTCATGCAAGCCCCTTTGTTTTCGAATAGACTTGCTGACATTTAAAACTCTTTTAGTTTAGGCATCTTTTATGATGCCATTTCAAACATGTTTGCTCTTTCAAAAAGAAACTTACATTAAGAAATGAAGGGGCAATCAAGGATTGATTTGCACGTTTTAGTAAATGTTATCATCGTTCTCCCAATACACATGTGCTTAAGATTTGCAAGATGATGTATCTCAGCATGACAATTTCATTGTTTGTGCAACTAGCACAGTGGCCCTCGCAAATGCGGCGTCATCAGTTTTATTGTGTCCAAAGCATTACATACTTATTACTTTCTTATCAAGCTATGTTTGCCTTGTACTTATGCCACACATTGCCAGATAAAAAACATTTTATGCAACAATTTTTAACATTTTTCCATATGGCTATGGTCCTGCATAACAAAAAAGTTTTTACAACATGGGGAATATATTAAACATTATTCAGTTATTTTAGAAAATAATGTCCAATCACCAACAATTCATGCACTCATAGGGTCATCATTGCTCTATTTTCTCAACAAATCTTTCGCACTGCCATATGTGCATGTTTATACATTTATGAAATCCACAATTATTGGTTTATCTTACATGATGAAATGATAATTTTGTAATTTACAAATATACTCTTATCTACTTCACACGGAGTACCTGTGAAATAAGACTACCAGTATTATCTATTTGATATTTGGCAATTAGTATACAAAATGGACATGGATTCTTTAGTCAAGGTTATAATATTTTATATCTTGTTACATCAAATTTTAGTAGAACAAAATTAACGTTTTATGTCATATGGGTTTGGTTGAGTCTTCTGATTACAGATTGGTTTACCAATGTTCATATATAGCTGAGTTGGTTCCTTGCCTATGTCATAGAAGACTTATCAGTTTGATCGTCTAGAAGTTCTACAAAGAGGTGAGTGGATTTGGAGTTGAGCAAGACTTAAGATCGATCTGTGTCTAATGGAGTTCATCTCTAATTTGTCTCATTTAAACTATCAAGTAGTATATTTATGCAAGCATATAGTATAGTATTTTCTGCGGAAGTAGTGTAGTATTTCCTTAGCTTTCGTTTTATTTGTAACGGTCCACAACAATACATCTGATTATTCATGCACGTCATCCAAGTTTATATCACGTGTTGTGTGAAGGACATATTTATTTAAAAGGTGTCAACATTTTGATTTTTTTTTTTTCAAAATGGAGGTTAAAAAAACTCATGGCCTCTACGGTCAACTTTTTATGTATCCTAACTTTTAAATCTGAGTCATTAGTATTTTGTATTTTATTATTTTTTGTGACCTATATAGATGTTACTCCCTCTATTTCAAATTAATTCTCACAACTTTGGTCAAACTTGGTCTGGATATGGATGTATCTAGACACGTCTGAGTATGTAAGTTCACTCATTTTAGAAAAAAATGTCATGGTAATTAATTTAGAAAGGAGGGAGTACCAAATTTGTTGAACCTAAATCCATATATCTAATGGAAAAAAATAACAATACAAATTATACAAATACTAAGGGAACGATGCAGATGGATAAAATCACCAATTTCTAAAATTTATTGGGATGACATCGTACATTATGTCATCGCATGCAATACAACATGTAAAAAATAATTATTATCTATCTGATTTTTTCTGCTAAATTCCTCATATAGAAATATTTTACTCGCATACTGATCAATTTTTTCGCTAAACTTTTGTTTTTTCTTCCGTGTACACCAGCAGTAGACGTGGTTTGCAAAAAAAAATTACTGAATTTCTTTCTTCTGTGTACGCCAATATGATACGTATTTTTTGCTGGCATGTGTACGCGGGTAACGTGTCAGATTTTAACTGTTTAAAAGAACATGTGGTGGTACATGTGTTACATAAAACTTTTAATCTTGCACGTTCTATCTGGTTCGGATCACATATCACATATCGTGTCAGTCTCGGACTACGTATATAATTACATAACAGTTAATCTGTTGGTAAATCCTAGCCGTAAAATTTAGATCCAACTACCAAAATAATTAGGATGATGTGGTTTAACGTGGTGTCTCTATTTTAGAACCCCCGTATTGTGCTTTTAGTATATAGTAGATGGAAAACATGCAGTATGTTTCAAAAAACATGTTCCCTGCACTTTAGTGATGTGATGTTGGAATGCATTGTCAGGAGGGGTCCAGGCTAAGAGAACAATCCAGATGTTCATGAATCTAGGATTTATTTACACAAATCCGCACATGTACCAACTATATGGGTTACAACTTACCACCAAGAATAGAAATATAATGAAAAAAACTAAATACAACAAGTTCAACTTAGCATGCATTCAGAACTAGAAGATGTTAGCTAATTTTGAGAAGGAAAAGAGCAATAATTTAACTTGCATTCTTCTTACTAGGTGATGAGTAGAGAACTTACATGACTAGCGAGCATATAAATTAAAAGGTTAAAAGCAGCACCAGCCCATGCTGTCTCTGTAATTATACCAGCAGACCTTGTAATTTGAAGGTAGAGTGGTATTATTCGAACCAGTCGAGGCACATATTGACATGCAATTATCGCCGTCAGTACATCTTTCGCCTTCATAACCTCTGAACCTTGGAGATTGGGTAGCACTATCAATACAAACACCTGGTTATGAAATTAATGTGGTCATTTACGGCTTTATGAGTAAAGAGATTCCATACATAGAACACTAACGTTTCACTGTTACACTGAAAATCAAAATTGTGCATTCAATTAAAGTTTATAGGTTAAACCTATTTGTCCTTGTTGGCATGTTTTGCGTGCGCCTCAAAGCTTCAATTACAAATGCCCCCACTTAACTATTATCTCTTATAATTCACAAAGGAGAACTTTCCCTTGGTTGATTAATTTCATCAGCACTTAACACTTATATGCATAGCTGCACTAAGCCTCACATTGTTGAGCCAGTAAAACTTTGATTCTCCAGTGCTGCAATTGATCACATGGATGTTTCATGTCTTTATGTACTCTGGGTCATTAAGCCCTACAAGTTTATTACAGTATCCTAAAATAGCTAAGAGCAACAGTATCCTACCTCGTTCTTTATAATCATACATGATTAAACTAATACAAAAGTGCGAGATACGGTGAGTCTTAATGGATCCTAACAAAACCATCAGAATTACAAGAAACATATTATGCTAGATACTTCCACTCTTGCAGGTTAATAAAGAAAATGGCATATAAAGTACCTGAGGGAGGGGTAGGACAGCTAGAAAATCAATTAGAAAATACGTTGATAGATACCGCTTTGCTATTGCAGATTTGTCTTCAACCAAGACACCTCGACCAAATACTCTGGAAGAGGGAGCAACAAATCCTGTTTTGAACTGGAAAATCATATGGAGCAAATAGAAGATATCTGTGAAAAAGCGCAGGATACTTGCTACCCTTGCCAACTTTTTATCCAGATACATGCAGTTGTTGTCACCACCAATCACAGAGATATACAAGAATAATGGGTCCACAGAAACTGCAATAAGACATGATATCACAAATATCTTGTTCCATCTTTGCAAAAATGGCCCTTGAGGATCAAGAACTCTTGCTTTGGCCTTCTTTTCCTCTGGAGTTGATCTGTTCAGGTTTTCTGAATGTGAAACGTTCCCGAAGAATGACAGGGCTCCTAGAGTCCTATCCTTTAGTGAGTCAAATGCATTATGTCTTTCTTCTGAAACGATCTTCTCTGAGCTGACAGAATACTCCGACCTCCAATCCTGAAATCTGGAAAAAAATGAACAGCTACTACTCAGAACACTACTCATTCTCATTTTTCTGCGGCTACTTAACTTTGGAAATGTATCGAGTATGAACTTTCTGTAAACCATAATGAATCTGACCTCACATATCTCTCCTCTCGGAAAGCCATCAGAATCTTCCTACCACCAGCAGAGGAACAGCAGGGCCTTGGCGACGATGGATTAAATGTTCAAGTCCTGCATTGAAGCATCACCTCTCAGTTAACCACATCCGCAAATGAGTAAGAACCCTAGAAAAGCACAGAAAAAAGAGCCCTGAATTCTCGACAGCATCGCAAGTACTAAATGCAAGACCGTGTGCAGCCCATGGTAATCCACTTGTTCAATTTACGGCCTGAACAGCACGTTTTTCAATCTAGGGAACGAACAGCTTTGCTGTTATAGGAACATTTTCAGTGAGTATTTCATCAGTTTGTAGGACCATACGCAAAAGCTACGTTAAGAACGGATAAGTACAGTAAGTAATTTCTAGGATACCGGGTGATCACAGAACGACGATGGGAACAATTCCCAATTCCATACGCAAGAGGGCAGTGACTCCACCTAACCGCTAACTCCGTCCAGCGCACCGAACCCGCAAACGAAACAGCCAGGTCGCATCGCGGGAGATCATGCAATTCGCTGGAACATGCTCGCGACTCACCCCCAGCCGAGAAAGAGCATCTGGGGCAGCTCCGGAGGAAGATCACGGGTCCTGCAAGACGGCACGTGAATGGATCTGAGCTAACGGCGAGCAGAAGGTGCAGATCGGAGCAGCGGTGCTGCGGCGGAAGCTGCAGGGGACGCCGCCGTAGCAGCAGCAGCAGCAGCAGGAGGAGGAGGAGCAGAGGGCTTACCCGAACTGAGGGCAGTTCCGAGGCGAGGAATCGTCGCCGCCCAGAAAGGAATGGGACGAGGTGGTAGCGGAGGGAGCTAGTGGGATAGATGTTGACGAGGAGGAGCCGAGGGGGGCGGAGGAGACGGCGGCGTGGCGGGGAGGGCCGGTTTGTTTATCTATCCTGCCGGCGCCCGCTGCACGATGATGGCTGATGCGGGAGGTGGACTCCGGTTCGACCGAGTAAATTGTAAAGAGTAAAATGCATGAACAGTATGTGAACTTGTCATCGAGGTTCAGAACGGTTATCGTACTTACGAAATACGACCCGCTGCGGGATAAGTATTTTACGGTCACTGGTGATCGTAGATCGTTGTGTACGCGAATACGTGGCAAGGTGGACCCCACCTGGTAGATGTGGGAGGTCATTAAACTTGTCGGCTTATTCACTTTGGTCACTGCTCGGCTGGTCCTCCAATTGTTTGCAAAATTGTTAGAGATATGTCCAGCCTCCCCGAAATTGAGCCAAATCCCTAGCTTCTTTCACCGCCGCCGCATGCGAAGCCTTGACTACACCGGCGCCGGTCTGCGCGGCTCTCCGAGATCGATGCCGACCGCGTCCTCTGCAAGCAGCGCCAGTCGCCACCGTGGCCCTTTCATCCCTACTGTCCCGTGCCCCGATTGCAGTAGGGTGTCGACCCGCGGCGTCTCCGGCACGGCGCTGCACGACAGATGGGTGTACTACAAGTGCAGAAATCATGGTGTAAGTTGTCTTTACTCTTCGTGTTTTGCTTCTCGATTGCAAAGTCTGTTGTGTGGCATTGTATTTTACTCGAATTTTAACCTGCATTTTGTATTGCCGACGACAGCATGGATGCAACTTTTGGAACTGGGAACTGGAATATGTGCAGTATCTTGTTGAACGTGATATCCTTCAAGGTGATGATGTTGTTGAAGCAATTGGTTGGGCTGAAGACAGGAGGGTGTGACGACCTCAAATTTGATACAAATTCGAAGTGCCCGTTATGTATTCCACCGCAATCCCAGAACCATTGTTGCGATATACATAACGTAGTTGGTAACCAGTTCCATAGACATTACAATACGATGGTTCAAAATACAATGGTCATAGAGACCAAGTTCATATTACAACACAATATAGCAGCGGAAATAACGTCTTCGGGTCCATGCCTTCACCCTACAGGCAATGGCGACTCATGGAGACGAGCTTAGTTCTGGTACTCTTCTTCATACCCTTCCTCCTGGTATTCTTCCCCATAGTCTGGCCAAGTTGATAGCCAGGGACACAGCCATGAGTACATTGGATGCACTCGCAAACCATCTTATAAATGAAATGATGAAGTAGGCATGCAAGTTTGGTATAGTGGACTAAGCACTAAGTTCATTTGCAAAAGCTAGTTTTATTTCCCAAGAATGTTCATTGGTAGAAAAGAGGTTTAGTTCTCTAAGTTCAATCTAAAGAGGAACTTCAAGTGTGTCAACATCATTGTCAAGTCAAGACATTCACCATGTTCACCCTTGTTACTTTTATTCCTGACAAAAGTCAAGTACAGCTTGCCAACTGTCCATAACCGCGGACTCGGCTATTCGAATAGTTTGAAAAACCTCTGCAGAGGGGTACACTTTACCCACAAGATTCGATACATCTGCCGGGAGAAATCCACGGATCGTCATACACAAGTATGCGTGGTTCAGATAATCAAACAAACTCTTTCACTTGCTCACCCTAGTATAGGATCCTTCCCTATAGCCCGGGATACGGAATCCCCGCTCCGGTGCCTCTAGTTCTGGCCATCCCGGGATGCCGGGTTAGTGGAATCCACCTGGTTCAGAAGTAGCCGCGCACGGTGTCCTTCCATAAAGATTTGTTACAAGGCCTCCCATACTAAGGTAAACAAGCTACGGACTAAGCCCCTTCCCATATAGGGGTAATGTGGTTGTACGGTATGGTTGGCTCCCATAGTACATCACTCGTTGTCATTGAGAAATACATTTCATAGTTCTTAGTCAAGATTGATTTCTTTCATAAAGCCATTATGTAGGAGCAATCTCCCATTCAAGTTTCAAGTTCAAGTCACCACTTTTCAAATAGGGTTCCCCTTATAGATGGCCTCAATATTATTAGCGACTAAGCAACTATATTGAGCGATGATACTATTAAACTATGGTTGGATAAACTCAACTTGATGCTCTTGCTAAACAAGACATCAATATACTTCTATCATTCTACTCTAGCAATTCAATCATGCAATTTACTTAAAACAAGTAGAATGCAATATTAAAACTAGGCATTGGGAGTATGAATCAAAAGATGGCTTGCCTTGGTTGGCAAAGTGTCCGGGGTATTCTTCTTCTTCTTGATAATAATCCCCTCCAATATCCTCCTCGGCAACACTAGCGTCTAATAACGAATAAACACAAAGCACACCATCACTACACCATGCTAACAACACACTAAGCACACATCTTTGTTTGCTAACAATAGCATTCATGTTGCATTTTAGGGTGTTGGATTGTAAGTTTTTCTTCTAAGTTTTCTTCAAGTGTGCAAGTTAGATTCTCTACTAAGTGTCATATGTTGTTTACTTTCTAAGCATTGGTATTGGTTTAGGGGTACTAATACTAGTTCAAGTGGGAGGGATCAACTAGGTGAATTGGTAAAGAGGGCAAAAATTTAATTCTAAGTGCAAGATAGAGATCTATCATTTTATGTTACAAGATAGGATTGGGTTAGGGTCTAATTGATAACACTAACAAGGTTTAAGTTGATTAGAGTTGACTAACAGTAAGAGAGGTCATTGGTGAGTTCACAATTTAAATTTCATGATTTTAGGAGGCTTAAATTATTTTCTAGAAATCTTCGAAGATTAATAAAGCTATGGTCACACTATTCATATCTAATTAAATTCCTAGCTTATTTTGAATTCTAACCAGTTCTACTGTGTAGAGTATTTCATAAGCTTTCCAACGCATATTCATTTGCTAGAAATGGATTTGTAATACTCTTGGAATTTTAGTTTGAAAAACATCTCTGAATCATATTCAAATTAATTGGAAAAGGCGGGAGAATAAATAAAAATGAAACGGACCGGTTTCTAACTTAACAGGCCGATCCTGGACAGAACCCGAACGGGCCGGCCCAGAAAACGTTTCGCGCGGGGCGGGATTTGTTTTAAAACGAACTGACAGGTGGGGTCGTGGTGTCAGGCGACTTAAGTTACCGAATCGGTATGCTACCGCTCGATCCAGATCTAACGGCTCATGGTCATCGTCTCGACGGGGAAGGGCGGAGCTCACCTGCGTCCAGTGAAGAAGACGACGGCGACGGCGACGCGCGTAGAGGAAGCAGAACTCGACGGCGACGTGCGGGATCGGCTGCGGCGATGCTCCTCCTCCGATTCCCAGCGGCGGCTTGCTCCGGGGTGGTCGAACGCGGCGGCGCGCTTCGCGTCCAGTACCCCACCGGCGTTGCAGGCGTCGATGAACCAGAGCGAGAGGGAGGGCGAGAGGTTGTCTGGGCGGTAGCTGGGAGTGGGGCGAGTCTCTCCGTTTGATCGGCGGGTCCTTTTATAGGGCGGAGCGACGAGGGCGAGGCTGTCCAGAAGCTCGCCGGCTCGGGGGCCCTGGCAACGTTCGAAGGTCGAACCGGGCACGGCGGTCTCGGGGGCGTGCTGGGAGGGTGCTGGCTCGGCCGCAGAGTGCTGTGGGTCGGCGCTGGCGAGGGCAGGGCGGTCGGAAACGTGCAGAAAGAAGAAGGTCTGGGAGGGGGCCCTGGGCGCGTTTCTCCTCCTCCCTCCACTTCTCACGGCTTGGGTCGGGGCTGGGGGCGCTGGGCTCGACCGCGGCGTCTCCCAGGAGCATGGCGACAGTGCTAGGGCGAGCAAGAACAGTGCAGCCACAGTGAGTTTGATTTGGTTTGATTTGCTTCTGCCAGTGTTCGACGAAATGCCCGCAAGAGATTTAAAATCGAATTTTTGAAAATTTCCACTTTGGGTGATCAGCATATTGGCCAAGGTGTCCTGTCATATTTTTGTTACAAAGAAATAAGAAGTTTTGCAGAAATTTTATTTCAAATTTTGGTATAGTCACTGTTTCAGATTCAAACTTTGGTTGAAGTTTGAGTGATGCTTTGGGTTGAATTTTGAGTAGATTCTTGTTGGTTGAGTTAGTATGTAACTTGGTTAAGCTCAACTAACAGGCCAAACATGAAGGTGGGTTCTAGATTTCTTAATCCAAGGGCTCAAAGTGGTGTAGTCAAACAGATTTCCTAGATCATCTTATTTTTTTCTTTTTCTCTAATATTTTGATTTCTGGTTCCTTTGATGCTTATTCTTTGTCTCAATTGCTTCTGTTGGTTAACTTAAAATTAACTAACTATTGCACAACCAGAAGAAACACACATGAAATCATAAAAGACATAGAATAGAAAATACATGTATGCATGAAATAATAGATAAAAAGTTTTATCTGGATCCAGAATTTGGTCTTTTAATTAATAGGGAGTGGATTACAATTTCTGAGTTGTTACAATCTTCCCCCCTTAAAAAGAATCTCGTCCCTGAGATTCACTAATTAAGAACTGAAAAGATTGGGAAACTCTTTCTGTAGGTAATCTTCTCGTTCCCAAGTAGCTTCATCTTCGGTGTGATTACTCCACTGAACTTTCAGAAACTTGATGCTTCGGGTTCGAGTGGTTCTATAAGCTTCCTCGAGGATACGGATAGGTACTTCTCGATAGGTCAAATCCTTGTTGATGTCCACAGAACGGTGATCAATATTCTTGAAAATTTCTGGCTTCTCCGGCACTTCAAGACATTTCCGAAGTAAAGACACGTGGAAGACATCGTGTACTTCAGACAATTCAGGGGGCATTTCCAACTGATAAGACACTTCTCCTCTGCGGTCTAGTATCTTGAAGGGTCCAATATATCTTGGTGCAAGCTTTCCTTTTACTTGGAATCTTTGCATTACCTTGAGGGGTGACACTCTAAGATACACGAAATCTCCAATCTGGAAGGTTAGTTCTCTACGCCTCTTATCCGCATAACTCTTTTGTCTAGACTGGGCTGCCTTGAGGTAGTCACGAATCATGCGAACTTTCTCCTCGGCTTCTTGCAGAATGTCAGGTCCAAATATCTGACTGTCTCCGGTTTCTGACCAATTCAAAGGGGTACGACACTTTCTTCCATACAAAGCTTCAAATGGGGCCATTTGCAAACTGGCTTGATAACTGTTGTTGTAGGAAAACTCCGCGAAAGGCAGACAATCTTCCCACTTAGCTCCATAAGCTAGAACACAGGCTCTCAACATATCTTCAAGTATTTGATTCACTCTTTCAGTCTGTCCATCAGTCTGCGGGTGGTAAGCAGTGCTGAAAGCTAACTTGGTTCCCAAGGCTTGATGTAAGCTTTTCCAAAATCTTGAGGTGAATTGGGTTCCTCGATCGGAAACTATGGTTTTAGGGACTCCATGCAAACTAACAATTCTGGATAGATACAGGTCCGCTAGCTGTCCCGAGTTATAAGTGGTCTTGACAGGAATAAAGTGGGCTACTTTGGTCAGTCTATCCACAATGACCCAGATAGAGTCATTTCCACGGCTAGACCTTGGAAATCCAGTGATGAAATCCATTCCAACAGATTCCCACTTCCATTCCGGAACTTGCAAAGGTTGCAACAGTCCAGCAGGACGTTGATGTTCAGCCTTGACTCTTTGACAAATATCACACTTAGAGATGAACGATGCAATCTCACGCTTCATTCCATGCCACCAAAATTGTTCCTTTAAATCTTGATACATCTTAGTTCCACCGGGATGAATGGAGTAAGGTGTCTCATGGGCTTCCTTCATAATAACTCCCTTCAATTCTGAGTCGGCAGGCACACAAATACGTCCTTTATACCAAAGAACTCCTTGATCATCTTCCTCAAATCCTGGCACCTTGCCGGAACTAATTCGGCGCTTAATTCCATCGATACTCTTATTTCCCTTCTGGGCTTCTTTGATTTGGCTCATCAAGGTGGGTTGCAACTCAAGGTTGGCTAGGAATCCTTGACTGACTAGTTCCAATCCAAATTTTGCAAACTCTTGGTGCAACATAGGTTGCTCTTCCTTGATCATCATATTCAATGAGCATGGCTTCCTACTCAGCGCATCGGCCACCACATTGGCCTTACCAGGGTGATAATGAATTTCCAGATCATAATCCTTGATCAACTCTATCCATCTTCTTTGCCTCATGTTCAACTCCTTCTGAGTGAAAATATACTTCAAACTCTTGTGATCCGTGTAGATCTCGCAACGGTTGCCCATCAGATAGTGCCTCCAGGTCTTCAGAGCTAGAACCACGGCTGCTAACTCTAGATCATGGGTTGGATAGTTTTCTTCATGAGGTCGAAGCTGCCGAGAGAGGTAAGCTATGACCTTGCCTTCTTGCATCAATACACAACCAAGTCCAAGTTTGGAAGCGTCGCAATAGACATCAAAACTTTTGGTGATATCGGGCATGGTTAGGACGGGGGCGGTTACTAATCGCTTCTTGAGCTCTTGAAAACTTTCTTCACACTTAGAGATCCATTCGAACTTCTTGTCTTTCTTCAACAGTTGGGTCATTGGTTGGGCAATGCTTGAAAATCCTTCAACAAACTTGCGGTAATATCCTGCTAATCCGAGAAAACCTCTGACTTCAGTTTGAGTGGTAGGGGCTTCCCATTCCATGACTGATTTGATCTTCTTGGGGTCCACGGATATTCCTCCCGCGGATAATACATGGCCTAAAAATCCAACTTCCTTCAACCAGAACTCACACTTGCTGAACTTGGCATATAGTTGATGCTCTCTTAAGGTTTCTAAGATTAATCTCAAATGGGTTGCATGCTCTTCTTCGGACTTGGAGTAGATAAGAATGTCATCAATGAAGACAACCACAAACTTATCCAAGAACTCCATAAAAACCTTATTCATGAGGTTCATGAAATAAGCAGGGGCATTGGTTAATCCAAACGACATTACGGTGTACTCATACAATCCGTATCGGGTAGTGAAGGCTGTTTTGGGGATATCCGTTGCACGGATCTTCAGTTGGTGGTATCCAGTTCTAAGATCTATCTTCGAGAAGACTCTGGCTCCAGTCAATTGGTCAAACAAATCTTCAATCTTTGGGAGAGGATACTTGTTCTTGATGGTCACATCGTTTAGCTTGCGGTAATCAGTGCACAGTCGGCTAGAACCGTCACTTTTATCCACAAACAGAACGGGTGATCTCCAAGCAGAAGAACTTGGCTGAATCAATCCTTTACTCAAAAGGTCATCCAATTGCTTCTTCAACTCTACTAGTTCAGCTGGGTTCATACGATAGGGTCGTTGGGCTATAGATCCAGTTCCGGGGATAAGCTCAATGATAAACTCAATATCCCGATCCGGTGGCATTCCGGGTAGCTCATCGGGAAAAACATCCGGGTATTCACAGACGATGGAAACTTGCTCTAAAGTTGGTCCTGAGATACTCTTATGACATCTGGGGATTTGGACGGGTTTGACTGATACATGCTTTACTAAAACTCCATGGCTACTCCTCATGGTGATGGTCTTTTTGGCACAATCTATAATTCCTTGGTGTTGGGACATCCAATCCATACCTAGGAGCACTTCCAATCCTTTGGTTCCTAACACAATTAAATTGGCTAAAAATGAGATCCCATGGATTTCTATGGGCACTGCCAAGCAGGTACAACTGGCTTTGGTTATCGACCCGGGAATTTGCACAGACATGACATCTTTCAAGGGTGTGGGTTGAAGTCCACTTTTATCAACGAATAATTGGGTAACAAATGAGTGTGAAGCTCCAGAATCAAACAGCACTCTTGCAAGAACTGAGTTAACAGGGAACATACCAAGCACAACGTCGGTTGCTTCCTGAGCTTCTTCAACATTCATGTGGTTCAGGCGGCCTCGAGAGTGAGGCTGGTTCCTTGGTGGATAGTTCTTGCCATTTCCCACACGGCGCTGTTGCTGAACAGGAGCAGTGGTCTTGGATGCATCATTTAGCTTCTTGGGGCACTCATTGGAGTAGTGCCCTTTGAGTCCGCACTCATAACAGGTAACGCCAAACTTGTCACCAGGCTTGGGTAACACAGGGGTGCCATTGGGCCTTAGAGTGTTGGGGTTGAAGTTGTTGCCACTAGGTCTTGGAGGTGCACGGTTGAAGTTGTTGCCGGGCGGACGGTTGGGATAGTTGGGACGTGGAGCAGGTGCAGATGGCCTCATAGGTCTAGGGGCGAAACCCATAGGTGCATTTCCCCTTGGCTTCTGCGAGTTGCTCGAGTTGCCTTGATACATCATACGGCGCTTGCGGTTCTCTGCAGCTTGCTTGAGTTTGCCTTCCATCTGAATAGCAGAATCAACCAATGACTCCAGGTCGGCAAAGGGGATGCTGACCAGGACACATTGCATCTCATCATGAAGTCCATCCAAAAACCTTTCTTGCTTCTTCTCAGTGGTGTCGGTGTCATCTGGGGCATACCTAGACAAGGTAAGGAACTTGTCACGGTAATCCACTACAGATAGGGAACCTTGCTTTAGATTTCTGAACTCATCTCTCATCCTTTTAACCAATCCCAAAGGAACATGGGCCTTGCTAAATTTGCTCTTGAACTCCTCCCAAGGCATCACATACCCTGGGGCTTGCATTGCACGGGTGCTATCCCACCAAGCTCGTGCGGCTCCCGCAAGGTAGTGGGTGGTGTACAGAACCTTCTCATTTTCACCAACTTCAGCGACTGCCAAATTGTTTTCCATGGTGCGAAGCCAATCATCGGCATCTAGGGGCTCTTCAGACTTAGTGAACATAGGAGGGTTGGTGTTTTGGAAATTCCTTAACTTGGATCGGTGATCACCATTGCCATTGTTTTCTCCTTCACCATTGCCATTGCCATTGCCATTGTTGTGGTTCATTGCCATCTGGGTTAACTGCTGAAGAGTGGCCAAGTTAGCTTGGCGCTCAGCTCGGGCTGCTTCCCGGTCTTCCATGATCAACCTTAGCAATTCGGCCATTTCTGGGTTCGGGGGTGGGGGTGCTCGCGGCATCTGAAGATAAGGTGTGTAAGACAAGAGGGAAAAACTAACTTTGCTAAGATTTAAAGGTAACATGGATGATGCAATTTTTGTCTTACTAAGGCCTTAAGGGCCAAATTCATATTTCATTCAACACTCATCAAACATATCATACATACGAGTTCACACATTACAAATGGTTTACATCAAACCATTGCGACTCGTCTAATAGAGAGGGGGATACAACTCACACCTACACGAAGTGAAAATAAAGTGGAACTCATAACTAGATAACACGTGGATCTCTGATCTAAACAACGAGCTCCTCGGGGTCTTCCTCCTCATCACTCACAATGAATCCATTATGCCCAACATCTTCCGGATCATCAAGGTCCTCCATGAAGTCATCCTCATCACTAATGAGGGCATTATCCTCCTTGCGGAGATCAATGCCTTCCTCCTCACCAAGGTGATCCTCCAGACTCTCAATGTACTCAGTCAGCTCAGCCACATTGGCCTTCAACTCCTCCAGGTCCTGTTCCTTCTCATCGCGCTGGCGACGAAGGCTCTTGCGCTCCTTCGCAAGTATTCTGATCGTGCTCCTTGCCTCCACCAGTGCGAAGTGCTCAAGGTTAGCCTTGGTACGGGCACGATCGGCCTCCTGCTGAGTGGAGTACAGCAAGAAGTCCATGTGATCGATGTAGGTACTCGGCTCATTCTGCCCGGGCATGTTTGCGGGACGTCCATCCGCATCACGCCGAGCAAAGTTCCTAAAGTGCTCTCCCTGAACCTCCTCAACATGCAGTCCGCACAAGCGGGCGTGCATCTCCTGCATCGCTCGGACCAAACCATCGGCCCAAGTGTTCTCCACAAGCTCAAACTTGATCCTTGGAGAATTCAAATTCCCCTTCTTGCCACGGCAACTGGCTCGGATAAGCCACCGTAGCTCTCCATCTGGGTGCTCATTGAGCACGGCTCCCTTGAACTCCGGATACAAACGATCCAGGAACAAGGTTAGAGTGGTGAGGTCGCGCTCGAAACAAAGGCTGCCACCATGGCCCAACTGGTAGTGCTCAACGAATACCGGGGCCATCTACAAAATTTTAGATTAGCTTAAGTTAGTGATCAACTCAAGTGTGCAAAATTTTAAGTAGACAAAAACTGAATCATGTATAAAGCTTTGTAAATAGAGAGGAAAAGACTTAAGCAATTTTGCAACCATTACTTATATCTTTGCTTTTATCAAGGTTTCATTTAACGCCCATTCTAACTAAGGTCTCCTAAGGTCAGCCTAGGCTCTGATACCAACTTGTGACGACCTCAAATTTGATACAAATTCGAAGTGCCCGTTATGTATTCCACCGCAATCCCAGAACCATTGTTGCGATATACATAACGTAGTTGGTAACCAGTTCCATAGACATTACAATACGATGGTTCAAAATACAATGGTCATAGAGAGCAAGTTCATATTACAACACAATATAGCAGCGGAAATAACGTCTTCGGGTCCATGCCTTCACCCTACAGGCAATGGCGACTCATGGAGACGAGCTTAGTTCTGGTACTCTTCTTCATACCCTTCCTCCTGGTATTCTTCCCCATAGTCTGGCCAAGTTGATAGCCAGGGACACAGCCATGAGTACATTGGATGCACTCGCAAACCATCTTATAAATGAAATGATGAAGTAGGCATGCAAGTTTGGTATAGTGGACTAAGCACTAAGTTCATTTGCAAAAGCTAGTTTTATTTCCCAAGAATGTTCATTGGTAGAAAAGAGGTTTAGTTCTCTAAGTTCAATCTAAAGAGGAACTTCAAGTGTGTCAACATCATTGTCAAGTCAAGACATTCACCATGTTCACCCTTGTTACTTTTATTCCTGACAAAAGTCAAGTACAGCTTGCCAACTGTCCATAACCGCGGACTCGGCTATTCGAATAGTTTGAAAAACCTCTGCAGAGGGGTACACTTTACCCACAAGATTCGATACATCTGCCGGGAGAAATCCACGGATCGTCATACACAAGTATGCGGGGTTCAGATAATCAAACAAACTCTTTCACTTGCTCACCCTAGTATAGGATCCTTCCCTAGAGCCCGGGATACGGAATCCCCGCTCCGGTGCCTCTAGTTCTGGCCATCCCGGGATGCCGGGTTAGTGGAATCCACCTGGTTCAGAAGTAGCCGCGCACGGTGTCCTTCCATAAAGATTTGTTACAAGGCCTCCCATACTAAGGTAAACAAGCTACGGACTAAGCCCCTTCCCATATAGGGGTAATGTGGTTGTACGGTATGGTTGGCTCCCATAGTACATCACTCGTTGTCATTGAGAAATACATTTCATAGTTCTTAGTCAAGATTGATTTCTTTCATAAAGCCATTATGTAGGAGCAATCTCCCATTCAAGTTTCAAGTTCAAGTCGCCACTTTTCAAATAGGGTTTCCCTTATAGATGGCCTCAATATTATTAGCGACTAAGCAACTATATTGAGCGATGATACTATTAAACTATGGTTGGATAAACTCAACTTGATGCTCTTGCTAAACAAGACATCACTATACTTCTATCATTCTACTCTAGCAATTCAATCATGCAATTTACTTAAAACAAGTAGAATGCAATATTAAAACTAGGCATTGGGAGTATGAATCAAAAGATGGCTTGCCTTGGTTGGCAAAGTGTCCGGGGTATTCTTCTTCTTCTTGATAATAATCCCCTCCAATATCCTCCTCGGCAACACTAGCGTCTAATAACGAATAAACACAAAGCACACCATCACTACACCATGCTAACAACACACTAAGCACACATCTTTGTTTGCTAACAATAGCATTCATGTTGCATTTTAGGGTGTTGGATTGTAAGTTTTTCTTCTAAGTTTTCTTCAAGTGTGCAAGTTAGATTCTCTACTAAGTGTCATATGTTGTTTACTTTCTAAGCATTGGTATTGGTTTAGGGGTACTAATACTAGTTCAAGTGGGAGGGATCAACTAGGTGAATTGGTAAAGAGGGCAAAAATTTAATTCTAAGTGCAAGATAGAGATCTATCATTTTATGTTACAAGATAGGATTGGGTTAGGGTCTAATTGATAACACTAACAAGGTTTAAGTTGATTAGAGTTGACTAACAGTAAGAGAGGTCATTGGTGAGTTCACAATTTAAATTTCATGATTTTAGGAGGCTTAAATTATTTTCTAGAAATCTTCTAAGATTAATAAAGCTATGGTCACACTATTCATATCTAATTAAATTCCTAGCTTATTTTGAATTCTAACCAGTTCTACTGTGTAGAGTATTTCATAAGCTTTCCAACGCATATTCATTTGCTAGAAATGGATTTGTAAAACTCTTGGAATTTTAGTTTGAAAAACATCTCTGAATCATATTCAAATTAATTGGAAAAGGCGGGAGAATAAATAAAAATGAAACGGACCGGTTTCTAACTTAACAGGCCAATCCTGGACAGAACCCGAACGGGCCGGCCCAGAAAACGTTTCGCGCGGGGCGGGATTTGTTTTAAAACAAACTGACAGGTGGGGTCGTGGTGTCAGGCGACTTAAGTTACCGAATCGGTATGCTACCGCTCGATCCAGATCTAATGGCTCATGGTCATCGTCTCGACGGGGAAGGGCGGAGCTCACCTGCGTCCAGTGAAGAAGACGACGGCGACGGCGACGCGCGTAGAGGAAGCAGAACTCGACGGCGACGTGCGGGATCGGCTGCGGCGATGCTCCTCCTCCGATTCCCAGCGGCGGCTTGCTCCGGGGTGGTCGAACGCGGCGGCGCGCTTCGCGTCCAGTACCCCGCCGGCGTTGCAGGCGTCGATGAACCAGAGCGAGAGGGAGGGCGAGAGGTTGTCTGGGCGGTAGCTGGGAGTGGGGCGAGTCTCTCCGTTTGATCGACGGGTCCTTTTATAGGGCGGAGCGACGAGGGCGAGGCTGTCCAGAAGCTCGCCGGCTCGGGGGCCCTGGCAACGTTCGAAGGTCGAACCGGGCACGGCGGTCTCGAGGGCGTGCTGGGAGGGTGCTGGCTCGGCCGCGGAGTGCTGTGGGTCGGCGCTGGCGAGGGCAGGGCGGTCGGAAACATGCAGAAAGAAGAAGGTCTGGGAGGGGGGCCCTGGGCGCGTTTCTCCTCCTCCCTCCACTTCTCACGGCTTGGGTCGGGGCTGGGGGCGCTGGGCTCGACCGCGGCGTCTCCCAGGAGCATGGCGACAGTGCTAGGGCGAGCAAGAATAGTGCAGCCACAGTGAGTTCGATTTGGTTTGATTTGCTTCTGCCAGTGTTCGACGAAATGCCCGCAAGAGATTTAAAATCGAATTTTTGAAAATTTCCACTTTGGGTGATCAGCATATTGGCCAAGGTGTCCTGTCATATTTTTGTTACAAAGAAAGAAGAAGTTTTGCAGAAATTTTATTTCAAATTTTGGTATAGTCACTGTTTCAGATTCAAACTTTGGTTGAAGTTTGAGTGATGCTTTGGGTTGAATTTTGAGTAGATTCTTGTTGGTTGAGTTAGTATGTAACTTGGTTAAGCTCAACTAACAGGCCAAACATGAAGGTGGGTTCTAGATTTCTTAATCCAAGGGCTCAAAGTGGTGTAGTCAAACAGATTTCCTAGATCATCTTATTTTTTTCTTTTTCTCTAATATTTTGATTTCTGGTTCCTTTGATGCTTATTCTTTGTCTCAATTGCTTCTGTTGGTTAACTTAAAATTAACTAACTATTGCACAACCAGAAGAAACACACATGAAATCATAAAAGACATAGAATAGAAAATACATGTATGCATGAAATAATAGATAAAAAGTTTTATCTGGATCCAGAATTTGGTCTTTTAATTAATAGGGAGTGGATTACAATTTCTGAGTTGTTACAATCTTCCCCCCTTAAAAAGAATCTCGTCCCCGAGATTCACTAATTAAGAACTGAAAAGATTGGGAAACTCTTTCTGTAGGCAATCTTCTCGTTTCCAAGTAGCTTCATCTTCGGTGTGATTACTCCACTGATCTTTCAGAAACTTGATGCTTCGGGTTCGAGTGGTTCTATAAGCTTCCTCGAGGATACGGATAGGTACTTCTCGATAGGTCAAATCCTTGTTGATGTCCACAGAACGGTGATCAATATTCTTGAAAATTTCTGGCTTCTCCGGCACTTCAAGGCATTGTCCTTATTCATTCTTGGCTGATTGTTTCACTGTTAATCTTGTGTGCTTATGTGTTCTTATCCACAGCTCGACTATATAGAGTAGCAAGTGTCTGTGTGTGTCGATATTGCAGATATGGAGGACATTGTTTACAAGAGCAAGGCAAGGCAGCGGAGGGAGGAGAGGGAGGCGGCATTAGGACTACAAGAGCTAGGAGAAGAAGTTGTGTACACCATGGTGAGGGGTATCCCTGCACCAACTGCTGCTCCAGCTGCAACTAGGCAGCCTATCATGGAAGAGTTGCCTAGGAGGGTTAGTGGTATGCATCCTACTACTCTTGCTCGAGAGACAATCAGCCAAGGTTTGTACAAAAGCAGTACTGAACACATTCTGCCTAAGCAAGTTCCAGAAAGGATGATTCCTGTGATCAAGGCTGCTAGTGCTCTGTGCAAGATCAAGCAAGGGTTGGACTATTGCATGAAGAAGATGAAAACTCTGAAGAAAAAGCAGAATAAGGTGAAGTGGGATGTCTGAAGATGTTCTCCATCCAGCAATGTATGTGTGTAGTGTTGCATTTATCAGTGTTGCATTTAGTTGTGTGATAAGGTTCCATCTAGCAATGTATGTGCGCACTATTGCATCCAGCAATAAAATGTCAAAGGACCTTTGCATCATGAAAATGTCTACTTTGTCTGACTTAATTTAAGCAACTCAGATTAACTTACATCATGAGTCACACTGAATACTAGAAAAATAAATATAAAGTTCAAAGATCTCCTGGATTCCTCAACTCATCTAACATTCTGATTTTTTGAGTAGGCTGACTCACCAAGTCACTTGCATCATCTGCTTGCTGATCACTGTCCTTTGCTGCTCTCAGTGTTGCTAGGAGTTGAGCCCTATCTTTGGCTTCTT
This sequence comes from Dactylis glomerata, assembly GCA_007115705.1. NCBI lineage: Eukaryota > Viridiplantae > Streptophyta > Magnoliopsida > Poales > Poaceae > Dactylis > Dactylis glomerata. Next base: position 1,098,391 of record QXEO01000264.1, on the reverse strand, counting down.
GCTGGAGCGTAGCCCTCTTTGCAGCATTCAACTTAGCTCTCTCTAGGTCTTTCTTCTACTTCTCTGCCTGCTTCTTCTCTGCTGCTTCTCTCTTCTTCTTGTCGGATAATTCCTTCCTCACCTCTGCAATGATCCTCCTGGTCTCAGCCTTTGCTTTCTTCTTGTTTTCAGCATCTTGTCTCTTCTCCTCCTTCTTTTGTGCAATCTCAGCTGCTCTTGCTGCTGCTTGCTCAGCTTTCCTCTGTTCTTGTTCAAGTCTTTTGGAGCAGCCTCCTCTGCCTTTTTGTTCTAGCAGTGTACTTTGCTTCTAGTATTGCAATCTTCCCGTCTTCCATGGCCTTATTCTTCTCCCGTTGCATGGCTAACAACCTCTTAGCAAGTTCTCCCTGTCTAGTAGTGCTAGATTCTGCATTAGAAGATGTCCCTAGAGTCACTAAGCTCTCCCTTGCAGTAGAGATGAATGTTGATTCAGGTGTGGGCCTTGCTTCCATATTCCTCACAAAAGGCCTCTGTTGAGCAATGCTGTCAACAAAAGTGTCAGTGTATGTAGGAACATCTGCTTGCTGTTGAACAGTCTCTGCAGGAGTCACAACTGGTGCAGGTTCTTGAGTTGTAGGTGCAGGCATACTCAGTAGAGCTGGATCAGGAGGAGTTAGACCATTCTTGAAGCAATAGCATCCACTGATATTGTGATATGGATTCCCACAGTAGCTGCAATGCATAATGACACCTCTCCTTGACATTTTTTCCCTCCTCCCCTATAGTCCACCTCACCTGGTGCCTTCCTCCTATTCTTTGTAGGTCTACCAACATGCTTCTGGTACAGAGGAGGTAGAATAGTTGGCCCATTCATCTTCTCCCACTCTGACTTGTCCTTGCAGGGGTACACTATGTTTGCATATGCCTTAGAATGCATCTCAACTGAATAGCAGTGGTCAGCAAGTGTGAGAGGATCAATTCTTTCATCCCTGATTGCAGACAGAACATGAGGACATGGTATTCCACATTTCTGCCACCTATTGCAAGTGCAAGTCTTTGCCTTGATGTCAACAATGTACTCTGTAGGTGTTGCATTGAACATTTCAGCCACTGCAAACAAACCATCTCCTGCTCCATCAACAAAGCTCTTCTTTGAGGATTCCACATTCCTGTCTACCTTCTTCTTGATCTTAGGGAACAGAATGCCTGCCCATTTAATCTCTTCTCTCTGCTTGTTGTAGTGCCTTGTCATAATTTGTGACTTGATTCTCTCAAACATGCTCAGCACAGGAAGCTCCCTGGCTTCCCTGCCAAAACAAAATTCAATTTTTAGTTAAGCAAGATATAACACTACTGCATGTTAACCAAAATGTGATTGCAACAATAATAACTTACTTATTAAAGACCTCACAGTTGTTGTTAAGCAAGATGTCACACTTGGGGAGGTCACTCTAAAATGCCCTAACCCAAGTCCTGGGATCTAGTTCCTCTAACCAAGCCCATGCTTCAGGATTGAGCACTTTCATATATTCCATGTTTGATTGAAATGTAGTAAGTGTGTTGCTTCTTGCTATCCTCCACAACTGGTTCTTGAGAACATCACCTCTGAATTTTTGTTGGAAATTTTGCTACATGTGTCTTACACAGAATCTATGTTCAGATTCAGGAAACACTGCTTTGACAACATTGATTAGCCCCTTCTGCTTGTCAGACGTGACAGTCCATGGTGCTATGTTCACAATGCCAAGATCATGCTTCAGTGTCTCTAGGAACCATGTCCAGTTAACTGTGTCTTCAACCTCCGCTGTTGCTACTGCAGTTGGGAAGATGCAGTCATTAGGATCCATTCCTATAGCAGTTAACAATTGTCCTCTGTATCTTGTCTTGATAAAACATCCATCAACAAAGATTACAGACCTGCAACCCTGCATAAATCATCTTTTGCTAGCTTCAAGACACATGTAAGCCCTCTTGAACCTTGAATTTTCATCAAGTGAAACAAAGAAAGAACTGCCAGGGTTGCTCCTTCTTATTTCATTTGCATAGACCCACAGTTGGTTGTACTAAGCCTCCTCATCACCATAGATCACCTCCATGGACAGCCTTCTTGCCCTCTGTAACTTAGATCTTCCAGGAGTCATATTCCAGTCCTTCTGATTTATCCTAGAGAAGTTTTTCATGTTCATGTCCTGGTCTGCTCTGAAACTCTCCAGGTACCTCTCTGCTAGGAAGTTTGAGGTAAATGCATGAACCTTAAAAGTTCTACTACAACTGTGATTGTGCTCACCATAGTACTTCTTGATCATGAAACACTTTGAAATGCTTGAATATGAAGCCCACAAATTCCAACTACAACCAGCAGAACACTTGGCATTCAACCTCCTCTTGTCATTTACTGGTAGCTTGATGTCTTGTATGTTGATGCAACTGCATGCTTGTATTGCCTCCCTCAACACTTCAACAGATTCAAAGCAAAGACCAACATGGAAGACAGGGTTGTGCATATCTTCTGCTCTGAATGTTTTAAATCTTGGAGGCAGCATGTCTGAATTGTCTTCCTCTGGTGCCCACAGGTCATGTTCTTCATCTTCTTCCTCTTTGCAGATGACATCTCTAGCTTGTAATTTCACAGCCTTAGCCTTCTCCTTCCCCTGCGCTTTGGGAATCTTGACTTCATCATCTGAATTATCAACATTATCTTCAAACAGGTCATCAACTGCATCACTGATACCAAACTCTGAGTCAACAATGTCTTTTGGGTCAAAATCTGAATCTTCCTCACCATCAGTGTCATTTCCAACATCACCCTCATCCCTTTCTGTGACACCTGCTGACGAGGGTTGACTCGACAAATGTCCTAGATGAAGGACTTAGGATCGGGGAAGTAGGGCGTCGGATGAACTCGAAGGTAAATCAGTCAGACAAGGTGTATATCGAAAGTAAACGTGGTGATGAACTTGGCTTGCTCTCAATCTGTCCCTCACCATCCTCTCCTGGCCCCTATATATAGGTGGCCAGGTCTCAAGGATCGGGAGGGGTCTGATACATATTACAACATCGGTATATGACATGAACTCGTATTTCGACTAGGATTACACTTGGGCCTAGCTTAACAGGCCTCAGGGGTACTCAGGTGACGGGCTCTATTATCTATACCTTTGTCACCTGCTAAATTCTTCCTCTTCCTTGATCTGTCATTGACTGAATCAGTTGTTCTTCATGGTAACCAAAACTTCTTCAGAGACATGAGCATCTTCCTTAATAAACTGTGAATCTTGGCTTGAAAGCATGTGATGTCTACGCACGCTTCTATTCTTGTAGATAGTGTTGGGCCTCCAAGTGCAGAGGTTTGTAGAACAACAGCAAGTTTCCCTTAAGTGGATCACCCAAGGTTTATCAAACTCAGGGAGGAAGAGGTCAAAGGTATCCCTCTCAAGCAACCCTGCAATTACGATACAAAAAGTCTCTTGTAGCACCCTACCTTTTGCTAAAGGCAGAACTCCTGTGTTACTGTGCCATTCCCTGGATCAGTAGATAGAGTACAAAATATAGTAATCATTGCAATAGCATCAGTATTACAACATAAATCCAGTTACATAAATCTTTAACCTTACGAGTACACAACACAAAGCATAGTAGCAATGAGCCTCCATCTTCATCACGTGCCATAGACAGACATGTTGGAATGTAGACTCGAGATCCTACTGGTCGTTCCTTATCCAAAATAAAAACCTGCACGTTTGAATATGCAGCCCCAGAGGGGTCAGTACAACAACGTACTGGCAAATGACACATATTTGGTGGCATTTGTGAAAAGACTATACTACATGATATTTGGCTAGTGGATCTCATAGGCTAATTTGCATAAAGCCAATTTTATCCTATAATACTTTTCAAAATCCTTTTATCAAAATTTTATTTATGAAGGGCTGAAATAACCCCCATACATTACATACTGGCCGGTATGTAGTTTCTGGGCGAAACTCAACATAGTTTTGAAACAACAGAAACCACCACCCCTCGGAGTGTATGGCCCTAAGCTTCTCCTGATTGTTTCTAGTCAAGTTTTAAAGCATTCCGAAATGGTGATGAGATTCTTCCAAACATTCCATGACTAGAGACTCAATTGTCCATAGCCGAGGACATGGCTAAACGCTTAGATTTTTGACACCTTGCAAGGGTTGTGCACTTTCACCTTAAGACTCATTTTACCCCCATAAATAAAATGAGACAAGACCTTTCAGAAAAAGCATTCAACCATCTGGATCTGACCGTACCCCCTATATTTTGCTACCACCTGCTGTCAGTACCCTATGGATGAACCCTTAATCCTACTCAATCAAGACAGATCCCATATTGTCATAAGGCTGCACTAGAAGTACTTTAATCATGGAAGCCATATTAATCCCTTTAATCCTGAGTGGCCATCCCGAGCGGTTTTCCTGAGTACACATCCTTACTGGCATGTGCCCCAGGACCCACCTTCCTCACACTCTTCTTATCAAACCAATCCACCCGGGTAGCTCATTTTAGTTGAAGTTGTCAATTTGCAACCTTTCTTCCATAGACGACAGACAAGATTCAGTTAACAAACTACAATTCTCTGTCAGCAAACCATGCCTAAAACATATCACAAATCTTACAGCTTTCATCAAAACAAACCAGATCATGCATAACAACCATAAATTCGCCACCTTTCTTCCCTATGACACACAAGATTCAGATGAAAAAACCACAATTCTCTGCCAGTAAACCCTTCCTAAAACATAGCCCAATTCCGCAAAACAAAGGAGATCATGCAATTTCGTAGAAGAACACAATCCGCAAAACCCTAATCAGCAAGAACAAAAGATAGCTGGCAAACTCAGCTCCGTAGCCTTACCATACATGGGAGAAGGCTCATCTTCATAACAGCAACGATGCGACATTGCCTCCTCCTACGACAAGCTGCCACCGCCGCAATCGCCTACCTCCTTCGCCGCAGCCGCAATCGCCTACCGCTCCGCAATCGCCGCCTCTTTCCTCCCTCTCCCTCTCCCTCCTTTTTGTCGTGCCGCGAATGACGTGATGAAGGGGTGCAGCGCTGATCGCGCGCCTTCAGTTTGGGGCAGGGGTGATGCTCTGCGCGATCTGCCAACTTCTAGGGTTTTTTTTGCAAATAACCGGCGAAGTTCTCAAGGTAAGACACATCAAACCTGTCAGGTGGGTCCTGCACAAAGGCGTACGATCCATCTACGACCACCAGTGACCGTAGAAAACTTGTCTCGCATCTTCAGTGACCAGTGGGTCATATTTTGTGAGTACGATGACCAATCTGAACCCCGATTACAAGTTCAGGTACTGTTCATGTATTTTACTCAATTGTAAAACCCAAATTCTTCCTGGCGCAGTTGCGCCAGATGGTCGAGTTGAGCGCACACTCTGTCTACCGTAGGATCGAGCGACGCGGAGAGTTGGTCCCAAGCCTAGGTGACCCAGGCATTTCCGGTCGGAAGCTCCCGATTCCCCTTCGACTCTGCACTTGCGCACCCACCGCCGCCCCGAATCCCACCCCACGACCACAATCTCTAGCGATCCCTAGAGATCCGTCTGCTACCGACAAGCGTGCCCACCTACGTACCAACACGAGCCCCTGACCCGGTGCCTCAAGAGGCCGAGAGCCCGAGAGCCCGAGCTCGCAGAGCTCCCTGACACCGTCGCCGGCATGGCGGCGTACCTGCTCCGTGGGCAGCGATAGCGGAAACGTTGACGGGTGAGGCGTCGTTGTCCCGCAAAATCTCCACGACGCCCTCCTCGGTATCCCGTAGGTCACCCCGACCGGAGACGAGGAGTATGGCCGCGGGGTTAGTGGTTGGGAATGGAGGCGGAGGAGACAGAGAGAGGATCTGAGAGAGAGAAAATGGACCGGGCACATAGAGGGAGGGAGAAAATTAAGGGGATCGATTGGATGCTTATGGGGTGACTGTTTATTTTTTGCATAATTGTTGCCTAACTGTATACACTAGGGGCGCAATTGGTAGCCTGTGAGCAGTTGGACCAGGCCCTGGGGAGCCAAGAGGCCGTTGATTGGATTCCTCGGCTGCATCCAAATTATGGCCCGCACGCACGTTAAAGCACCCTCCACATAGGCCCTGGGATACCTGATACGTCCATTTTGCATCACTATTTTATATCATAATTTACTATTATTCATTGATATATTTCATATTTAGAGATGATACTTATGTTATTTCTTCTATTTTGCATGTTTGATGATTATTGGAGAATTCACTGTCGGAGTCAGGATTCTGCTGGAAAAAGGACTGTCAAGACACCATATTTCTGAAGATCAACAATTCTCGGAAAATACCCAGAAGTTCCTATTTTGCCAGAAGACAGAAGTAGCCAGAAGGAGAGGCCGAGGTGAGCCACCAGGGGCCCACACCACCCCATGGCGCGGGCTAGCCCTAGGCTGCGTCACCAGGTGGTGTGGCCGCCCTGGCCTACCTCTGCCAGCGCCCCTTCGCGTATATCGTTGATACGTCTCAAACGTATCTATAATTTTTGATGCTTCATGCTTGTTTTTACACCATTTGCCTTGTGTTTCGTTACACTTCGTGGCGTTTTTATGCGATTTCCGGAACTAACCTATTAACAAGTCGCCACAGTGCCAGTTCCCTGTTTTTTGCTATTTTTGTGTTTCAGAAAAGTTACACAGGAAATATTCTTGGAATTGGACGAAACAAAAGCCGAACGTCCAGAAATTCACCGAAGCTTCTAGAGAACCAAAGAGGAGACGGAGTGGGGCCACGAGGGCCCCACAAAATAGGGCGGCGCGGCCTGGCCCCTAGCCGTGCCCCCTACGTGTGAGGGCGCCCTGGCAGCCCCCTGACGACGCCCCTTCGCCTATATAAAGCCTCGGGACGGAAAACCCTAGGAGAGTCGGCAAATTTCCAGAAAGAGTTCAGCAGCTCCGCCGCCGCCGCCGACGAATTTCGGGGGACAGAAGTCTCTGTTCCGGCACCCTGCCGGGATGGGGAAGTGCCCCCGGAGCTATCTCCATCGGTCTCCATCGCCGTCTCCGCTGTCTCCATCGACCTCACCGCCATCTCTATCAACCTTGCTGTCTCCTATGATGAGGAGGGAGTAGTTCTCCCCCGGGGCTGAGGGCTCTACCGATAGCTATGTGGTTCACCTCTCTCTCTCCCATGATGTGATCTTTATGTGATCGTGAGCTTTGTATCTAGTTGAATTGGTAGATGTTATTATTCAGATATTATGCTACTCCTATGCTTTATTATTATACTCTCCGGAGATACCTCGTATCATGGTGTAAAGGTGACTAGTGTGTGCATCATGTGTATCTTTTTTGTTAATGTCTCTATGAAATGTTGGTGTTTGTTGGAACCATCTAGTGCGTTCACGGTGATAGTGTGGGACAATCTAGTTTGCGTACATACGGACTTTGAGGAGTGCTTCGTAGCCCTACGCATGATTAGTGTATGTTTTCCATTAGAGAATTGTTTTGAGTTGCATATTGATGATAGTATCTATTGGTTCAATTATGTTATATTTGTTGGGAGTGTGTCCACTAGTGAAAGTATGATCCCTAGGCCTTGTTTCCAAGCTTTGCACACCGTTTACTTCCTGTTCTGTTACATGTTTGCTTGCTGCCATTTTTATTTCAGATCGCGTTTACTACTTATAATCATCACAACTACTTGTATTTCACTATCTCTTTGCCGAACTAGTGCACCTATACATCTGACAAGTGTATTGGGTGTGTTGGGGACACAAGAGACTTTCTGTATCATAATTACAGGGTTGCTTGAGAGGGATAGCTTTGACCTCTTCCTCCCTGAGTTCGATAAACCTTGGGTGATCCACTTAAGGGAAACTTGCTGCTGCTCTACAAACCTCTGCACTTGGAGGCCCAACACTGTCTACAAGAACAGACGCGTGCGTAGACATCAAGCTCTTTTCTGGCGCCGTTGCCGGGGAGGTAAGGTAAAAGGTACTCACATTCTTTGGTTACTAAGTCTTTTAGTTGCTGGTGAGTGCTCGGAGTTATTTCCTTTAGATTCTGCAATTATATCTTTTTGTTTCTTGTTTTTATTTTCACTAGTTAGGTTAATGGAAAATAAAGAGTTCTTTAGTCTTTTTTCTGAGTTTAGATTTGAAGAGAAAATTGAAAAACCTTTGGAGCTTATTTCGCATAGCAATATTATTAGTACGAATGCTTTGAATCCCGTTATTGCTAATGCTATGGAAAAGTCTAAGCTTGGGGAAGCTGGTTTTGTTAAGCATGATATTTTTAGTTCCCCAGCTTTAGTGGAGAAAGTTTGCTCTGATGATATTTTATCTCCCATATGTGATGTTTCTAATGATGCTTGTGCTCCTCATCCTTTTAAAATACCTATGAAAATTGTTGATCGTGCTATGAATAACTGCTATTTAGGAGATGGAACTGTCCATCCCGGTGATCATTTGCTCTTTTTACATGAATTATGCGAGTTGTTCCAGTGTGCAGGTATTTCAATGAACCAAGTTAAGAGGAAGCTATTTTCTTTATCACTGAAGGGCAGAGCTGCGGAATGGTATAAAACACTGAAGGATGGCCGACCGGTTGAGTGGGAGGAAATTGTACCTCTCTTTTATTCTAAATTCTATCCTTCTAGTGAGGTTTATAAAGATAGAAATTACATTTATAATTTCCATCCGCATGAGGGAGAAAGCATTGCCCAAGCATGGGGAAGATTGAAGTTACTAATGCATAAATGTCCTATTCATGATCTTCCCCGTAATATTGTTATTAATAATTTTTATGCAAGGCTTTCAGGATATTACAAGGACTATCTAGATGCATGCTTTGATGGGTCTTTCATAAGCAAGGATGTTGACACCAAGTGGGGTCTGCTTGAAACAATTCAAAACAATATTGAAGGTTGGGATAGCGACAAAGGTAAAGGATCAGGTATGAATTACGAGTTTGATTGCATTAAGTCTTTCGCTGAAACTGCTGATTTTCAAGAGCTTAGTGCTAAGTATGGTCTTGATCCTCAAATTATGATTGATTGTTTTAAAACCTTTGCTTCCCATATTAATATTCCTAAAGGAAATGGGGACGTGTATCATGAACCTTTTAAGGACACTCGCGTAGAAAATGATATTGTTGTTGATGATTCCAATAAACATGCTCGAACCTCTGAAAGTCCTATTTCCTATAAGCATGTTAATTTTTGTGGAGTACATAGACCTTGTGAACAAAGTTACAACAAGGAAGATTATTGTGTCCACCACGCAAATAAAGAAACCAGTATGTGGCTCAGGGATCTAGATGTGCTTGGTGAAAAGGTTTGTGAGCTTTATCCTTTTCTTTGTGAACTTTGCGGTAAAATGGGTCACTTTAATTTTCAATGCCCAATTAATCGAATGAGTACCGCAAATTTGTATTGTGATGATAAGATTACTCTCAATCAGCATGATGAGCTTACTTTGTTTTTGAATTGTGAAGAGATATCTAGAAAGATTTCTTTGGTTGATATGAGAGATGTTGATATTAATAGCACCCTTCGTGGTTGTCGTCTCTATTGTGCTAAAGAATGCCTCGCAAATACTTACTTACAAGATCTTATAAAACATGATGTTTTGCCAAGCTATGACAGGACTAATAGATGTTTCGATCTTATTAATAGAGAGGAGGAATCCTCCAAAGTTTCTTCTGTTGTTTCTGTCAGCAAACCAGATTATGTGGAGAAGATGCCTTTCCCTCCTAAAGGATATGTGGAGAAGATGCCCTTCAAGTCTCTCCCTCCTAAAGGAGAGAGTAAGAAGAGTATGAAGAAGAAGAAGAGGAGCAAAAGGCGAGAGGACATGGTACCTTCCCCTAAGCGTTATGATCCTGCTATAGATTATGATAATTCTGATTGGGACGATGTTCTCATGCCTGTTACCTATGTTAGTGATCATGATTGGGAAAAGCACTCTACTTTTGATATTGAAAATCTTTTTGGTACAAATTCTACAATTAATAATTGTTGTACCATTAGTACTATCCATGTTCCTTCTTATGATGATATGTTTGATGAATATGCTTTGCGAAATAGCTGTTCTCTAGCTTGTGATGATACTAAACCTTTAGTTTATGATGGTTATGATGATGGGTATAATATTTTTAGTTCACCTACTTTTGAGGAGAAAACTAGTTACAATTACAATATGCCTCCTGTTTTTGATGATTATGGTGATGAGAATAATTATCCTGTTGAATCTGCTCCTACTACGATTGTTCATGTGGGGAGTATTAATTCCTTTATGCATGTGGCTCATGATAGAGATGCTTTATGTGATAGTTATATTGTTAGTTCTATTCATGATGCTACTGAAAGTTATTATGAGAGAGGGAAACATGGTTTGATGGATCTCAACAATATTGAGTTTCCCCTCTTTATGTTGCAATTCTTGAAGTTGTACTTGTTTTGCCTTCCTATGCTTTTTGCTTTGCGCTTTCATGACTTGTCTCTTTACAAGACTATTTTTCATAGGAAGTGGTTTAGATTTAAATGTCTTTCACATTTGCTTTTTGATGCTCTCTATTGCTTTAAGTTCCTATATGGCGCCTTTGCCTCAAGCTCTTATATGGCGCCCACATGAGCATCTTTGCAAATTACTGCGCCTAGCTCAAAGGCGTTAAAGAAAAGCACTCTTGGGAGATAACCCATTGTTTTATTTTCAGTACTTTTTCTTTTATTTGAGTCTTGTAAGTTATTACTATTGTAATAACCACTCCTTATTCTTTTTATTTCGTGTTGTAATAATGTTGATCTGCTAGAGGAAGCAAGGGAAATAACTCTGTCAAGAACAGCAGTATATCAGCAGAACCTCAGACGCTATCATGCGCAGAAGGTAAATCCAAGGAGATTTCAAGAGGGAGATCTAGTACTCCGGCTAAAGCAAGGAACAGAAGGCCGGCATAAGTTAACTCCTCCATGGGAGGGGCCATTCATTGTGAGCAGAGCTCTGCACAATGATGCCTATTATCTTATAGATGCGCAGGACCCCAAGAAGAATAAGGCGGACAGGTCCGGAGAAGAAACCAAGAGGCCATGGAACATAGCTCTACTGCGCCCCTTTTACTCCTGAGCAACACAATGTATGTATTTCCATATTTTCCTTTGTATGCCGGCGTGTTGTGCCGGCACAAGACTAATGAATGAAATACCGGCATCCCGAAGAAGCCGGGTAACTAGCTCCGAGGTATATTTGTGGTTTATTTACAGTTTTTTGTTATATGCCGGCTGGCTTTATTTGAATGTTTCCTATGTCGGCCTAGTAATGTGTCGGCACAAAGGCCACTCTTCGACTCAGCTGCTGTCCGAAACCCGGCTTCATGGCTAGCAAGAGTAGATGCCGGAGATTGTCTACACATGGAAAACGGCTAAGGAAATACAAAGCAAGCGAACCGACATTTTCGTTAAAGCTAAAGTTAAAATTTAAAGTGTCGGATGATTTGAAGTCTAAGTCTCAAAGTTAAAGTACTGTATGTTCGAGGAAGCAACCTTGAGACTCATACGTCGAAAGCCAATTAAGGTAGACAAGTAGCCAAGGTTGTGAAATTGAGGAAACAGGAAAACAACTCGGTGACTTAGCCAAAAGATGATCCGGCATTAGTAACAAGCAAACCAAGATAAAACTTGTTCAGATAGCAAACCAAAGGAAATTAAACGTATATCTTACAACTGCACCCGGCATACCGGGGATCTGATAAAGCTTAAAGTGTTTTTGATGCAAAGATTCAAGGGGCAGACGCGGGGCCGCCAGCAGGTGGAGCAGTAGCAGTCGAAGTGGCGGCTTCAGGTGTGCCGGACCCAGCAGATGGAATGGAGCCATCACCTCCGCCCGGGGCAGATGCCTGTTCCGGAGCTTCAGTGTCGGCTTCCTCAGCTTCACCTTCATCTTGGCTGGAGTCGGAACCCTCAGCAGCAGCAGATGTCCCGGCATCGTCATTCTTCTCCGGCTCGCGGATGTCCCGGACGAATTTGTCGGTGTCGGCATAGTCCACATAACTATGGGCCAACTCCTTGCGGCGACGGATATGATCCGGATCCGTGGTCCAGATGGATCCTTCGCGCACGGTGCGCAAAGTCTCCAAGTCTGCCTTTTCATACCAAGACAAGAAGTAGCTGAGGGCTTCGTCAGCTCCAACCCTCGCGCCGGAATCTCGCCACTCCCGGAGGCGAACCTTGGCAAGCTGCAGGTCGTTGCCGAGGTCAACCGGATCAGTGGGAGTCCTTTGTCCCGGCCAGAGGGCAGAGAATGCCTCCTGGGCGCCGTAGAAGAGCTCTTCAGTGTAAAGGGTCATGGCCTCCTTCCGGGACTGCAGGGCCAGCAGCTGCTCCGACATGTCCCAGTTGGGCGAGTCAACCGGAACACCCCGGTTTTCTCGGTCCAACTGCAAAGCCCTCTCAACGTCAGCGACGGAAGCGGGAAACATGCCTGCAGAATAGAAACAATGTTAGCAAAAGGAAAATATGTCGGCATAGATGCTATGCCGAAAAAGATTACACTATGTCGGAAAGGATAAAAGGGGAAGGATTTGAAGCTTACGGGCAAGGTCGGCATTCAGCTGCGCAACTGTAACCTCCCATTTGGTGGCCTGCTCCTTCAGGCTATCCAGTTCAGCGTGGGCGTTGGAGGCATCAGTCTCGGAGGTAACAAGCAGGGTCTGGGTTTTCTTCAGTAGGCCCTCCCTCTGTTCCTTTTCGTCCAGCAGCTCGGTGATCCGGCCCTTCAACTGCTCAACCTCGGCCTTGTGACCGGCATCCCGGTCGTCCAGTTGCTTGGCCACATCCACCGAGGACACACAATCCTGGTGGCGTGCCTCCAGTGCAGCCTTCTCATCTGCAAAGATTTCAAGTTAAAAGGATTTGAAGAAAGAAAACAGTGACAAAGAGTAAAGGATTTGAAGTATAAAGTAGCTATCCGGGTAACAGCAGGATCCGGCATACCAGTAAGCTCTTTCACCCTCTAGAAGCTCGGTGACTTGCGCTTCGGCACCAGCTGAAGAATGTCGGCACAAGGTTACGTGTCGGCAAGAGAAGCATTGCAAAGTAAAGAGAGGAAAGATATCCGGCATACAGCGTATGTCGGCAAAGATTACCTTTCGGGACAGCTCCTGCTGAAGCTTGCTGTGTGCGTCAGATAGCTTCCGGTGCTCGCACACCAATCATGGAACATGTTGGCCCGGGTGTTGTTCATGAGCTGCAAAAATGCCGGGATTTGAAATGTCAGCAGAGAAATTTGACATGATAATTAAAGTGAAGATTTTATCAAGTGATCATTCTTTTAAAGACCCGGCACAGGTGCTGCGCACCTATCCCGGCTCTCGGTGACTAGGATTTGAAGCTCGAATCGAGCTTATATCCCGGTCAAGAGGATTTGAAAGATAATAGAGATGTGAAATTGTTAAAGACCCGGCACAGGTGCTGCGCACCTATCCCGGCCCTCGGTGACTAGGATTTGAAGCTCGGATCGAGCTCATATGTCGGCAGTTAATTCAAAAGAAGCTAGCTAAAGGACTATGAGAAAATCCCGGATGTCCATATCCCGGACAGCCGACATTTTCGGGGACTGGGGATATGTGTGTAAATAGAGAGGACTTACGTTGGTGGCATCGGCCAACTTGTGAAGTCTTTGCTGGAGGCTGAGGAGCTCGCTGGCGATCGGTATGGGCTTCGCTGCCAGGAAGTCGCTTGGGTCGCCACTGGTCTTGGCTTCGGCCAGCTTCTTGCTCCTTGAGTCCGCAGTGTCCATGTTGCTGGCGTCGTTCCACTTGATGCACTGCTCCTTAAGAGAGCCGAGGCTCTCGTCACTTTTCGTCGCAAGAGGGACGAGGCCCTCGAGTTCTGGGGTGTCGAAGAAGCTTTCCGGTACCCCGGCCGGGCTGCTGCCCTGCCAAGATGCAGGGCCAGAGCAGAGCTGGTCCCGGACGCTGCCTTAGGAGGAGCAGTTGCGGCAGATGGTGTGCCGGACTTGGCCGGCTGAATCTTCAACGTGCCGGTCTGGCCGGGGCAGTGGACTTGGCCGGTGCAGTGGACTTGGCCGGTGCAGTGGTCTTGGCCGGTGCAGTGGTCTTGGCGGTGCTGGAGTCTCGGGTGCGGGCTGTTCCGGCGCGGCCGGTGCTTCTTGGCCAGCGGGAGCAGGATCCGGAAAAGTCCGGACTTCCGGCACTAAAGGGCCTTTGCCCTTGATGTCTGTGCCGGCGCTCTTGTCGCTTGCGCCGGCGTCGTCAGTTGTGCCGGCGTCGCTGGTGGGCGCGCCGGAGTCTGGTGCTTCTTGGTGGGCTCCTGTGTCCATGTGGACATCAGGAGCCGGAGGTTCCTGTTGAGCCCCCGAGTCCATGTGGACGTCGGGGGCAGAGTGTCTTGTGCCGGCGGAGGGACGTCCTTCGCCGGGGAGGTGGTCTTGTCGGGCGCAGGCGAAGATGCCGGCGCCGGTGAGGTCGTGTGACTGGCAGAGGGAATGTCGGAGGTAGCAGGGGCAGCGGGCTTGGTAACCTTCGGGTCGCCACTCAAGCCAGAAGCTTGTTCCGGCTCAAGAGGAGCACTGAAAGAGAGAAAACACCAAGTCAGTAATACAAACAAGAGATATGTCGGAGGAAATGCAAAGAAAAGGAAATTTACCCCGAGGCAACAGGCCTCTGTTTCTTCTGTTTGGGCACGCCGACCTTCTGTCTTTTCGACCTCTGAGGTATGTCGGACTGGGGCTTCACACCTCGCTTCCGGCCGGCACGTCCGCCGGTGGAAGGAGGTCCCTGGTTCAGAGGGGCGGCGTCGATAACGATATCGTCCGGGATAGCTGAGGACGGCATTGGAAACTCGTGAGCAATAGGGGTTTCTGGAAAGGCGTACGCAAGTGGCGTCGGGTCATAGTACACAGGACCTCCTCGTCAGAATCAATCTCACTCCGGTCTTGAGTATAATGCCGGGATGAAGAGCCCTTACCCATGGCAGCTGCAGCACGGGTGCTCCTGGGAAGCTTATCCCAATGATCCGGATCTTCAACATCCGCAACGGTGCGGTCCGCCGCGATCTTGATCCGGGAGTTCTCCATGGTTTGGAAGCTGAATTTCTGTATAAACAGCAAAGTCAAGTATTCAGACAAGGAAATATGCCGGTGGAAGAGGTATGTCGGATCAATATGATATGTGTCGGCAAACAGACATGTGTCGGCTTAAGTATCTATGTGCCGGACATGGACTTTATGTATCGGCTAAGAAGGTTTACCGTTGGGGCGGGCCTATCCCGGCTGTATGGTTCTAGCCCCCAGGCAAAAGTGGCCTGAGAGGACTTGCAGACATCCTTAATCCGGCGCAGAATGTCGGCCGGAGTCAGCTCGTGTGTGGAGTGCCGGGTGGGGTCCATTGGCCCGCTCATCTGGCAGATCTTATGCGACCGGCGCTGCAGAGGGGAGACGCGCCGGCTTATATAGCAGGCCACCAGGTCTTGAGGAGTAAGACCGGCATCCAGGAGCTCGCCCTTAACCCGGTGAAGCGCATTCACCGGCATCACCGAATTCTTCGGGTTGTAGGTCCAGTTCGTCATAGCCAAGGGTGGCTCGTCCACAAATGGCGGCAGGTTGAGCAGATCCTCGTCGGTGGTGTTCTTGACGTAGAAGAAGCTTTTCTGCCACTTCTTGCAAGATTCCAGGAGCTCCACCTTGGGGAAGTCCGAGCCCTTTCGGGACATGATGGTGGCCGCGCCGCAGAGGGTCATGGGGCGGTCCTTCTTTTCCTGGGCCGTCTCCGGCGGGTCGTCCTTGCTCCGGGGCGGCTCTTGGACGACTTGCTTCCGCAGTTGGAAGTACTTCGCCCAGCCTTGAGTAAGGGCCTCTATGCCGGCATAGCCCTCGCAAAAAGCAGCGAAGGCGGAGAGGATCATCACGGCATTGCCGGGATATGATGAGGTTGAGGTCGTAGTGTTGAGGAAGTCCCGGAAGAAGTCCGATGCCGGCAGACCAAGCCCCGCTCGAAGTGGGCGATGAAGACGACGCGTTCGCCGGGTTCAGGTGCCGGCACAGTTTCTCCTGCTGGTAGCCGGCATGCTACGCCCTCCGGGACTCTCCTGGTGGAGGTGACCCAGGATATGTCGGCCGGAGTAACCTCCGACCCCTCCCAGCCGGAGCGTCCTTGAGCTCGGGCCGAGGTATCTTCCTCAGAGGCCGAGGTAGCCGTCATGCTTGAAGATGCCATCTTAGTGGCCGGGATAAGGCGTGAGAGCCGGAGTCCCGTGATGTTATTCCTATCAAGGCCGGAGAAAAGAGGGAGGTTAGTCTCTCCGGCATACCACTCTCACAGATGTTAGCAGGAATAGAAGATCTACCGAGGCAGGTAAAATAGGAAGCAAATAAGGGTAAAACTCCTAAAGATGAACACCTGCGAGCGTTGCCTAGCAATGCTAGTCGAATCAAAGGGAAAACTAGCTCTGAGACCGAGGCAGATCTGTGCAAGCGGGGCTATCGGTGCGAAGTTGTAAAAGGCGTGAAAGAGGAAGAACAGAGGGAGGTCTCACCGGAGCTTGGCCGGCGACGATGGAGCGGCGGCGAGCGTGCAGGAAGATCCAATCTCCCTGCAATGCTGCAGAGAGAAGAGGCGGCGGCGGCGGCGTCGTCAAAGGTGATGCCGTGCGTCGTCGGGCGTCGGCGTCGGCGGGGAGCAGGTCGGCTGCGGCGGCGATGCTGCTCTTCGGACCGGCGGTGGAGCGCAGGAGGCAGAGTAGCAGGCGAGGAAGGCGAGGAAGACGATGGTGGTGGGGGGTAAAAAGATACGTTTACCCCCGCCGCCCTGTTTATAGCGAAGAGGCAGGGTCGTGGGGATCGTGGGAGTGCTCCACTCCCCCGACCGTTTCTGCGGCGAGGCGCCACGTGGCGGCACAGAGTGGGGCGGCGGTTCCTGTAACCGTGCCATGACGGCGAGAAGTAACTGCTGCACTGTGAACCGTCACATCGTGGGTGATCGTTCGAGGTGGCAGGGCAGTTACAAGTTTCGATGCAAAGCTGTCGGACATGGCTTCTCGAGGAAGACTCGTCTATATGTCGGATTAATTGCCCGATGTATATGTTCCGTCCGGAATACCCTCGGGACCGGCCGGAATAAGTTTTGGAACAGGAACAGAGGCCGGGATATGTGCAGATGTGCCGGCATATAATATGATCGCCGGGGCATAATGAAGAAAGGTATGTTGAACCTGTCAAGGCTCCACAGTTATGACTGGGGAACCTCGGCAGCTTCGGGGACTAGTGTCGGGGGGATGACCCCCGGTAGGGTCAAGAGACTAGAGAGACACAAGGTCTATGATTGACTTTATGCCGGGTTATCAAGGAAGGGCCTGGCCGGAATATAATGTGTATCCCGGCTGGTGTCTGGATATGCCGGCATAGCCGGAATACTGATATATGTGTGCCGGCATATACTCAGATATGCCGGCCTAACTATTTGGTGTGTTGTGCAGGAGCAGGGGAGGCCGGATTACCCGACCCTCGTAGGTCGTTGGTCCGGCATATAAGTCCTGGGTATGGCCAACGGTCATATCCGGGATGCTTAAGTCAACCAAGGTGTCACATCCCTACAATCAAGGAAGAAAACATCCAAGCATGGTAGCAGAGTAAGATGGCAGGGTGCACAGTGGAGGTTACCTACCCTCACTGTGCCTAGTACAAGCTTACCGCCGGAGGTAAGGCCACAGTTCAAGAGGTACAAGGTACAGGGATATGGCGTCCCATCGAGAGCAATCAGGGGCGAAGTCAAGGGTCTCTGCCATCGCCACCAGCTCCTGTTTGGAGTGTAGCCCTTGTCTTGTGGTCTTGTATGACCGTTGTAACCCTGCCACCACTATATAAGGTGGCATAGGGAGCCCTGGTAAAGGGGGGAACGTTGGCTGATAGTTGTTGGTTGGTCACTCTGTACTCTTACACTTACCAGTTCATCTTCCTTCTCTAGCAGAGAGCTTGGAAGCACCATTGTGGTGTACTACATCGATCCATATATACAATCAGTAGAGC
Source organism: Dactylis glomerata (assembly GCA_007115705.1). Classification (NCBI taxonomy): domain Eukaryota; kingdom Viridiplantae; phylum Streptophyta; class Magnoliopsida; order Poales; family Poaceae; genus Dactylis; species Dactylis glomerata. The sequence continues at coordinate 1,080,376 of QXEO01000264.1, read as the reverse complement.
AGGAGTAGGGGTGTTATCTCCTTACGAGAGCCCCGAACCTGGGTAGATCAGTGTCTCTTTCTGTCGTGCTTTTTAGCTCGTTCCCCTCTCCCGAATCCTCCAGCATCTAGTCGGCCCCCATTTAAGCCATCCTATGGCATATGTTGTTTCACCACGACGACATCAACTGAATATATTACTCCCTCCGATCGGAAATAAGTGTCGGTGATTTTGTACTAGCTTAGTACAAAGTTTGTACTAAGTCACCGACAGTTTTTTCCGATCGGAGGGAGTATATCATATTGCATGACTTATGTGTACAATAGAAACCAGAAGAAAATCTGTGAGGGCATATAACATTCCACTATGTAGCGCATTAACTACTACTAAGTGGTAGACTACTATTTCAGGATCGTCTTCCTCTGTTAAGTGGATTAAAATTTTAGTAGCTACTATGTGCTGAAAAACATGCAATAAAAATAATACTGCCCTATGTGTTTGTTGAACTATATAGAAATGATAGTATCATCTATTTTTGAAACAATATCCTAAAACAAATTGCATAGTGTATCAAGTTCATACGTAGCAATATAAGTAGCGCATTTATTCACCCAATTAATTGTGCTTAATTGTTTTTCCTGAATCGGTCATTTGCAGCTCATGGCAGCATTTTTGAACTCATTTGTTTTGTTCACTTAATTACTTCTGGCTAGATAGTTGATCTCTTGATGCTCCTATAATAGTCTGTCATTGCAGTATTTGTAGTTGAGCGTTTTCTTCTATTTCAGATTTGTGCTATCAAGCGGACAAGCAACTGTTGTTACTTGCCAGCCAAACTCTTCCTTAACTAGAGTATACCTTAATCTGGATGGTTGAAGAATCTCCAAGTTTCAGATCGATTCTGTTTGTCAATGACATAAGAATAATGTGTGCAGGGATGCTACGGCGTTCATCATATTGCTGCAACTCCCTCCCGGTCCCAGAACTGTGTAGTTTGAACCTGTGGCAACTCCCTCCCAGTCCCAGAACTGTGTAGTTTGAACCTGTGGCAACTTCCTCCTCCCAGTCCTAGAACTATGTAGTTTGAACCTGTGGCAACTCCCTCCTAGATGCTACGTTTACAACCTTTGTCACCTGTATATTATTTGTGTATTAGTCTTTACACTTTCCTCTGTCATATTTTCTTTTGTACATGATATCTGGTTATGTCTGCTTTTCCTCTGTCACACATTTCGCTTTAACATGAACTAGAGATATGGAAATAAGCATGTCGATTGTGTATGATTTTATCTTGGGCCATAAATCGAGTGACAGTTGTGATTGAAGTGTCTTCTGTAGTACTACTCATCTATGACATTGTAAGCTACTGATACCAATTCACTTGGTCTTGGTGTTACTAGTGGTTGACAAACATGCCATCCATTTACAAGTGTGCAATATGTTACTAACAATATTATTTGTTCTACTACATGCACAAGATCGTCGCTAGCTGTACACAATATATAACCATCACATCACGTGTGGAGGTGCAGCCACATATCTAAACTAATAATACGGCTTGAGGACGCGATGGTTAAAAAACCATGGTAGGTAAAAAAACTAGTGGTCTTTTTTCGTATGTCAAGAAAATCGGCAGGTTCGTCTCCCTCCTGTACGATGTCGGTAAAAAAACCGTTGTTTCCCCTTCCTATGTGAGAAAAATCGGCGTGTCCGTTCCCCTTGGTATGTCAAAAAAGTTGGTTAGCAACGGGTCCTGGATCGGAGCTTCCGTCCTCCTCCGCTTCGAACCCGGCTGAGACAGCGTACCCATCCACGCCGGCGGAAGCATCCCTGTCTGCTCATGCACCGTCGACAGGAGCGGCGGCAGCATCTTGTACAGCCCGGCCATCTGCTGCAGCGCGCCACCAGCGGCAGCCTCTCCTCTGGCGCCGGCGCCGTCTCCATTGCTCCAGATGTTGAGCTTGGGCTGCGTTGATGCGTGCCATCTCCGTGACCGAGGTTCTTAAATATTGATTATTTTTATTGAAATAGATTCACGCATAGTTGAATTGTTATACTGTGAAGTTTCATAAAAATAATTCAATGTTTGCTTGCTCAATTTTGTTGGAGAAGTGCTCTTACAGAGTTCTTGTGTGTAGCTGCAGTTCATGGCGAGCCAGCTCGAGCTGGACCGAGCTTTAGGCGAGCTCGGGTCGAGCCCAATTTACTGGACCGAAGCCTCAACGAGCCAGCCCGAGCCGAGCCGTTTTTTCTCGGGCTAAAAGCCAGCTCGCACGCGGGTCTCGCCCTCGATGATGCCACCAGCTCGTGGACGTGGCTCCTCGAGCTGTGCAGCGGGGCGATGAGCTTGGCGTAGAGGAGGAGCTGCGCGCCTCCAGCTCCTTCTTGTCTGCTTCCGTGGCACCAATGGCGGAGATCTTGGGGCCGATCGTGAACACGGCGGGGAGGATGAAGGGCAGCTTCTCGGCGCTCATGGCGTGCACCTCGAACTCGTAGTTCACCGGCGAGATGCTGAACTTCTTGCACTGCTGCCCCACGAACACCCATGCCTTCTTCGCCAGCTTCACGTCGTCGATGCCCCAGCCGGTGATGGCCAGGTACTCCGACGCGTCGGCGACTTTGAAACTCGCCATCTTTGATCTCCTCCGCGGATCCTTAGTTTACGATCTACGGGGATAGCTGGCTATCTTCCGAAGGAAAAAGCAAGCCAGACATTGCCCTGGTGGATATTTCTCGTAGTCTGTGTTGACATGTGTATTGAAGTAAATATATACTAATTAGATCTTGCCGACATTCTCGATGCCGCCTGCCACTTCCTCAATGAGCAGGGATGTGCAACTTTCAGTGCCTGCCGGAAGTACTTGAACTGATTGAAGCTTTCATAAATTATGACAGGGACTTCTTGAGGACAAGGTTGATTAGCACTATAGCCTGTTTCCTGGCTTGAGCTGTTGGAGTGTATGCTGACTAATATATATAATTAATCCAAGTTTAAGTTGGCAGATCCCTGTGTGTGCAAGAGTTAACATATGCTGAAGACAGATTTGAGCTTCCAAATTAATTATGACAACGTGAAGCAATTCAATTGTAGCTTGCATAGAAAATTATATCCTCATCCTAATTAATTGATGAAACATTGATTCAGTTTAGTCCAAATACACATATATCTGGACGCGAGTTTAGTCCAAATACACATATATCTGGACGCGTTTCAATGCGTATGTTCACTGATTTTGGAAAAATATGGCGACTATCATTTTTGGAAATTGAAATACGATTTGACAACGCATACTAATTAGGAAAAAAATGTCTATTCGGCAATGTTATGTTGTCCGGTGATTGTTGTTTTCGACGTTTCCATTTTACGTCTTGCTAGACGTCTCTTGCAAGGAGGTGTCATTGGACGCCATGCTCTGCATTCTACCATCCACCTCGACCATCTGCACGGTCAGCCCTCTAGCTTCTCCGTTGTTGAGGATATCGTGCCTGGTGGGCGCCTAGGATACAACATGTTGAAGAAGGACGTCTACAGGCTTCCTCGGTATTGGAGCTCGGATCCAAGCTCTATCATCAACTATGGTAGTACCGCACCAATGACAAACGAGGAGGTCCTCGAGTTCGTGTGGGGGATGACCAAAATCAGCGTCATCAAGCCAGGCTCGCCAAGGGCGACACAGTGATGTCGTAGTTCTAGAGTTCATGCATCAAGGGTCGGAGCATGCTAGAGAGGTGCTCCAGCACGAGGCGATGGGCATGTTCATATCAAAATCAGGAGAGAAGTACACAATGGAGAGGTGATGCAACAGAGTGCCGACGTTGTACCAGACTTTTTCACAGAGCCCGTAGCAACGCACGGGCATTCAACTAGTTAATCCTAAGTAGAGTCTGATCCTACAGCATGCGCTGGATCATGGCCATAACCATGGCCACGAAATGTGGCCCGTTGGACTTGAACCGGGCCACGAGCAAGACGACGAAGTCGGCTGCGCCCAGAAGGCCCGTCAGCAGCGCCAGGCCGGTGCAGATCGTCAGCCTCCGGCAGAGGGCCTTGTGCGAGCCACCGCAGGACTGGGTGTAGCTGTCGTCGATCATGACGCCAATGGCGGCGCCGGCGGAGCCCCACTGCATGAAGGCCAACACCTGCACCAAAATAGTATGTCTAAGTCACAAGAAGGTTAAGCAAGCTAGTATACGTACGATGGAAGGCGTGCGTGCGTACCGACTGAAGCAAGATAAACTGGTATCCCAAGTACTCATGTGGCGCCAGCCAATTGCGAATGCTGGCGATGTGGACGACCAGAAAGAACAGTCCCATAAACGCCTCAACAAACACAGATGCCTTCACCATCCTGCACAAATGGGTAGATATAGTAAACTCAACTCATGGTTAAATTTTCCTCGGAAACTCATTGCCTTATATAAACGGTAATATATGCCATTGCCATGCTTATATCTAGCTATCTGTTTTTCCTAGCATCTCCTTAAGCCATGTACATCATAATTCCTTTTTCAGTTAGCACTTTTACGTACGGTACCCTGCCACCCCATGTACCCCAAAACCATACTACATTGGAGTAGCAAATAATTCTGACCATCTATCACGAAGGGTAACTCTTGTCATTTCCATGAGGCTATCTACCGAAAGGTATTGGAGTTGTTTTTTTTCTCCCCAAGGTCACATTTGATTCGAGTGATTCCATTTCACATGTGGTCGTCGGCGTCGATCGATCAATTGAACGGGACCGATCGAGCTCCAGCAAATTTAGGAGAGGTTAATTTGCGGGTGCAACCTTAATTTGCGGGGGAGCCGGCAGGCGCAGGATGGGGGCGGCGGCCGCCTGCTGGAGGTCACCGTACCTCTCTGTTGGCCGCCTCTGTCTATAGGACAATAATTAGGGCGCAGGTTGTTTTGTTTGGACTTTGGAGAAGATGAAGAGAGGACGCGGAGATGATGATTCGAAATCCTCCTCCATTGGGGACTGGCTGCGATGGCCTCGCTCGATCTTCCTCCTCCGCGCTGCGTCATCGCGAACCGTGAATCGATGGGATAGGCTCGTCGGCTCCAGCCCCCTCCTCCTATTTCCCGCTCCGCCCGGCGAGACCACGATCGAGGTCCTTGTCGCAGCTAGCTAGCGGCGCGATTTCAGACCCCGCCCGCCTCCTACGCGCGCGCGCTACGCGTTGTTCGATCGGCGCTCGCTGAATCTGAACAAAGACAGAGACTTACAGTACTGCGCGCGGCATAGGGGTGCCCGGCGACGGCATCGGCCGGATGAAGTACGCGGCAAAGGCTAGAGCCGAGCAGATGAGCCTGGAGGCTAGGAGGTACACGTCACGCCGCTCCATGGTGTTGTTGCCGAGCAGCTAGCTGACAGTAGCATGGTAGTGATTAGCGAACAAGAAGAATGTGCGGAACATATACATGTGTGCTAGTGCTAGCAAAGGAAGATGGGAGAGGATGGTCACCGAGTATTTGCTTGGGTGATTGATCAGCCCTCACCGATCGAGCTCCGGCCTCCGTGATCGAAGACCAGCTATGTAGAGAAGAAATGGACGGCCGGGGGAGAATGGAGCGCCTCGCCCGCCGGCCGGCCGGCCGGGGTATGTCGTATATGTACTCTAGTAATGCAAGCAAGCAGACCCGGCCGGAGCCGGAAGAGGGCGAGCAGCAAAGGCCGCCCTGATTCCGTTTCAGGCAAAGTCGATCATGCATTATATAGAGACAGAGAGAGCATGCAAATGGATATGGGGCCCCCTAGCCTAGCCTAGCTAGCCGCGAGGGCGACGTAAAGTAGGTCCAGATCGATGAGCAAAGTAGTACAGTAGGACCTAGCTAGCCCCCCGCCGTGGCACTTTGTGCAGGTAGACAAACATGCACCGAGTTTTTTCACCGTACGTACGTTTTTTTTATCCTCCTACACACTAAAAGATGTCTAGATACATTTGCTTCACAAAGCTAAAACATCTTATAATTTTGAAACGGAGGGAGTACACAGTTTGGAATTTTCGTCTTTATCAAGCCATGCATGCATACGATCTTCGTGGTAGGTGGGGGATTCTCTTTTTTACTCTTCTCCATCTTAATTCGAGATAGTTGCACTTGCACCACTAAGACAGTGCATCGGCATGCATGGAAATGGGAAACCGCGCATCTGCACGTGGGACCTAGCTTAGTACAGCTCGCGCATCTGCACGTGGGACCTAGCTTAGTACAGCTTTGTCTGCTCTGCTTGCATGCGTGCGCAAGCCATTCGCGGTAGTCTGCCAGCTTTGAACTTACTTGGTTTAGTGTGCACTAGTTAATCTTGCACGTCTCGGCAACATAAGGCCTTTCACAATGGGAGTCTCTTAGCATGGTATCATAGGTAAAATGGTGATGTGACACCCTAATTAATGATGAAAGAGAGTGGTGTTGTATCTTAGCTAAGCTACAACCCTTGCACGGTATCATAGGTAAAAATGCATGTCTAGCCCAATCAAATACATGCATGTACCCAAAATCAATTAATGTAGATACAACACATAAGAGACAATGCATTGTGATAGTTGTCTCTTAAAATACACAATTACCTAGGATATCGCGCTAAGATACAATGCATTGTGAAAGGCCTAACATAAAAGTTTTTCAATCCTAAATCAAAATTTTAAATCTAGGCCAACTACGGATGCCCATATTTTCTTTAATTCAAACAATTAATGCTCTATAATCACGTACGCTCTAAATAAACAAAGAATTCAGCAACATTACAACAGTTTCTTAGTGGAAAAACAAAACATACAACTACACATAATTCATGCTTCCTCCTCCCAAGATTTTTTGCTGTCAGCATCATCGAACCGAAGAATTATGCACGTGTGCACATCTCTAACAAATAAAATGAAAATAATAAAGTCAAACCAATCACTATACAATCTAACTTTTTTGCGAAAAACTATACAATCTCATTTAACAAACAGAACTTTTATTTGAATATTCAGAGCGAACAAAATAGCATCAGCTATTTGTGTGGTCATAGATCAAGACCAATGAGTGCAGTGTGCAGACTTCTTCATCCATCTACAAGATAAAACATAGGACAGCTATTTGGGACTTGGGAGGGACTAACCTACATGGAAAATTACCTCGGACTAAATAGAGGATCTGCATACTCCACAGGAGAGAGAGCACCGCGGTGGCCAGGCGAAGCACGTAGCCGCCATCCATTATCATGGCCATCAAGGCAAAACCTGGAGAGTTGCCCATGCAGACGCGAGGCGAGTGAGTCGTCCCTCGTCGGGTGCGGGTATGCGGAGAACTAACCAGCCACGCTTTGCTTCGGCGCCGCCGAAATGAGGTTGTCGTCACCAGAGCGCCCGCGAGCTGCGTCGGCCGTCGGGACATTGCAGGTTCACGCATGCCCATTGACCCGGACGGCGCTGTTCGCGCGCGCGGAAATGAATTTGGACGTCTAGGCCGAGATTTAAAGGGACTTGGGGATTTCGGGGTGAGTAAGATGGATTCCGTCCGTGATTTGGTCATGAGGGAATTTGTTTTGGTCCGTGATTAGTGGGGGATCGCTGCGGGATCAAATTGCTCGGCATGCAATGTCATTGGAGAGACGTGAACCGTTGGATATGATGGAATATAAGGTTGAGATCTAATGTTCCTACCAACTTCGCGCTTTTATAAGTAGTTGTAGATTGTAGATGTATGATTAGGAGAGTGAGTGTAGTGTTCTGTACTGGTACACGTACCGTGTCTATGCTAGTTTACGGGTGACGGGAGGGACGGTCATTTTGGACAGGCATTGTAGCTTGCTCGGGGAAGGGGAGAAGCCAACGCCGGAGAAGGAATACCGCCACCGCACAAGCGCCCCACACCCACTAGCCATCCCCGCCGTCGACACCGGCCTAACCGCCGACCGCCACCACCCGTGGTCGGCAACGCTCCCTGCCCTCCTCAAATCTCCTCCTCTGTCGATCGGCCGCCGCCTTGGCCATCCTTCTAGCCTCCCCACCGGTAGTTCTTCTCCGACATAGGCGACCAGTACCCCGTCACCCCTAAGGCCCTAAGTCACCAGCGCCCACACCCCCAAACCCCAAGATTTTGGGCTCGCTCCTCCGTCTCTGTCGCAGAAAGCCGCATCATTAGCGACTCTGCGTCATTCACAACGAGCCATCGCCTTGTCCGCTACGGCGAGCCGCGGCATTGCTGGCTCTGGCTCGACCTGTGGGAGGAGCTCGTCGGGCTAGGAGGGGGAGATGACGAGGTGGTGGACTGCCTTGTCGGGCTCTGCATGGAGGAGAACGTTATCACGTGAGGAGGGAGTTGGGATGTGAGAAGGAGGGGAAATAATGGATGACTGGAGCCAACGGAAGGAAAATATCAGGATCAAGAAGAGGACAAGGAAAGAGAGGTGGTGGGACCCGTGCGTCTAGCGCACATCATGGCTTAACCGTCTCCATGGGTGACCGGGAAAGAGCTACCTTGGGTAGACTGTGGTGACGGATGCCGAGGAGTATGTGTGTTACACAAGCTTTCCATTGGCGCGAGAAGAAAGTAGAGAATCTCTCGACAGGAAATTTACTTCGGCTCATGGTTTACATGCACCCACTGCTAAAAACTAATTTTGTATTTGTCTAAAAATTTGAAAACAATTCTTAGTCTATATGTAGATATTTTATATTCACATACCAAGTTTCACGAGACATTGTACGATCAAGAAGTAGTTCGAGGGAGGCAATTCTGTACGAGCATGTCCGTGTAAGAATTTTACGTGTCTGTCGATGTTGGACTTTTCTCCTCCGCGCATGCATATGCCGTCCCGTCCCGTCCCCCCCCCCCCCCCCCCCCACCCCCCTAGCCAAATTGGTATCCTAACGTTGGCATTGCTATGTTGGAATTTACGGGAACTACAGAATTCCTGCGACGATCTTCTGGCACTTACCAAACACAGCTTACGCCAGGGTGTGGCTCCAAACTTCAAAGGCCATTGAGAAAATTGCAAAAACCCACCAGATTTGAGGTTAGGGCTTCAGAAAACCACCAGATTTGAGGAAATTTTCAAAAACCCACCAGTTTTCACTATGACAGTGGCAACGGGCGTTGACCGGCCAGATTAGGACGTTTGACGCGATTTATGACAGGGCGGGCCCACCTGTCGGGTGGACGTGGCAGCGGTGGCACATGCCAGTCGGGACGGCCGTTATGACAAGCGTGGCCCACCTCTCCTGACATGCCTGGCCCACCACTCGGTCGAATTAGGGCACGGGTTCCTCTCCCCGGCCGTTGACCGTTCTCTCACTCTCCCGAACACACTCAAACCCTAGCCATGGCGTCGGCGGCGGCGTCTTTAGACGGTGGTGGCGGCGTTGGCGCTCCCGACGCCGGAGGTGGAGGCGGAGGCGGCGACGGCGGCGGCGGAATTCCAAGCTGGTGTGGAGGAGGGTGTCGGGTCCCCTCAGTTGGCGACGATGGCGAGATCTGGGGGAGCTCGAACCCTGTCGCCACGCCATACTCTCTGTTCCCGCAGGCTGCGACAGTGGCTGCGAAGATGTGGAAGGAGAATCCAACGCAGTCAGCTCGGTTCACCACTTCCCTCGGCGGAGTCGAGTAAGATGATACTTCCCCCATCTCTGCAATCTGTGCTCATTTCTTAGCTTCTGCTAGATTTTTTGTAGCAAGAACTGCAATTTAGTGCGAGAACTGAAATTTAGATGCATTGTACTCATATTTGTAGCTTGGACGATGATGTGTGGGACGTTCGCTTCCATTTTGAGGGCCGTGATAATTTGGAGAGGCAGCTAGGAGAATCAGATATTACATATATGAATTTGTTAGCTATGATAGAGCTAGAGGGATATGGAATAAATGATTCTATGTACCATGTCAAGGAAAAGGGTAAGGGGTTTGCTGGTATGGAGTTGATAGATGGAATGGCAAAGGTTTTGCAGATGGTGGAGAGATGTAAGTCTAAAAAATGTATCTCATTGGTAGTTGTTAGGGGAAATAATAAACCTGATGCTGCAATGAACACAGATTATGAGGATCAAGTTATTATTTCTGATATTGGAGACCCCATGGGAGACCCCATGGTTTTTTCAGTAGATGAATTAGGTGTTCTTTCTCCTAGTCAACCAACTGCACATGGAAATGATCTGGTTTGCTTGGACACTCAGCAAAGCCAGCATGTTGGGCACAATAATGAAATTATTGCTGTAGAAGATGGTGACTGTTTCTTGGCACATGAAGGCAATATCATGCTGGATGATAGTGAAGAATCTGCATTTGAAGGAAGCGTGACAGAGGAGGAAGAGGATGAGAAAATGTCTGAAAGAGGAGATTTTGCAAGTGAAGAGTATGATGCACAGTTTACTGAAGAGAAGATTGGTTTGAGCCAGAAGTTACAGGACTTGAAGAAGAGAAGGCAAGGATTAGATGAACACTGTGAAGGTGATACAGATGTAGAAGACGTATTCTGTGAATCAGATGACTCTGACTGCATGGTAGGTGTTGAGCCAGAGCCAGAGCCAGAACCTGGCTATAGGAACAGGAAAAGAGTGAAACAAGTGAAGAAAGGCCCAACTGAAAGAACACATTTCAGTGCTGAGAGTTCTACACCAGATTGCTATGTGCCTTCTTCTGATTCTGGTTCAGATGCTGACATCAAAGCAGAGGATGATGATGCAGCAGAGTTAATGTCTTGGGTACTGCCAAATGGAAGGAAGAGCAGAGCCAAGAAGAGGAAGCCAAGGATTTGGTATGATGAGAAGAGGTTGCAGCCAGAAGATCAACTGTGCCTGAAGATGTGCTTCACTGATGTTTACCAGTTCAGGCTTGCAGTTCAGAATTTGCACATTGCACAACTGAGGAACTACCACCTGCACAGGAATAATCCTGATAGAGTAATTGTAGAGTGCTCAGAAAGGGAAGAGCAAGGATGTGAATTCTACATGGTTGGCTCTGTCATTGGGCATGAGAAGACATTTTGCTTGAGGAAGATGAACTTGAAGCACACATGTGCTACTGCTGGTTGATGTCTACGCACTTCTATTCTTGTAGACAGTGTTGGGCCTCCAAGTGCAGAGGTTTGTAGAACAGCAGCAAGTTTCCCTTAAGTGGATCACCCAAGGTTTATCGAACTCAGGGAGGAAGAGGTCAAAGCTATCCCTCTCAAGCAACCCTGCAATTACGATACAGAAAGTCTCTTGTGTCCCCAACACACCCAATACACTTGTCAGATGTATAGGTGCACTAGTTCGGCGAAGAGATAGTGAAATACAAGTGGTATAGATGATTATAAGTAGTAAATACAATCTGGAATAAAAATCGCTGCGAGCAAACATGTAACAAAACAGCAAGTAAACGGTGTGCAATGCTTGGAAACAAGGCCTAGGGATCATACTTTCACTAGTGGACACACTCCCAACAAATATAACATGATTGAACAAATAAACAACTTCTCTCCACTATGGTACTCTGAATTACTCTCCTATTGAATAACACTAATCATTGCGTAGTGGCTACAGAAGCACCCCTTAAAGTTCATCAAGTACTTGACAAACACCACTCATAGAGATATCCAAATCAGATCACAACTCAAGATAGATATTATTGCAACTTAGACCAAGTACTAACACGGTGCACACACTGTCAATATTACACCATGAAAGGAGGAATAAATCACTTCAATACTATCATAGAAATAATTATTCTCATAATCCATAAGAGATCACAATCGTAGCCTAGACCAAGTACCACCATGATGCACGCACTGTCACCGTTACACCATGGCAGGAGGAATAGATTACTTTAATAATACCACTAGAGTACACATAATATCTGAATAATAACATCTACTTGTTCAACATGATACAAAGCTCATGATCACATAAAGATCACATCATGGGAGAGAGAGGTGAACCACATAGCTACCGGTAGAGCCCTTAGCCCCGGGGGTGAACTACTCCCTCCTCATCATAGGAGACAGCAAGGTTGATGGAGATGGCGGTGAGGTCGATGGAGACGGCGGAGATGGCGATGGAGACCGATGGAGATGGCTCCGGGGGCACTTCCCCGTCCCGGCAGGGTGTCGGAACAGTGACTTCTGTCCCCCAAAATTCGTCGACGGTGGCGGCGGAGCTGCGGAACTGCTTCTGGAAAATTGCCGACTCTTTTAGGGTTTTCCGTCCCGAGGCTTTATATAGGCGAAGGGGCGATGTCAGAGGGGGAGCCAGGCAACCTCACGCGGGGCTCGCGCGGCCAGGGGCCTGGCCGCACCACCCCTGTGTGTGGGGCCCTGGTGGCCCCAATCCTTCTCTCCTTCGGATCTCTGGAAGCTTCCGGGTAAAATAAGACTTCAGGAACTTGTTTCGTACAATTCCGAGAATATTTCCTGTGTATCACTTCTGAAACACAAAAACAGCAGAAAACAGGGAACTGGCACTGTGGCAACTTGTTAATAGGTTAGTTCCAGAAAATGCATAAAAGTGCCACGAAGTGTAACGAAACAATAGGCAAATGGTGTAAAAACAAGCATGGAGCATCAAAAATTATGGATACGTCGGAGACGTATCAGCATCCCCAAGCTTAACTCCTGCTCGTCCTCGAGTAGGTAAGTGATAACAAAAGAATAATTTTTGAGGTGACATGCACCTACACAATCTTGATCATATATGTAAGCATTTGTGAGCTGGGATCAAAAGAACTTAAAACATGGGCATGAAAGACATAATCTTGATAGAAGAAACTTAGCAACCATGTTATAACATGAAAATGAACACAAACAAAAGATCATGAAAATGAAACAATGAAAGTCAAACGTGTGTTCAAATCATAAGGAAAAACATACAAATGGTTTTCAGCTTGTCCTTAAAAGAGAGCAAAACATAAATGCATAGGACACCTTCAAGTTTAAGAGGGCGACTAGATACAAATAATTTAAGAACAAGTGAAACCATAGTCATGAATCAATCAATGAAAACTTTGGGACAATGCACATTATACTCAGAATGACAACTATGCTCTCTTAATGGTGCATAAAGGTAGAAGGTGGTGACTCAACATAAAAGTAAAAGAAAGGCCCTTCGCAGAGGGAAGCAGTGATTTAACATGTGCTAGAGCTTTTCATTTGTAAAACAGAGATAAAAATTGGTTTTGAGAGGTGGTTGTCTTTGTCAACGACTGGCAATGGGGTTCTTACTATCTTCCATACAAAAATGAAGCAAGTTTTTGAGAGAGAGATTGGCACTTTTGTGCTCTTTTTATAAAGCTTGGCACTCCTCCCCACCCTTTTTCCTTTCACAAACCATGGCTAACCGATTCCATCGGGTGCCCACCAACATTCACATTCCATGGAGGAGTGCCTTTTTTTCTTTTCTTTTTTTCTTTTTTTTTCTTTTTGGAATAAGCAATATGGAAGATAGCAAATCCGACCACTACGTCCCCATGAGCTGAAAATAGTGTCACAAAACGAGAAGTATTTTGAAGGTTTTTTGAAAGGTAGCACATGAAAATTTACTTGGAATGGCTTACAAATACCATGCATAGGAATTTATAGTGGACACAATGGTAAACTTGGTTTTTGGGAGGTGGATGCACGAGTAGAGCTCATACTCAGTACAGGGCGAGGGCTAGCAAAAGACTGGGAGCGACCAACTAAGAGAGCAATAATGGCCATAATCATGCAAAGCGACAAAGCAACATTAAAAGAAGCATAAGATGGCATCAAAAGTCAAAAACTAAATGATCATAGAGACTATTGGTGACTTTGTATGAGTCTAACATGTGTGAGCATGCGCCAAGTCAACCCAAATAAAGCATCAAGGAGAAAACCAAAATAATGCTTCCATACAATAAAAACAACGCATGATCTTTTCAAAGGCTCATTAAGAAATCTCAGTTATTTGAGACAAGTCATGCTACAGCAAAACCACTAAGTATACTATCAAAAAGACATCAAGCATGACATGCAAAAGCCTAGGCCGCAGTCTACACAAGCTCCTTCTTGTACCACTTTTTGCATAAAGCTTTTTCTCTTTTCCAACACCATTCAAACTTTTTTGAGGAAACTCTTTTGAGGAAAACCAATAAAGATCAGAGGCAAAAATACACCTTGATGAAAAGATATAACAAGATCTGAACGCAAATCAAGGCGAAAAACAAAGGCTAAACGCAGTAGCAGAAAAAGAGAACACTCGTTGAACGATAAGAGTGAAAACTAGAGTGTTCTTGGCAAATGAAAAGCGAGTTCATCTCCTCCAAAAGAAACATGATGTGATCTAACCATTTATTGCAGCAAACAAAACTAAACTAACTAATAAAACTAAAACAACTGACGCTCCAAGAAAAACACATAGTGCATGAAGCAATAAAAATATAGTGTCTTGAAAGGTGACCTGATTTTTGCCGATGAAGAAGGGGTGCCTCGGGGGCATCCCCAAGCTTTGACGCTTGTACTTCTTGGATATTTCTTAGGGTGATGCATGGGAATCCCCAAGCTTGAGCTTTTGTCCATTCTTCAACTCATCTCATCATTCTCCAATCCCTACACTTGAAAACTTCCTTCATACAAAACTAAACACAAATCTATTAGCAACATTAGTGTAATCATATCATATAATCAACCTCTTTTTGCTTCAGGTTTCAACCCAAAACCACCACATATAAATCATATACTACTGTAGCAACTTCCCCAAAAGTTCCGTGATCAAAAGAACTCAAAAAGAAAGCGATAAAGCGGCAAACACAAATATTGGCAGAAATCTGTCAAAACAGAACAGCTAACAAAGGTCGAAATTTTAGAGGGTTTTCTGTTGCTCAAATCAAAAAGTGTTCAACTAATGAAAGTTTGGATATAACCTGGGGCATATGCAGAAGAAATAGCAGGTCCAAAAGATATACAGAGAATTTATACGAATTTTTACGGTGCATCACCGAAAACTGTTTCAGGACAGCAACATCCCCAAATCTTTACCTCACTCAAATTAGAGGCTTCTCTTGGCACAAAAACGAAATAAAAAGGATAAGGAGCGGTTATTACAGTAGTAATAACTTCAAGACTCAAATAAAAGAAAAAGTACTGAAAATAAACAATGGGTTATCTCCCAAGAGTGCTTTTCTTTAACGCCTTTGAGCTAGGCGCAGTAATTTGCAAAGATGCTCATGTGGGCGCCATATAAGAGCTTGAGGCAAAGGTGCCATATAGGAACTTAAAGCAATAGAGAGCATCAAAAAGCAAGTATGGAAGACATTTATATCTGAACCACTTCCTATGCATAGGAATCTTGTAAGAAAATAAATCAACGAGGCACATAGTAGCAAGCATGGATAGATAAAACAAGTGCCACTTCAAGAATTGCAACATAAAGAGGGGAAACTCAATATTGTTGAGATCCATCAAACCATGTTTCCCTCTCTCATAATAACTTTCAGTAGCATCATGAATAGAACTAACAATATAACTATCACATAAAACATCCCTATCATGAGCCACATGCATAAAAGAATTAATACTCACCACAGGAACAATAGTAGTAGGAGCAGATTCAACAGAATAATTATTCTCATCACCATAATCATCATAAATAGGAGGCATATTGTAATCATAACTAATTTTATCCTCAATAGTAGGTGAACTGAAAATACTATACTCATCATCATAACCATCATAAACTAGAGGTTTAGTATCATCAGAAGCTAAAGAACAGCTATTTCGCAAAGCATATTCTTCAAACATATCATCATAAGAAGGAACATCACATATGGGAGATAAAATATCATCAGAGCAAATTTTCTCCACTAAAGCTGGGGAACTAAAAATATCATGCTTAACAAAACCAGCTTCCCCAAGCTTAGACTTTTCTATAGCATTAGCAACAATGGTGTTCAAAGCATTCATACTAACAACACTATTAGCATGCAAATTAAGCTCCAAAGGTTTTTCAATTTTCTCTTCAAACACTTCATATCTAAACTCAGGAAAAAGACTGCAGAACTCTTTATTTTCCATTAAGCCTAACTAGTGAAAATAAAAACAAGAAACAAAAAGATGTAATTGCAGAATCTAAAGGAAATAACTCCGAGCACTCGCACATGAGGATGCGAGTACCTTTTACCTTACCTCCCCGGCAACGGCGCCATAAAAGAGCTTGATGTCTACGCACTTCTATTCTTGTAGACAGTGTTGGGCCTCCAAGTGCAGAGGTTTGTAGAACAGCATCAAGTTTCCCTTAAGTGGATCACCCAAGGTTTATCGAACTCAGGGAGGAAGAGGTCAAAGCTATCCCTCTCAAGCAACCCTGCAATTACAATACAGAAAGTCTCTTGTGTCCCCAACACACCCAATATACTTGTCCGATGTATAGGTGCACTAGTTCGGCGAAGAGATAGTGAAATACAAGTGGTATAGATGATTATAAGTAGTAAATACAATCTGGAATAAAAATCGCTGCGAGCAAACATGTAACAAAACAACAAGTAAACGGTGTGCAATGCTTGGAAACAAGGCCTAGGGATCATACTTTCACTAGTGGACACACTCCCAACAAATATAACATGATTGAACAAATAAACAACTTCTCTCCACTATGGTACTCTGAATTACTCTCCTATTGAATAACACTAATCATTGCGTAGTGGCTACAGAAGCACCCCTTAAAGTTCATCAAGTACTTGACAAACACCACTCATAGAGATATCCAAATCAGATCACAACTCAAGATAGATATTATTGCAACTTAGACCAAGTACTAACATGGTGCACACACTGTCAACATTACACCATGAAAGGAGGAATAAATCACTTCAATACTATCATAGCAATAATTATTCTCATAATCCATAAGAGATCACAATCGTAGCCTAGACCAAGTACCACCATGATGCACGCACTGTCACCGTTACACCATGGCAGGAGGAATAGATTACTTTAATAATACCACTAGAGTACACATAATATCTGAATAATAACATCTACTTGTTCAACATGATACAAAGCTCACGATCACATAAAGATCACATCATGGGAGAGAGAGGTGAACCACATAGCTACCGGTAGATCCCTTAGCCCCGGGGATGAACTACTCCCTCCTCATCATAGGAGACAGCAAGGTTGATGGAGATGGCGGTGAGGTCGATGGAGATGGCGGAGACGGCGATGGAGACCGATGGAGATGGCTCCGGGGGCACTTCCCCGTCCTGGCAGGGTGCCGGAACAGAGACTTCTGTCCCCTGAAATTCGTCGACGGTGGCGGCGGAGCTGCGGAACTGCTTCTGGAAAATTGCCGACTCTTTTAGGGTTTTCCGTCCCGAGGCTTTATATAGGCGAAGGGGCGATGTCAGAGGGGGAGCCAGGCGCCCTCACGCGGGGCTCGCGCGGCCAGGGGCCTGGCCGCGCCACCCCTGTGTGTGGGGCCCTGGTGGCCCCACTCCTTCTCTCCTTCAGATCTCTGGAAGCTTCCGGGTAAAATAAGACTTCAGGAACTTGTTTCGTACAATTCCGAGAATATTTCCTGTGTATCACTTCTGAAACACAAAAACATCATAAAACAGGGAACTGGCACTGTGGCAACTTGTTAATAGGTTAGTTCCAGAAAATGCATAAAAGTGCCACGAAGTGTAACGAAACAATAGGCAAATGGTGTAAAAACAAGCATGGAGCATCAAAAATTATGGATACGTCGGAGACGTATCACTGGTGAAGCTTGCAAGGTTACTGGTAAATGGGTTGCCAAGCAGTGTGAGCAGAGCATGAGAATTGACCCCAGGATCAGTGTTGAGACTGTAATGGAGAATGCAAAAGAGAAATATGGTGTTGAGGTAGGAAAGGTGATGGCTTACAGAGCAAAGAACAAAGCTTTGCAAGTGGTGCTAGGTGATCAGGTTAAACAGTACAGTAGGCTGAGAGATTACTTGCAGACAGTAATTGACACAAACCCAGGCAGTAGGTGCATTGTGACAACAAATGTTGTTGCTGAGCATCCTAGCCCTAATCCAAGGTTCCATGGCATGTTCATATGTCTGAATGGATCAAAAGAAGGGTTTCTAAATAGCTGCAGACCATTTATTGGTAATATATTAACATTTTTCATGCCTTTTTCTTGTAATTGTATTGTATTGCTTTGCCCTAACACTCCTTGTACCACTGCTTGTAGGCTTGGATGGATGCTTTGTTAAGCTAACCACAGGACAACAGATCCTTGCAGCCACTGGAAGAGATGGAAACAACAACATTTATCCAATAGCTTTTGGACTTGTGGATAAAGAAGATACTGCAAGTTGGTGTTGGTTTCTAACACAGCTGAAGCTTGCAATTGGTGGAGAAGAGGGAAAATTTGGGAAGTACACAATAATATCTGACAGGCAGAAGGTAACCTTTGTTAGTGCATGTTTTGTGATGAATGCTTAGCATGTAGCTGTGATGAATGCTTATTAGTGCAATTGTAACATATATGTTCTTGAACTTCCAACAGGGTCTGCTTAAGGCTGTTAGTCAAGTTTTCCCAAACTGTCCTCAAAGATATTGTGTTAGACACATTTATGCCAACTTCCAGACAGCTGGCTTCAGAGGGGAAGAACTCAAGAAGTACTTGTATGCTGCTAGCTACTCCTGCACAAGACACTACTTTGATGTTGCAATGCAGAACTTGAAAGAGGAATCACATCAAGCTTGGCAGTGGCTAAGCAAGATCCCAGTAGAGTGCTGGGCAAGGCATGCTATGGACAGCAACTGCAAGACTGACCTTGTGGTGAACAACCTCAGTGAAGTATTTAACAGGATGATTTTGGATGTGAGAGGAAAGGCAGTGGTGACTATGTTTGAAAGCATCAGATCCAAACTGATGGTTAGACATGAAGAGAAAAGAAGTGGAGCAGCAAGTGCAAGGTGGGATATCACTCCTACCTACTGTGAGATTCTGGAGGAGAACAAGAAATACTCCAGAAACTACAAATCCACAAAGTCAGTTGGAAATCTCTGGCAAGTGAGCAGAGGTGTTGAAAGCAGTTATGCTGTTAACTTGGATGCAAGGACATGTGGATGTAGGAGGTGGGACATGTCAGGAATTCCCTGCAGTCATGCTATTTCAGCCATTTACAAGTCAAAGCAGCAGCCTGAAGATTTTGTTCATGACTTCTTCAAAAAGCCAATGTACTTGGCTGCTTACACTCCTCCCATTTATCCTGTACCTAGTCAAGATCAGTGGACAAATACATACACACAAGACATAGACCCACCTATCTTTAAATTGAGAAGGGTAGGGCACAGACCAAGAGGAGGAAAGGCCAATTTGAAGTGCCACAACCTAGGGACACCTCTAGGACGGCTACCATAACATGTAGCAACTGCAGCTTGCAGGGCCACAGGTATACAAATTGCTCACAGCCATTGCTTCCACACCTTCATACCAGGAAGAATCAACACAAGGTACAATCTTGCTTACATTGTTGCTGACATGCTTACTTACATTGTTGCTGACATGCTTGCTTGCATTCTAGTCAAACAGACAAGATGGCAACAGCTCCACACCTCAAGCTTCTGCACCACAGCAAGCTTCTGCACCACAGCAAGCTACAAGAGCTGCTTCAGAAGTACCTACAAGAACTGCTTCCAAGCTACCTCCAAGGCAGGCTGCAGGACCATCCCAGCAACCTCCACAGCAAGGTACAGAGACATCTGCAAGCAATGCATCTAGAAAGAGGAAGTCTATAGGCTTCACTACTCCCAGGTAGGCTGCAGGACCATCCCTTGCATCTACAAGGAAAAAGAGGAGTAGGGAGCAATCTTCCAGCCTTAAGGGTTACCTTAATGCCAGCAGAATTGATGAGAGGACTGTGGAAGAGATGAAGGAATTGATCTAGTTTCTCTGGATGTAAGACTTTGCAGAAGACTATGTGTGTCTCCTGGATGTTTGAGAGTATGTGTGTAAGACTATGCTTCAGACTAAGTGTTTAAGACTATGTGTGTAAGACTATGTGTGTAAGACTATGTTCTGAACTATGTTTGAGAGTATGTGTGTAAGACTATTTAACTCAAAAGATTGATGCTAGGGTTGTCGAGAAGCGTCGATGCTTCTCGACAACCCTCCCATTTAACTCAAAAGATTGATGCTACGGTTGTCGAGAGGCATCGACGCTTCTCGACAACCCTCCCATTTAACTCAAAAGATTGATGCTAGGGTTGTCGAGAGGCGTCGACGCTTCTCGACAACCCTCCCATTTAACTCAAAATATTGATGCTAGGGTTGTCGAGAGGCGTCGACGCTTCTCGACAACCCTCCCATTTAACTCAAAAGATTGATGCTAGGGTTGTCGAGAGGCGTCGACGCTTCTCGACAACCCTCCCATTTCACTCAAAATTTAACTTTAGAATCATTTCACAAAAATTAGTCATCAACCATCAACTTTAGCATCAGTTCACACAAATCAGTCATCAACCATCAACTTTAGCATCAGTTCACACAAATTAGTCATCAACCATCAGTTCAATAACAGAAATTAGAGAACACAACAACATCCATTGAACATGACCCAAGACAAATGACAAATGGTTCACTGACATAAGAAAATACATGGTTCATAGGACAGAAGCTACATAGTTTAACATGACCTAATCCAACACATCACATAACACAAATACCACAATGGTTCACTGACATAAGACATACATGGTTCCCTAACATAAGACATACATAGTTCAACAGCATATAGTGGTTCACTAACTTAAAAGCATTACATCAATGAGTGCATCACTCATCCATAATTTCCTTAATCTTCCTCAGCTTCTCCTTGTTAGCATCATTTGCTGAGAACACCTCATAGAGTGCATACTCTACCTTCCTCTTGCCTTCCTTCAGTGCCTCCTTCTCCACTTCCCATGCATTCTTCTGCTCTTCCCATGCCTTCTTCAGCACTTCCCATCCTTTCTTCTCCTCTTCCCATGCCTTCTTCTGCACTTCCCATCCTTTCTTCTCCTCTTCCCATGCCTTCTGCCTAACCTTCAGGACATCAGCTTGAGAATGCTGAATCTGCTTCAACTCTGATACCTCCTTCTGCAACAATTCCATAGCTTTCTCAGTTTCTCCTTCAGTCTTGATCCTATGATAGTTCCTCTGCATCACTGCTCTCTCAGTTTCATCTGAAAATTTCCTCACATCATCCAGTAAACTAAAGTACTTCTCCTGGATGCTTTTCTTCTCTGCATACAACTGGTCCACCAGCTTTGCATTAACAAGCCTCTCATCAACTCTCTGAGCATTGCACTCATGATACATTGACCACAGCCTGTCCAGAGAGTTCTTCATTGTAACTGGCCAGTCACCATCTAGCCATGACACAAATCCACAATTTGCAACTTCCTACATAAATTTAAAATGCATCTGGCCAGTCAACAATAGTATCTGACCCATTCATGCAACACAGATCACTTAATGAAATCCTAATTCTGAACCTATATGCATCTGTCAACTCATTGAACAGAGGAAGAAAATAACAGAGATGAATACTAAACAAATCGATCAAATGAACTTACGTTTTCCACTAAACACATGTAAAAATGGCGACCAGTGTTTGATCCTTCAAATGCCACGCATTTCAGTGGAAATCTGCGGTGGACACGACACACCTCTTCGCAGCCATCGGCATACCCATGAAATGTTGGGTCTTCACAAGTGTTCGGGCAGTAATCCATGTCGGTCAGGTCCTAACCGATCATGAAGTACAAAGATTTTTCAGCTAAAGCTACAGAAATCAACGAAATCGAGCTGAATCCCAAATCGGAAACCCTAACCCTAAAACCAGAAATTGGGGAACAATTACTTACCCCTAGCACTTCATTGCTCGAGTTCGAGCCATCACCCCAGCTGGGCATCGCTCCCGGCGGCGGCGATGCACGGCGTGGCCGGCGCGGAGCAGGCATGCAAAGAAACTTGATGCTCGCCAGATCGCCAGAGGAGGAAGAAAGGGATAGCAGAGTGAGAGAACAGTCAACGGCCGGGGAGAGGAACCCGTGCCCTCATTCGACCGAGTGGTGGGCCAGGCATGTCAGGAGAGGTAGGCCACGCTTGTCATAACGGCCGTCCCGACCGGCGTGTGCCACCGCTGCCACGTCAGCCCGACATGTGGGCCCGCCCTGTCATAAAACACGTCAAACGCCCTAATCTGACCGGTCAGCGCCCGTTGCCACTGTCATAGTGAAAACTGGTGGGTTTTTGAAAATTTCCTCAAATCTGGTGGTTTTTTGAAACCCTAACCCCAAATGTAGTGGGTTTTTGCAATTTTCTCAAGGCCATTACTAAGATAAGAAGGCCCTATGTGGGTCGGCATGGAAGAGGTGGGTCGCTCCACGTGAGTGACGCAGCCTACCTCTCCCCTCCCCTCCCCACTCCCATCCCTCCTCCACTCGCCGGCAAGAGCCGCTGAGCAAAGCTCAAGTGGTGGTGGCGGCCTTTCTTTACCCGCTTGTGGTGCTAGCTGGGCAGCCACCTCTACCAGGTCTGATTCCATCCCGGCGGTTGGTGGAGAGGCGCATCACATATTTGGGCCCACTCAGTCTTGGCCGTCCTTGACTCCTCTGGGAGGCGGCGGGTCCTCCTCCCTAGCGCACGCGCGCCATCTATCTCTCATTTTGCTGAACGAATTGTTAATGGTCTTTTTCTCACCGACCCATTCGTTTTGTTCCGTTGTTCCGCAGATTTGTTCCCATGTGTATGGTTTTGTTCCCTTACTGATTTGGGCTCGCGCGTAGGTGCGTCGGCCTTTTTTAGATTCGGTGGGCTTGTTCAACTCTTGGTACAATGTTTCGGACGAGATGAGCTTATAAACTGGTCAAAATTTTGGTCAGCATCCGATGTTGGACTATTTTGTACGAAGAACCTAACGTTTCCTTCGTTCGTTTGTTTCGTTGTTCCGCTGATTTGTTCCCGTATGCATGGTTTTGTTCCCTTACTAATTTTGTGCCGTTTGCTTTGTTCTTTTGTTTTGCATGATTTGTTCCCCTCCGTATAGTTTTGTTCCTTGCTGATTTTCAGCCGTTTTCGTCGTTCGATTGTTCTGCATGATTTGTTCCTCTTTGCATGGTTTTGTTCCTCTGCCGTTTCACTAAAATCCGGGAATAAAAATTAAAAAAACTGGGAGCTAAAAATTACCTTTAGGAACAAAAATTGGGAACAAAATTTACAAAAATTCGAGAACAAAAGTTACAAAAATCTAGGAACAAAAGTTACAAAAATTTCAAAAACATGAGAACAAAAATTCAGGAACAAAAATTTCAAAAATCTAGGAATTTTTTTTAAAAAAATCCAGGAAAAAATCGAGGTACGAAAATTTCAAAAATTTGGTAACAAAAATGACAAAAAACCTACGAACAAAAATTACAAAAATACGGGAACTAAAATTACAAAAATCCGGAAACAAAAATAAAAAAAACTAGGAATAAAAGTTACAAAAATCTGAGAACAAAAAGTTACAAAAATCGGGGAACAAAAATGACAAAAAATATGGGAACTAAAATTACAAAAATCCAGGAACAAAAAAATGGGAACAAAAGTTACAAAAATCCGAGACCAAAAAGTCACAAATATCAAGGAACAAAAATGACAAAAAATGTGAGAACAAAATTTACAACAAATATAGGAACAAAAATACAGGAGCAAAATTTTAAAAAATGGGAACAAAATCCAGGAATGAAAATTTCAAAAAACCAGGAACAAAAATTACAAAAATCTGAAAACAAAAAATAAAAAAATCTGGGAACTAAAATTACAAAAATCCGGGAACAAATTACAAAATTCTGGGAACAAAAGTTACAAAAATCCAGAAATAAAAGTTTCAAAAATCCAGAAACAAAAGTTAAAAAAATTTGGGATAAAAAATATAGGAACAAAAATTACAAAAATCTGTGAACAAAAAATACAAAAATCTGGGAACTAAAAAACCTGAAACCAAAAGAACAACTGAAAACAAAAGAAAACTGTTGAATGAAAGCAGACGTGCTAAATGGGCCGGCCCATTACTACCCACGCTTTAGCGAAATGGTACTCCCTGGCGCGCGTGCACCAGGGAGCAGTTTCCGAGGCGGCGCTCACCCCTCCCAAGGCCGTGGCATGGCCGAGGACCCTATTTTGGAACAGGCGTGGGCTGGTCGGGACACCGATGTTGGACTAGGCGGAAGTGACAAGAGTAGAGGGCGGCGGCCATGGCGTTTCAGTGCGGCGAAGGGGCTAATTGGGCCCGTGTTGTGCCTCACAAGCTCTGGTACTACATTTGGAGGGAGAAAGATCTTCTTCTATTGGCTAAGATTCGGCCGGAGGCTGGATCCGAGCTTACATGATAGGTGAATTACTTCCGCCTTCCTATTGCACTTCTGTCGCTCATGCAAGTTTATGTGGTACCATTCCACCCATCGGTCTCGCAATGAGTTTTCTTTCGCATCGTGTGGACCAGCAATCTTGACGTAAACAGTATGGTCTAGAGAACTTGTAATGCCCCACCTTTGAATTAAGGTAAAATACCTGTGTTAAGTGCTATTCCCTGGATCACCGATAGCAGCACAATACAAAATATAGTGATCATTGCAATAGTATCAACTATTACATCACAGATCCAGTTACAAATCTCAAACCTTACAGATTTACAGCGGAAACAAAGTGGCAATGAGCCTCTATCTTCATCATGTGCCACAGACAGACATGTTGGAATGTAGTCTCGAGATCCTACTAAACGATCTTTATCTGAAAACCTGCACATTTGAATATGCAGCCCCATGAATGGGGGTCAGTACAATGATGTACTAGCAAATGACACATATTTGGTGGCTGTTGTGAAAGATCTATCTACATGACATTTGGCTGGTGGAGCTTGTGACTGATTTGCTTAAAGCAAATTTTATCCTGTCATCTTCCAAATCAAAACTTTTTAATCATTGAAGACTTTTGAGGTCGAGATAACCCCCAGGCGAAGACAACCACACACTTGCACGATATGTGGCTCTGAGTAGTTACTCAACAAAACCTGGATAACCCTCAGGCGAAGACAACCACACAAATCCTGGGTTGATAGCCAGGTGTGTAGTCCTGAGTAGTCCCTGTCCTGATTGTTTCTAAACAATTTTATTTCATTCAGAAAAGGTGATGAGACTCTTCCGTACATCCATGTCTAGGAACTCAAACTGTCCATAACCGGGGACACGGCTAATCGATTAGTTTTACACCCTGCAGGGGTTGTGCACTTTCACCTTAAGACTCATTTTATGCCCATACATAAAATGAGACAAGACCTTTCAGAAGGAGCATTCAACCATCCGGATCTGACCGTGCCCAAATACCACCCTCTGTCAGTACCCATGGATGAACCCTTACTTCGTACTCAATCAAGACAGAGCCCATATTATCATAAGGCTGCACTGGAAGCTCACTAAAGCAAGGAAGACATGGTAGTCTCTTCGTTCCTGGGTGGCAATCCACAAGTGAGCACCCAGGCGAAGACAACTACATAAATCCTGGGTTGAAATCCAGGTGTGTAGCCCTGGATAGCCACTCAACATCGCCTCCATCATCAAACCAATCCACCCAGGTGTTTCATTAGATTGAAGTTTAATTTTCATACCAATTCCAAAATAAAGCATGGCATCATTTTCCATAGTAGTTTGTAATCCTAACAAGTGGGGTTTAAGGGATAGCTACACACTAATGGGAGCTAAGCATTTCATAAAATCCTTTGAAAATCTCATATCATGCATAGTACTGAAAACACTAATGCACATAATAAAGGATAGGTAGAAGCATGTGTGTCACTTGCCTTTTGAAGCTTAAACCCTTTATATTCTGTCAACAAAATGTAAGGCTCTCCAAACCAATCTATAATATAGAGATACACAAAGTAAACACACCACACCAAAAGCAACAAATCAAGCAATACAAGCAAATGAAAAGGATTGGTTTAACATTTTAAATTTCTTATGATTTCTGTGATGAGAGTGATATGGCTTGAAGCTTGGCTTACAAGATATGGATTGAGAGTTTGGATAGCAAGTTCAATGATTGGAAAGAATGATCCTCCAAGATACAATGTAGTGATAAAAAATCTTATGCTTGGTATGAGCATGGTTAGGGTTTAAAGATGACTCATGCGAATAGGTTTCACATAAGTATAGAATAGTGCAACAAATCACTAATGAATAGAGTGTGACAACACTTACTCATAATAGTATAGTTACACATAGGCTTGGGTAGGTATCGGTGATACATTGAATTACTCAATTAACTCATTTGTGAATTGAATAGTTCAATATAGGCCAAGGGTTAAATTGGCTTGGGGTTGAATAGGTATGAGGGTTGTTTAGAAAGAATGGTGGCTTCTTGGCCACAAGATTTTCTTGAACAAGAGATTTAAATTTAGTTAGGGTTATAGTCTCAAGGTTTGGGCCACATTAAAGTTTAAATCCTCTTTGAGGAATTCTAACTAGTTTTGGTTAAGCTTCAGAGATAATATTGGATCTGAAAGGTTTAGGTCGTGTGTGATATGGGGTAGGATTTATCACCACATTGGCAAAAGAGAAATCAATTTGAGATACATTGAACAACTCAAATTACTCAGGTGTAATTTGAATATTATGAAATTAAGCCCATAAGAATAAGATGGCTTGATATTGGGTGATGCTCAAGAGTAAGCATGATAGTGATAGATAGGTATGATCATAAGATTCACTTTTGTAGAAGGAATCATATTGAAAAGAATTATAGAATCAATTCTATAATAAAAATACTCAAATTCCCAGGTTTGAATTTGAATATTTACAAATGATTTCAAATAAATGGGACAGTGATGTTTCTGGATAGGGTACTGAAAAGCTAAGCTACTGCAATTGGATTCACTCTAAAATCATTTTTAGAATTCAAATTATGATCAGAGTAGTGATTTGGATATATTTGAATGTACCAAGTTTGTGCACTTATCAACTTTGGTATTTCTTGATTCTAAAGTGTTCTACATGTTCAGAGAAATCCATAGACTACAAATTTGTAATTTTTTGGTATCCTAATCAAAAGATATGAATTAATTGGTGCTAATAGGAAATTATTGCCATTTGAAATTCATTTCAAAACTTTGTACAGTACCGATATTATATTACGGCATATTTGGATACTACACATTCCAAGGAATCCATTGATATAAAATTTGTAATTTTTGGACTTGTAGATTATTTTATATGCATTTTACAAGATCAGGACAAATTCTGTGATTTGAATTTCAAATTTGAAATCAAACTTGACCGGGTTTGACTGGGGCTGACGAGGGGCAGGCTACGTGGCACGACGCCATTGGACGGTACCGATTCGGTTAATTCCTTCTATTCTAAGCCGTGCGATGCTAATCCAATGGACATGGAAAGATGGGGGAGGGGGTCTCACCGGAGGAGGAGATTTTCCGGCGAGGGCTTCCAGGTGGTCGTCGACGGTGACTTCTCCGGTGGTCTCCGGCGAGGAAAAAGCTTGCACGGGATGTGGGAATTCACGGCAAGGTCGATGGAGGGGTCGGCGTCATCGGCTGCATGCTGCAGAGAAGATGGGAGGCGGCTAGAGGTGCGCCGGGCGCCGGTGTGCTTCGGCCGTGCGTCGAACTGCTCGTTCCTCTAGCCACACCGTAATCAACGACGCACGCCGTCAAAATCCTTTGCGTTCAGCGAGCGATTGACCAAATCTTGCAACGTCTCGGTGTCTGAGAAATGAGGGAGAGGAAGAGGAGGAGTAGGGGAATAGGAGACGTTGGTTGCGGGTGCCATTCGGGCTCTGGAGCGAGGATCGTGGGCGGTTTCCGGTGTGGGAGAGGAGGAGGGGATGTTAGGGAAGAATCTGACCCGTGGGGTCCACATGTAAGAGGGAGAGAAAGAGAGAGTATGGTAACAGTTCGGTTAGGCTAGTGGGCCGCCACAGTTGGGCCGGACTGGCTGCCTCGGTCTGTTTCCATTTTCTCTTTTTTCTTCTTCTTTCTCCTTATTCTTTTCTGTTTTCTCTTTTTCTTTATAACTTTTGCATAAAAGCTTCAAACAAGGTCAAACCAATTCCTAAATTTTTCTAAAAATCAAAAGAACATTACCAAATAGTGAACAACATAATTTCAAAACTAAACCTGGTTTTTATTAAACCTTATAAATTTAGCATAGGGACTTTATTGCATAATGCAAAATAGGGTTAGAGTTTTAAAGGTAAAAATCTTAAAACCTAGCAAAATAATATCTTAAAAATAATCTCTGAAATTATTTTCAGAAGTAATTTTGAAATTATAAACTTTATTTAAAACAAACCATTTTTTAAGATATTTCCTTTGCAAAATAGCTTTCATAGATTTGAATAAATACAGCATAGCATTTTGAAATTCTATTTTCTCAAAGGAGTTTTGCAAGGGAAAAATAAAAAGTTTGAAATAGTTTTTCTAACAGACATTTGAATAAGGGATATTTATAAGAAGCTCTTTTATAAAATGGAAATCTTGGAAGTGAAATAGCTTGATTTTGAAGTTTTAATAAAACCTTAGGGAAAAGCATTTAATTATACTCAAAAGTTTTTATTCCCTGTGATTTTTCAATCAATAGAAACAAAACAATTTTTTTTGTTCCAAATTTTGATAAAAACTTGGGATGTTACAGACAACCACCCTTAAAAGAAATCTCGTCCCCGAGATTTGAAGTAGCTAGAAAGGTAGAAGGGTTTGTGTATCTAGGTGGCTACCACCCTTAAAAGAATCTTTTTGTGGGCAGTCTAAGTCTTTGGGTTCTGATAGGGCATCCTTGGTTTGACTTGACACTGGGTCATTTCTTGAATCCATAGCAAACTTGGGTCTCAAGTATACCTCAAGGAGGCTTGAGTATAACTTTGCTCCATTGTGGAGCTTCTATCTAGCAATGTATTTTGTTGAACTACTTTGGACACTGTAGGGTCACTCTTTGGGTCAATCAGAGGACCAAGTTAAGATGATCTCATATCTTCATTTCATCCACTTTGTTGACATCCTTGGCAATCTTCCATCTTATGATGCATTCCTTTGTAAAAACTCTTGGTTCAAACGGAGCTCTCAAGGTTGGTAAGACTTCTTCCGTAGCAAGTCTTCTTCAACGGTAAGCTTGTGGTTCATCCTCACCGCAGTCCTACGTTTTGGTCACACTGGCTC
The DNA here is from genome assembly GCA_007115705.1 of Dactylis glomerata. Classification (NCBI taxonomy): domain Eukaryota; kingdom Viridiplantae; phylum Streptophyta; class Magnoliopsida; order Poales; family Poaceae; genus Dactylis; species Dactylis glomerata. The sequence goes on along the minus strand of QXEO01000264.1, from coordinate 1,051,257 downwards.
ACTATAAGGGGGTAACATCTTATCCTCCTATGGTTAAGGTTTAACATCGTTATCTCTCTTGTAGGTATGTCTCTCTAGGTTTGCAAAGCCAACATTATGAGAGAGAATAATAAGAGTAGTAGGAATGGTGATCAATCCATCCTGCACCCAAATCATTACTTCATACATGGTTTGTTAAACCTCGTATTCTAACTCTAGGTCAACCTCACTTGCTTTGACAAAAATTACTTGAAATGAAAACCTATATTCCCAAATCTATATTTTTAAAACAAATCTATCGTTCCTTAGCTAGGGTTTTGCGCAAACTCTGTCGTATGGCGTTAACTCTTGAGTTACGTATCCTTTGGTTTGCCATTTCATATGGAATATAAAATCCATTCATCAAGGTTGCCCTTAGCTCATGGTTGCCCTTAGTTCTTACAAAACCTTATAATAAAGTTACTCATTGATCTCACTTGTCCATTCAACATTTATTACTAGTAGTAACCGAATATAAAAAATTCTAAGTTGGCCACACTTGTTGTGTCTTCACCTTGTATTTGCGGCATCCTTCTGTAATCCCAGTTCACTGAGGTCCTGAAGTACTTCCCTCTATGCATTGATACGAATAATGTCCTTGCTGCTTGCATGTGTAACAAGTGATATGGTTAAGGTTCTTCTTCACGCCACCTGGTCTGTTTGCTTTGTTATTCTCTTCCGGACATTCTTTCGCATAATGTCCGTGCTCCTTGCAATTGAAGCACCATACCTTCCTGATGTCCTTCTTTTTGGGTCTCTCTAAGGCTAGGAGCTCTCTTTTTGGGCCTCGGCATTAAAATGATGCGCACATATTTTTATTTAGATTATTCAACGAACCTTCAAAGAAAATACAAAGATCATCTTAAAGTCACCCCACTATGATACTTATCGCATTACGTGTAGGTTTGATGAAGGGGGTAACCATGTCAGAGGCGACGAGAATTTTTCGGATGCATTGTCTTATTAACTTATTGAGACCTTCCTACTATTGATCTGGATTACGTAAATCTGTTGTGCAAAGACTCCATACCATTCTAAAAGTGTTTTTAGTACCTGGTAAAAAGGAGCCTTCGCGCCTGACCTCACTTTTCGTGTCAACACAAGCCATAATCTCGCAAGATTGGGCGCCAGGGATTACGAATTGATGACCCTCACATTCGCGCTATGCGACCCCATTGTAGATAGCCTTGTACCGTTGACTGTTGTACAACACTAGCCCCCTACGTTGGGCGCTAAAGTAGTTGGTTACGTCTTCATGCATCAAGCGCCAGCCGGAAATTCGCAAAAAGAAAAAAGCGCCGGCTGGAAATTCGCAGCTTATTTTTAAGTGCCATGCTCCTAGTTTTCCATTGATACTAAGAAAACGACCAATAACTGCACAAAACTGCTGGAATTAAAGAGTAAATTCCACTTTTTTACCTTATAGTCGTACATTTGTGACACATTTTACCCATTTTAGTAGAACTTTCACGAAAATTTCTCTATTAGGAGACCTTAAACATGGTTTTCCCCCAATTTTGCTTTTTTCCTTGTTTTTGTTAGATAGGATTGGCATGTTACGTCAATGTTGTGTGACAAAATATGTAAAGTTCAAAGCTCGCCGTTGACGATTCTTGCCCATACTTCTCATATCTATTTGTTGCACTTTTTATCATCATTCTGATATTTTAGAACTTCTGTCATCACTTTACAATTTGCTCAATAGACACATAAAAAAGAGAGGGTCCAAAGCTTTTAAAAAGGTAATCTAGATGAATTTTCGTTCGGCAGGGTAATTAGTGTCACAAATGTATAACTAAAGGGTAAAAAGTGGAATTCACCTAGAATTAAATTGCTAAGCGCCCATGTCGTACATGCCCTAGCGGCTTGGCTCGATTAGTGCTCAAACATGGTAGTTTTCGTAGGAAGGTTCTCGATAAGCTATTCAAAATGAGTCGCTTTTTGGCCGTTGATGTGGCATGTTTCGCAACTAAAAACTACAAATAAAATTTAAACACTAATTGTAAAATATTTATCATCTGGATCTTATTCATTCTTTTCTCCAGCTAATTGTAAAATTGTTTTCACGCAAGTACAGAGGAAAATGAGGAGGATTCTGAGTCGGAAGGCGGAAGAACTGAGCACTTGGCGTTGCACTCGTCCATCGTCTTGTAGCACTGCCAATTGCCTACACAACAGTAGCATCTATATTTATCTGGGTTACAGATTGGGATAGTATGACTCTTTATGCACCAGTGATCAGGAGCCTTGTCGACGCCTAAGTCTCTGCCTGTGGAATCATTGACACAACTACATACCATTAGTTTCCAAGACTTGTAATAGAAACAGAAAGGAGAAAAAATTATAGCAATGATACAATCGACAAGAAAATATGATGTGCCGTACCCTTACTTACATTGTCCATGAACAGCTAAGCATACGAGAAGAAGAAGTAGCAATAGTGCCTGGACGCGCTTCGTGCATTCTCCCATGTTGTAGGCGCGAGATCGATCAGGATTGCAGCTAACTTTTTGACCCAAGGAAGATAGTTTATGGTTCATATATATAGAAAGAGAAAGAATGCATATATGGATGCAGGATACAGATGGCAGGAATTGATTACGTAGGGCCGGGCTGGTCATGAAAATATTCTTCCATATCCTGAAATTAATGACCTTTTACAAAAAAAATCCCATGGTGAGGAATTGCGCAATATTCCATCATCAATGGCACAGTTAATTTTATCACTGAAGTTATATGCAACTACTATACTATATATATATACCATATGAAATTGCGCAATATTAATTGTACCATTGAAGATCAAATTTTATTTAGTTTGATCAAGTTTATTAAGAAAGTTATCTACATCTACAATACCAAATATAAACCATATAAAAATATTATACATCATGATGAATTTATGACATTAATTTGGTATTATATATATTGATATGTTATTAAACATACTTGATCAAACTTTACAATGTTGGAATTTTGGAATAACTTATATGCACTACATTTTGGCAAAGAGGTGTATTATTTCATTTTCTAGTATACTAGATTTGATTTGATTTTTACTTTTATGCTTCTTCACAAAAATAATCTTACCTCAGTACATGTTTTAAGATATTCAGGAGACGTAATTTTCTGCACATTAGTACTTTTTTATGTGAATGGGAGTATTTATTTTAACATCAAGCAAAAATAATACAAATCAAATGACATTTTCAATTCAGTGAGTTGAATATTTATAATTTCTCCATCAAAATAGTTGCGCATTTTAGATTCCGCAAATGTTAGCACGTTTGCCCTCGCAACTTGCAACGCTCTCCTCGCCACTTATTCCGTTGTTGATGCTCATGAAACATTCATGACAGCTTGGCAAGGATAGGTGTAGAAGTTTTTGCGTGCAAAAAGTAGATTTACAAAGTGCACTAGATAAGTTTCCTACAGGATGGGTCGTTTTCCTGGGATGCTGAGCCACCCGCTTTTCTAGTTCACAGCCTTGGGGCTGATTGTAACTTGGTGTGATTTGTGGGCTGCAAGTTTCTGACGCACTCTTTTCCTTACCAGGGTACCTAAGGGGGCTGGAAGGTTTTTAATGAGGCGGCTTGCTAGCTTTTAATATATATTATCTTTCAAAAAAAAAAGTGCACTAGATAAGTTTAATTAGAGTGAGCACAGCTACTTCCAGGAAGATTACAGATGCTTAACATTGACGACATTGGTGTCCTATGTGTGCCCATATGCCGTCAGTTAACCTCTCTGAAGACACATAACAGCAGTTTTTCTTCAGTGATAAGACAGATTGGCACAAGAAGATTATTATGCAGCTAGGTTAGAAGAGATTGTACTTATTCTGTTATACAACCATACATGTTTTGCAGGATCCTACTTGGTACGGGCAACAAGATTGCACCAGTAGAGACATAACAACCACGGAACGTAAGCATTGAATCAATTTCCAATAAATAGATTATAGAGATGTTGCTAAACGCGGCATATTTTTTACGACATATTTACAAGAGAGGGTACATAATTAGCATGTGTGACTGAATTGCAAAGCAAAACAGTAACAACCAACTTAAAAAGAGCACCCACTCTGTTTTAATAATGCAGACCTGACTCCTCCAGGCTAACCATCCACTAACTAGTCAGTAGTCATTAGTCAAATACTCCCTCCGTTTCAAAATATAAGATGTTTTAGCTTTGTGAAGCAAATGTATTTAGACATCTTTTAGTGTGTAGGTTCATTCGAATACACACACTAAAACATGTCTAGATACATTTGCTTCACAAACCTAAAACATCTTATATTTTGAAACGGAGGGAGTATATTTTACTGCTGAAGTATCACTACATGAAAGTAACACAGAAGCGATACGGGTCACACATATCAGTCTCCTAGATTAATCCACGTCGATCGTCGCATCTAAAGTGTCCGTAGAAACCGTGAACATGACCAGCAAGCTGAGGGTGCATTTGCCTTGATCTGGCTCTTAGCTCCATTTGGACTGCCTGCCAAATGACCCTGCCTGATAGAACTCCGCGCCTTGACCTGGTGGGCCTAGTTACAGGCATGAAAATTAGGTCACAAATATGCCATTATGGCATTTGTTGCGAACGTAGAACTATAACGAACTGGAATTGGCTATAATGATATTCATCTGAGAAATCTTTAGGAATGAAACAATAACCGTATCCTGACTAATTTGGAGATGTCATGCAGCTCGAGGTGAAATATTCCAACCCAGCCTTAAACAATAACCGCATCACTGGACTAAATGACAAGAGAAAACGTTAACAATCTACTGGTGTAATTACTGTGTATACCTGTCACCATCTTTCCACTTTCTGCATGACCAAGCTGGCAATGGTGCATCTGGAAACTATTCACACCCATCATCTCAGCTCTATAGTCATGCATGTATGTACTGACTGAGGTAGAGGAGCACATCTCGGGAAGCCTTGCTGTGGGAGGAAATTTCCAGTCATGGTCATGTGAGGTAGTATGTGATGTGGGGCAGCCGAGCCAGCACAAGGGCCAGCAGGAGCAGGAATAACATGTTGCATGGATTTTATATCTTGTTGGAATGGGCAATAAGCGTCATGGTGGATATCTTTTGACATGGTGAATGGTGTTTGTCGATTGCCATCAGATGGACTACTTCGTAGGAACATGGTCCCTGCATTTCTCTTAGGGAACTCTGCATTTGGCTTAGTTTCGAAAAGATGGTAGAGATTATTTGGGTCAATCTGATCATGAGACTGTGACCCCAGCAAATCAAGACTTTGAAACCTATAGTTGATATCAGCAACTTTATCATTTGGTAGTAGACCCTCAGCTCTAGCACATCCCACAGCTGACCAATGATCAATGTTCTGAGTATATGAAAACTCATTCACTGAAAACAGAGTATCTTCTTGAGGTAGATGAATCTTCGTTACTTCTACAGCTGACCAATGATTAGTGTTCTGAGTATATGTCAAGTCACTCACTGAAAACAGATCATCTTCTTCAGGTAGATGAATTCCCAGCCCTTCCTCATCAAAGTTAGCACCTTCCTCACTTGAACCTGAGAATGTTGGCTTATCACACTCCACTGTCCCCGGTATCATGTCGAAAGGAAGACATTTACTTTGGCTGAAAGGAACCATATGCTTTAGTGATAAAATTTCTGCATGTCCTGAACCTGCAGGCAACATAAGAAGGCTAAAATATGTGAACAAACAATCGTCATTTGAAGAATGCTATGCAGTTAGAAAAGGTAAATAAGATGATGCAGCTTGGAGCTCAACCTAGTGAAAGTTAGACATCTCTTACATCCCTACTTATTGTGAAAAGTTTGATAGCTCTGGGTACGTCACTTTACTAACATGACAAAGGTACCATCTGGAACCACCAAACTGGTGGTTCAGTGCTCTACATTTTCTAATAATTAAACAAGTGAAAAAACACGAGTGACAGCAAGTATGACACGAAGGTACGAACCAAGAATGCCTCCACTAGGGAACAGTTGAGCACATATGGATGATTTCGTTATATCCTCGGTATTTAACTCATGAATCTGCAGAGTTAAATACTGAATAAATACAAATACATGTTATAAGATGGAATATGAAAATTCTTTTCCTTAAAACACTTGTCCCAAAAGGCCAAAACATAGCAAAGACAAATTCGGTTGGATATTGTTTTAGTTTTATGTACGGAATGTTTCAGGCTTAACTATATGGAGACTCTTAATATAAGAAATATATCAAAGATTTAGAAAAAAAATTCTACTGTGTTTATAATTAACTTCACAATTCATTGATTCTGAAACAAATTCAGTAAATAGATTCTGGAGTTATCTGATTAATTTCTGAAATATAACTATAGACAAAGAATCTATTCTGGAAGCCATAACTCAAGATTCAGCGATGTTGTTTAAGTTAGGATTTTTACATTCCATCCCAAAAGGTCATGAAAGGATATAACTATCAAAACAGCAGTACATAAAATATATTATCGACTTACTTCCACCGAAAGTTACTCCGTAATTAGATGTATCTACTGGTTAAAAAATTAAACAGCTACAATAAAAGCTACCACTCTGTTTTTGACAATTATACCTCTGAATTGCATGAGGTGTTGAAGGACTGTGTCTCAAGTTTTTTCTGAGGTAACCCATTAGTGAAAACAAGTGGTTTAAGTGGACTCATTGTAGGAGTTGGCAGAAGCGGAGCTGATTCAATGGCATCTTCTCTGGAGAGAGAGGAGATATTCAATCCACCTTGCTTATCACTTTTAGTTGGAGGATCACTTTTTCCAGCAGAACTCTGTAATAATGAACCATCACCGAGATTTTCTTTGTCACTGTCAGGAGCGTTCTTGTTTTCTTGCAGGGCATGACGTTGTTCTTTCCTTTTCAGTTCAAATGATGCTGCAATAGACATGCAACATTAGATATTCTACAGCAGTGAGGATCAGAGATATGATCAGATTGGAATGTTACCTCTCCTCTTCTTTTCTTCCTCCACTCTGTCCTTATTCCAGTTTTCAAAAGATCCAAACGTCTCAGTGTTAATCAAGCCACAATATTTTTCTGCCAAACAGGTGGAGCCTGCAATCAACATGCAAGGTATTTCGTTACTTCAATGATAACATCATTAAACCAACAGGGCGTAACAAAAGATATATTTCTTGATTTGCATCAGAGGAATGCAAACTGCAAGAGAGAAGAAATGCATTGAGGCAATGACTACTGGATATGCAAACCTTGTATTGACGTGTTGGCTGGTAACCGCCAGCTTTCCTAGTGAGCTGATATCCACTCCGCTGATCGTTTGATGCCATAGGCAACCCACCATGCTCTTTGCTCTGCCAGTTGTGCCTATATTGGTTCCCAGGATGCATATCTGCAAGGGGCCGCGTAATCAACAAGTATCCCAGGAACTGAAAACCACATGCCCCCTAAAGAATCTAAGTACTTGATTGTTTGTGATATTCCAATTTGGACTGGATGACTAGAACACCGGAAATTGTACAAAGAGCAAGCTTGCCGACATATCAACATTGCGGTCATGCAAAATGAAAAAAATGCCCTATGTTACCATATTGTGAATTTCTCACAGTGACAAAAAATATTCACAATTAAAACTGAAATTTGTGTAATTCATGAACTTACCCAATTGATTCGATCTGCTTCCAGTGTTTGCTGATCCAGACGAGCAAGCATCCCCCCACCTGCCAAATGGGGCAACATAACGCCCCCTGCTGCCAGTCTCGACCAGTTCAAGATCACTGCTCGAAACCAAACACATTCATCTGAGATTCCGAGTCACCTTCCACATCAATCAGCCCCACATCGGCAGCAAACGAACTGAACACAATAATAGGCGACTGAAACACCAGCAAGGAAAATTGTACCTCAACTTGGAGGCGTCGAAACCGTCGGGAGGCTTTCTGCAGGCCTCCGACGAGGTCCCGACGGAGAGCAGGAATTCCCTCGAGTAGGCGATCCTCCTCCTCGCACTCCCCTCCTCCTCCCCTGGACTGATAAGTTCCTAACACTCTTAGGAACCATGAAACCCTAGGCCGGAACACACCGACAGGGGAAGCAGAGTACCTCAGCCTGGAGGCGGCATGATCAGGAGGTCCCGAGTTCATCATCCTTGGGTGGGCAAGCAGGCAGCAGGCTCAGATCGCGAGGAATCAGTGGAGTGATTGCCGCGTTCGTGACCTGGAGCAAGACCCTGGAATGGAAAGAGTGAGAGCGAGAGAGGCTGGGGAATGGGAGATGATGAACATGCACATAATAACAAAAAATAAAAGTCAAGCATAGGGAGAGAAACCCACCGAATTCAAACGTAAAGTGGCGACAACACAAAATGTTGTACTAATATAAATTACACGGTCGGTCCTAATTTTGTTTCCAACAACACTGTTTATGTAAATATTTTTTCTTACTAAAGCACGCATTAGCAGGGACATATGGAAGCATCCGCCGATCTCACGACACTAATACCGAAACCGGTGTTGATGCAGAAGAACGTCTAGCCACTTTGGTGGACACGACAATGGGGCTTCACACGACATGCTTATCCAACACCCATCCGAAAGCTTCCTTCCACGAGTTCTTCTTTATGACCCACGCCATGGGTGGACACTGTCAACCTAAATGTCTACTTCTCTCTGGCCTTGGAGAAAGCTAGTGTCTCAGGAACGATGTGCACCACCAATGACTTGGGTGCATCTACCTTCACCATATAGGTCAACGTTGTCGGCCCGTCATTTTTGACCTGCGATTTTTTGTGCATATGCCCCAGGTTATTTTCAAACTTTCATTAGTTTTACACATTTTGATTTGAGCAACAGAAAACCCTCTAAAAAATCGACCTTTGTCAGCTATTCTATTTTGACAGATTTCTGCCACTATTTGTGTTTGCCTCTCGATCGCTTTCTTTTTGAATTCTTTTGATCACTGAACTTTTGGGGAAGTTGCTACAGTAGTATATGCTTTATATGTGGTAGTTTTGAGTTGAAATCTGAACCAAAAAGGGTTGATTCATTATTATGCTTACACTAATATTGCTAATAGAATTGTGTTGAGTTTTGTATGAAGGAAGTTTTCAAGTGTAGGGATTGGAGAATGATGAGATGAGTTGAAGAATGGACAAAAGCTCAAGCTTGGGATGCCCACGCACTCCAAGAAATATCCAAGAGGTACAAGCGTCAAAGCTTGGGGATGCCCCCGAGGCACCCCTTCTTCATCGGCAAAAATCAGGTCACCTTTCAACACACTATATTTTTATTGTTTCATGCACTATGCGTTTTTCTTGGAGCGTCTTTACTTTAGTTTTTAGTTTTGTTTAGTTTTGTTTGCTGCAATAAATGGTTGGACCCCAACAAATCTCTTATGGAGAAGTTGCCTTGCTTTTCATTTGTCAAGAACACTCCGTTTTTCACTCTTATCGTTCAACGAGTGTTCTCTTGTTCTGCTACTGCGTTTAGCTTTCGATTTTCGCCTTGATTTGTGTTCAGATCTTCTTATATCTTTGCATCAAGGTGTATTTTGACCTCTGGTCTATGTTGGTTTTCATCAAAAGAGTTATTTCAAAAAGGTTCGAATAGTGTTGGAAAAGAGAAAAAGTTTCATGCAAAAAGTGGTACAAAAAGGAGCCTGTGTAGACTGCGGCTTAGGCTTTTGCATGTCGTGCTTGATATTGTTTTGATAGTATGCTTAGTGGTTTTGCTGTAGCATGACTTGTCTCAAATGACTGAGATTGCTTAATGAGCCTTTGAAAAAAATCATGCGTTGTTTTTATTATTTGGAAGCATTAATTTGGTTTTCTCCTTGATGCTTTATTTGGGTTGACTTGGCGCATGCTCACACATGTTTGACTCATACAAAGTCGCCATAAGCCTCTATGATCATTTAGTTTTTGACTTTTGATGCCATCTTATGCTTCTTTTAATGTTGCTTTGTCGCTTTGCATGATTATGGCCGTTATTGCTCTCTTAGTTGGTCGCTCCCAGTCTTTTGCTAGCCCTCATTTTGTACTGAGTATGAGCTTTACTCGTGCATCCAACTCCTAAAAACCAAGTGTTTCCAATGTGTCCACTATAAATTCCTATGCAAGGTATTTGCAAGCCATTCCAATTAAATTTTCATGTGCTACCTTTCAAAAAATCTGGAAAACACTTCTCATTTTGTGACACTGTTTTCAGCGTATGGGGACGTAGTGGTCGGATTTGCTATGTTCCATATTGTTTTATTCCAAAAAGAAAAAAAGAGAAAAAAGAAAAGAAAAAAGGCACTCCTCCATGGTATGTGAATGTTGGTGGGCACCCGATGGAATCGGTTAGCCGTGGTTTGTGAAAGGAAAAAAGGTGGGGAGGAGTGCGAAGCTTTATAAAAGAGCACAAAAAGTGCCAATCTCTCTCTCAAAAACTTGCTTCATTTTTGTATGGAAGATAGTAAGAACCCCATTGCCAGTCGTTGACAAAGACAACCACCTCTCAAACCCAACTTTTATCTCTCTGTTTTGCAAATGAAAAGCTCTAGCACATGTTTAATCACTGCTTCCCTCTATGAAGGGCCTTTCTTTTACTTTTATGTTGAGTCACCACCTTCTACCTTTATGCACCGTCTAAGAGAGCATAGTTATCATTCTTAGTATAATGTGCATTGTCCCAAATTTATCATTGATTGATTCATGATTTTGGTTTCACTTGTTCTTAAATTATTAGTATCTAGTCGCCCTCTTAAACTTGAAGGTGTCCTATGCATTTATGTTTTGCTATTCCATGAAGGACAAGCTGAAAACCATTTGCTATGTTTTTCCTTATGATTTGAACACACGTTTGACTTTCATTATTTCATTTTCATGATCTTTTGTTTGTGTTCTTCTTTATGTTATAACATGGTTGCTAAGTTTCTTCTATCAAGATTATATCTTTCATGCCCATGTGTTTAAGTTCTTTTGATCCCAGCACTCAATGCTTACATAGATGATCAAGATTGTGTAGGTGCATGTCACCTCAAAAATTATTCTTTGTTATCACTTACCTACTCGAGGATGAGCAGGAGTTAAGCTTGGGGATGCTTGATACGTCTCAAACGTAACTATAATTTTTGATGCTCCATGCTTGTTCTTACACCATTTGCTTAGTGTTTTGTTACACTTCGTGGCATTTTTATGCATTTTCCGGAACTAACCTATTAACAAGATGCCACAGTGCCAGTTCCCTGTTTTCTGCTATTTTTGTGTCTCAGAAAAGTTACACAGGAAATATTCTTGGAATTGGACAAAACAAAAGCCGAACCTCCTATTATTTAACGAAGCTTCTAGAAGACCGAAGAGGAGATGGAGGGGGGCCACGGGCCGGCCACACAGTAGGGCGGCGCGGCCAGCCCCTGGCCTGCGCCGCCTATGTGTGAGACCGCCCTGGTCCACCTCTGACGCTGCCCCTTCGCCTATAAAGCCCCCCGATGGGAAAAACCTAAACAACCCGATCAATTTTCCAAAAACACATTGCGATCCGCCACCGTCGTCGACCCGAGATCGGGAGGGTCCAGAAGCTCTTCCCGGCACCCTGTCGGAGAGGGGAATCGCCACCGGAGGTCTTCTTCATCGCCATGCTTGCCTCCGGCGCGATGAGTGAGTAGTCTACCTTGGACTATGGGTCCATAGCAGTAGCTAGATGGTTGTTGCTAGCGTGTGATTGACGTGCAAGCAGACAGTCCTTGTGCGTGGTGAATGACCAGCCCGTTGGGAACCCCAAGAGGAAGGTATGATGTGTATAGCAGCTAGTTTTCCCTCAGTTAAGAAACCAAGGTTTAATATCGGTCAGGAGAGGAGAGACGGCGACGACTGAAGGTGATATGGAACCTGCACACACACAAACAAATACTTTGCTCCCAACTTGCGATGAGGTTGTCAATCTCACCGGTTTGCTTGAAACAAAGGTTATCAGTGTATCGAGTGGAAAACAGTAATAATATGCGAGTAAAGTAAACAGTGCGGGAAAAGTAAACAGGTGATAGCAATATGATTAAAATAGGACCGGGGTCCACAGTTCACTAGTGGTGTCTCTCCATAGATAAAATAACATGCTGGGTAAACAAATTACAGTTGGGCAATTGATAGAATAGAGATAACGTGATATGTGAAGAAGATCACTATGAGATTTACTCTGGGCATTACAACAAAATACATAGACCGCCATCCAACTGCATCTATGACTAATAATCCTCTCCCGGGGATATCAATCCGAACACCCTAGAAGTATTAAGTTGCGAACAACAGATAATTGCATTAAGCAAAGTGTGTAATGTAAACAAAGCATATGCCCTTGAGCATATGAATGTTGTTTTCTCCCTAGTAGCAACAGCACATCTACCACCTTAGAGGTTTCTGTCACTCCCCCAGGTGAAATAGAGACATGAACCCACTATCGAGCATAAATACCCCCTCTTGGAGTCACTAGCAACTACTCGGCCAAGATAGCTACTAACAACGGAGAGCATGCAAGATCATAAACAACATAGAGATAACAAAAGATATAATTCAGTACAGCAACTTAATCATAAACACCAATATTCATCGGATCCCAACAAACCAACATCATAGAATTACATAACGGTGATCTCAATCATGTAGGGCAGCTCATGAGATCTAAACATGAAGCACATGGTGGAGAAGACAACCATCTAGCTACTGCTATGGACCCATAGTCCAAGGTAGACTACTCACTCATCGCTCCGGAGGCAAGCATGGCGATGAAGAAGACCTCCGGTGGCGATTCCCCTCTCCGGCAGGGTGCCGGGAAGAGCTTCTGGACCCTCCCGATCTTCGGGTCGACGGCGGCGGCGGATCGCGATGTGTTCTGGAAATCTGATCGGGTCCTTAGGTTTTTCTCGTCGGGGGGTACTTATAGGCGAAGGGGCGTCGTCAGAGGTGGAGCCAGGCTCCCTCACGTGGGCCCGGCGCGGCCAGGGACCTGGCCGCGCCACCCCCTTGTGTGGGGCCCTGGTGGCCCCCCTCGGACACTTCTTCGGATCTCTGGAAGCTTCCGGGTAAAATAAGACTTCAGGAACTTGTTTCGTCCAATTCCGAGAATATTTCCTGTGTATCACTTCTGAAACACAAAAACAGCAGAAAATAGGAAACTGGCACTGTGGCGCTTGTTAATAGGTTAGTTCCGGAAAATGCATAAAAGTGCCACTAAGTGTAACGAAACAATAGGCAAATGGTGTAAAAACAAGCATGGAGCATCAAAAATTATAGATACGTTTGAGACGTATCAAGCATCCCCAAGCTTAACTCCTGCTCGTCCTCGAGTAGGTAAGTGATAACAAAAGAATAATTTTTGAGGTGACATGCACCTACACAATCTTGATCATATATGTAAGCATTGGTGAGCTGGGATCAATAGAACTTAAAACATGGCCATGAAAGATATAATCATGACAATAAGAAACTTAGCAACCATGTTGTAAACATGCAAATGAACACAAACAAAAGATCATGATAATGAAACAATGAAAGTCAAACGTGTGTTCAAATCATAAGGAAAAACATACAATTGGTTTTCAGCTTGTCCTTCAAAGAGAGCAAAACATAAATGCATAGGACACCTCAAAGTTTAAGAGGGCGACTAGATACAAATAATTTAAGAACAAGTGAAACCAATCATCATGAGTCAATCAATGAACTTTGGGACAATGCATATCACACTAAGAATGACAACTATGCTCTCTTAATGGTGCATAAAGAAAGAAGGTGGTGACTCAACATAAAAGTAAAAGAAAGGCCCTTCGCAGAGGGAAGCAGTGATTGCAAGTTTTATAACCTTCAAAAATTATGGTACTTACCGGCTTTGAGCTCTCATTGCCCCCATCATAAGCATCTTGAATGGTTAAAGTTAATGCGAGAACAATTATGATGCATATGCTTGACAAATCATAAGTTGAAAACCTCGTGCCCCGTGAATACGAGTACCCAAACCTCATGCTACTTTACTTAGAGTCCCAAGCAAGGCTCTTGTCATTGTAAATATATGTGTATCATTGAGAACCGCCAATGGGGTACCTCCGTGCCCGATGACATGGAACAAGCCCACACCAAAATGACAGGACAAGCAGACAATGAACACCTCGACATCTCTTTTATTTGCTATATTGTTTAGCTTTTTATTGTGAGATGCGTCGTCGAATGTTCACCATGGGTATGCTGCAAATTTCCACCATGAATTATGCATGGCTTAGATTGGCGGCCCGGCGTTTCCCTAACACATATAAAAACTCCATGATCCTCACAAGATTCCCAATTCATTTCACACCGCGGGCATCCATAAACAAAAGATCACGATATCAACTCAAATAGAAGTGCAATGTTGAAAGCTTGCCCCATGACAGCATGGATGGGCTAGAATCCAACTTACAACTTGCAAGCATAACAACTCAACATAAGAGACCACAATGTCAAATTTTTAAGGACAGAAAAAAGTAAAGTGTGCCTTCCGGTTCGTGAGAGCTTTACTGACCGAATTTCGCATAACACTGGTAAGAGTTTAATTTGAAGAGAAAATAAAAGCAAGTCAAATTTACTTGGAATAGCAAATTGCTAGTAGGTATGTATGGTGGACACTTTGGAAAACTTTGGCTTTTAGGAGTTGGATGCACGAGTAGAGCTCATACTCAGTACAAGGTGAGGGCTAGCAAAAGACTGGGAGCGACCAACTAAGAGAGCAATAATGGCCATAATCATGCAAAGCGACAACGCGACATTAAAAGAAGCATAAGATGGCATCAAAAGTCAAAAACTAAATGATCATGAAGGCTATTGGAAACTTTGTAAGAGTCTAACATGTGTGAGCATGCGCCAAGTCAACCCAAATAAAGCATCACGGAGAAAACCAAAATAATGCTTCCATACAATAAAAACAACGCATGATTTTTTCAAAGGCTCATTAAGCAATCTCAGTTATTTGAGACAAGTCATGCTACAGCAAAACCACTAAGCATACTATCAAAAAGACATCAAGCATGACATGAAAAAGCCTAAGCCGCAGTCTACACAAGCTCCTTCTTGTACCACTATTTTGCACAAAGCTTTTTCTCTTTTCCAACACCATTTGAATTTTTTTTATAAACACCTCTTTTGATGAAAACCAATTAAGATCAGAGGCAAAAATACACCTTGATGAAAAGATATGACAAGATCTGAACGCATATCAAGGCGAAAACGAAAACCAAAAGCAGTAGCAGAAAAAGTAGAACACTCGATAAACGATAAGAGTGAAAAACTGAGCGTTCTTTGCAAATGAAAACGAGTAACTTCTCCAAAAGAAAATTTGTTGGGGTCCAACCATTTATTGCAGCAAACAAACAAACTAAACAACCTAAGAAAACTAAAACAACTGACGCTCCAAGAAAAACACATAGTGCATGAAGCAATAAAAATATAGTGTTTTGACAGGTGACCTGATTTTTGCCGATGAAGAAGGGGTGCCTCGGGGGCATCCCCAAGCTTTGACGCTTGTACTTCTTGGATATTTCTTGGGGTGATGCATGGGCATCCCCAAGATTGAGCTTTTGTCCATTCTTCAACTCATCTCATCATTCTCCAATCCCTACACTTGAAAACTTCCTTCATACAAAACTAAACACAATTCTATTAGCAACATTAGTGTAAGCATAAAATATATTCAACCTCTTTTAGCTTCAGGTTTCAACTCAAAACCACCACATATATAGCAAATACTACTGTAGCAACTCCCCAAAAGTTCCATGATCAAAAGAACTCAAAAGAAAGCAATAAAGTGGCAAACACAAATATTGGCAGAAATCTGTCAAAACTGAACAGCTGACAAAGGACGAATTTTTGAGGGATTTTCTGTTGCTCAAATCAAAAAGTGTTCAACTAAGAAAAGTTTGGATATAACCTGGGGCATATGCACAAGAAATCGCAGGTCCAAAAGATAAACATAGAATTTTCACGAATTTTTACGGTGCAGCACCGAAAACAGTTTCAGGACAGCAACATCCCCAAATCTTTACCTCGCTCAAATTAGAGGCTTCTCTTGGCACAAAAACGAAATAAACAAGATAAGGAGCGGTCATTACAGTAGTAATGACTTCCAAGACTCAAATAAAAGAAAAAGTACTGAAAAGAAAACATTGGGTTATCTCCCAAGAGTGCTTTTCTTTAACGTCTTTGAGCTAGGCGCAGAAAATTGCGAATCAAGTACCTTCAGAAGAAGCATTAAGATCAACTGCTGAGGTCTTATCAATAAGGCATTGTATTTCATCCACATAAGTTTTTGAAGACCCTTTGTGATCATGCTTTGGTACACTATTCTCATCAAAAAGATTTTTAGGACAAATCCAGGCGAAATTATTTTCGAAAGCATCATTCAATCCCAAAAGCTTGCAAGGTATAGGTATTTCGGTTCCCTCATCATTAGTATCAATAACCTTTATAGGTGAACCGAGTTTATTAAAACGTTTAAGAACTTTCCTAGCTTCAACAATGACATCCTTAAATTCTAGGCGCAAAGTTTCCAAAATAAAAGCCTTCTTTTCGGGATCCTCAATTTCATGAAGCTTAAGGAAGATATATTGCATAAAAGGATTAAGACTAGCAAACCTAGTTTCCAACATGCCAAATAATAAAACAGAAGCAACTTCAATACTAGGAGCAAGCTCAACCCAAGACTTTTCCTCATCTTCCTCATGCATACTAATGTGATTAAAGAACTCCTTAATGTTACTTTTGCCAATAATCGAACCACTACCTACTGAGAGGTCCTCCAGAACGAACTTAGGGAACAACATGATAAACTAAAGTAAAGAAATAACAACTACCAAGGATTCTAATTTTTTTGGGTTTTTGATATAAAAGCAATGCAGGTAAAATAAATAAAGTAAAGCAAAACAAATAACAAAGTAAAGAATGTGTGTGCGAAAAACTCCCCTCGCAGAAGTCTTCTCTTCCTCCCCGGCAACGGCGCCAGAAAAAGAGCTGCTAGCGTGTGATTGACGTGCAAGCAGACAGTCCTTGTGCGTGGTGAATGACCAGCCCGTTGGGAACCCCAAGAGGAAGGTATGATGTGTATAGCAGCTAGTTTTCCCTCAGTTAAGAAACCAAGGTTTAATATCGGTCAGGAGAGGAGAGACGGCGACGACTGAAGGTGATATGGAACCTGCACACACACAAACAAATACTTTGCTCCCAACTTGCGATGAGGTTGTCAATCTCACCGGTTTGCTTGAAACAAAGGTTATCAGTGTATCGAGTGGAAAACAGTAATAATATGCGAGTAAAGTAAACAGTGCGGGAAAAGTAAACAGGTGATAGCAATATGATTAAAATAGGACCGGGGTCCACAGTTCACTAGTGGTGTCTCTCCATAGATAAAATAACATGCTGGGTAAACAAATTACAGTTGGGCAATTGATAGAATAGAGATAACGTGATATGTCAAGAAGATCACTATGAGATTTACTCTGGGCATTACAACAAAATACATAGACCACCATCCAACTGCATCTATGACTAATAATCCACTCCCGGGGATATCAATCCGAACACCCTAGAAGTATTAAGTTGCGAACAACAGATAATTGCATTAAGCAAAGTGTGTAATGTAAACAAAGCATATGCCCTTGAGCATATGAATGTTGTTTTCTCCCTAGTAGCAATAGCACATCTACCACCTTAGAGGTTTCTGTCACTCCCCCAGGTGAAATAGAGACATGAACCCACTATCGAGCATAAATACCCCCTCTTGGAGTCACTAGCAACTACTCGGCCAAGATAGCTACTAACAACGGAGAGCATGCAAGATCATAAACAACATAGAGATAACAAAAGATATAATTCAGTACAACAACTTAATCATAAACACCAATATTCATCGGATCCCAACAAACCAACATCATAGAATTACATAACGGTGATCTCAATCATGTAGGGCAGCTCATGAGATCTAAACATGAAGCACATGGTGGAGAAGACAACCATCTAGCTACTGCTATGGACCCATAGTCCAAGGTAGACTACTCACTCATCGCTCCGGAGGCAAGCATGGCGATGAAGAAGACCTCCGGTGGCGATTCCCCTCTCCGGCAGGGTGCCGGGAAGAGCTTCTGGACCCTCCCGATCTTTGGGTCGACGGCGGCGGCGGATCGCGATGTGTTCTGGAAATCTGATCGGGTCCTTAGGTTTTTCTCGTCGGGGGGTACTTATAGGCGAAGGGGCGTCGTCAGAGGTGGAGCCAGGCTCCCTCACGTGGGCCCGGCGCGGCCAGGGACCTGGCCGCGCCACCCCCTTGTGTGGGGCCCTGGTGGCCCCCCTCCGACACTTCTTCGGATCTCTGGAAGCTTCTGGGTAAAATAAGACTTCAGGAACTTGTTTCGTCCAATTCCGAGAATATTTCCCGTGTATCACTTCTGAAACACAAAAACAGCAGAAAACAGGAAACTGGCACTGTGGCGCTTGTTAATAGGTTAGTTCCGGAAAATGCATAAAAGTGCCACTAAGTGTAACGAAACAATAGGCAAATGGTGTAAAAACAAGCATGGAGCATCAAAAATTATAGATACGTTTGAGACGTATCAGTTGTCTTCTCCACCATGTGCTTCATGTTTAGATCTCGTGAGCTGCCTTACATGATCGAGATCACCGTTATGTAATTCTACATGTTGTGTTTGTTGGGATCCGATGAATATTGGTGTTATGATTAAGTTGATGTGCTGAATATTATCTTATGTTATCTCTATGTTGTTTATGATCTTGCATGCTCTCTGTTGTTAGTAGCTATCTTGGCCAAGTAGATACTAGTGACTCCAAGAGGGTGTATTTATGCTCGATAGTTGGGTTCATGCCTCTATTTAATCTGGGGGAGTGACAGAAACCTCTAAGGTTGTAGATGTGCTATTGCCACTAGGGAGAAAACAACAATCTTGTGTCTAAGGACATTTGCTTTGTTTACATTACACACTTTGCTTAATGCAATTATCTGTTGTTCGCAACTTAATATTCATGGGGTCCTCGGATGATTCCCCGTGGGTGGATTATTAGTCATAGATGCAGTTGGATGGCGGTCTATGTATTTTGTTGTAATGCCCAGAGTAAATCTCATAGTGATCCTCTTGACATATGCACGTTATCTTTATTCTATCAATTACCCAACTGTAATTTGTTTACCCAGCATGATGTTATTTATCTTATGGAGAGACACCACTAGTGAACTGTGGACCCCGGTCCAATTTCCTTTACATTGCTATCACCTGTTTACTTTACTAGTACTGTTTACTTTCTTGCATACTACTATTGCTTTCCACTCGATATGCTCATTCCTTTGTTTACACCAAACCGGTGAGATTGACAACCTCATCGTAAGTTGGGAGAAAAGTTCTTGGTTGTGTTGTGTGCAGGTTCCACGTTGCTACTAGTTGAAGACGTGCTAACAAGTGTCGTAAATGGCGCCCTTGTTGGAGTGTCACGAAGCTAGCAAGCATCACCTTCTGGAGTTTGCCTTTTTCCTAATGGACTAACAAACCTTGGTTTCTTACTGAGGGAAAATTTGCTACTGTGCTCACAATACCTTCCTCTTGGGGTTCCCAACTGGACGGTGATCTACATCAACACCGTGCCGCATCAAATAGCGTCATGTAGACTCCGCATATCCACACTACAAGCCTGGAGCATTTGCGCATTCAGCATCAGCTGGCCCATAGTATGCACGATGTGGTTAAGACCCTTGGGTCTTGGTGGCCCGTCTTGAGCCCGGATCGGTTCTGGCTGGCTCATAGTATCCTTCTTGTTCTTCCTTTTCCTTTCCTTCTTCTTCATGGGAACTACAATCTGCTCACCGGCACACTTATTGAGCGTGTTTGGGGTGAAAATGTTTCCAGACCGTGGAGGCTCCGTGCAGACAACATATCGAGGCGTCTCCTGAGAATGGAACGACAAACGTTTGTTGATAGTAGGTCGTGTCTCCGAGGGACCTGGCGCCGGTTCTTCAATGTTGTTTAAGTCCTCACAATATGCAGTATTGATGAAGGCATCAACGTTGACTTCATCTTCATCGTCATCATTTGGATCCTATGCCATCTGCATATCATGATTAGGATCGGCCGCCACATGGCTGCTTGGCCCGGGCATGACCGGCGGTGTTATCCGTGGAGTTATGCTCCCCGCCCCCAGGCGAATCTGATTCTCTGGCCATAGCATTGAATAGCCAAAGCACTGTCTGAGGACTTTTGGATCTTCATCCTCTTCGTCTCCCATGGGCTGAAAGGGAGGCATCACGTCGTCATAGTTTCACAGCGCCCGAGCCAATGAGACCCTCAACATGTTGGGTGGCATAGGCCTACCGTGGAACAACCTGTTTCCCGGTTGCATGATACTACCCGTGGCAACATCCTTCAACACGTCGTCGACGTAATGTAGGAGAGTGCAAGGAACGTCGGTGCCCGTGGCCTGCGAAAAACGAGAAGTGTAGGTTGAGCCACCGCCGCTTAGTTATCCAAGTGTATATTAGGTGACACGATGCAAAAAGTGTGTTACCTTGACGGCGTTGAGCTCCGCTGCCATCGAAGGAACGCCGAGGTACATCGGTGTGCAGGAAACAGAGGGGCTGCTTCGTTGCCCGGTACCTGCCGATGCATTAAGCCCCTACGCTACGGTGTTGGCGACTAGCGCTGCGGTGTCGGCGATGTGGGGCGCCGCGGCGGTGTTGGCGGGTAGTGTCACCAATACATTCGGCGCCGCATCACTCGAGTTGCTGCCGATTATACTGGGTATCAGGGGCAGACCAACTCGACCTGCCGCATCCCAACCCCCAAACGCTTCAAATAGGTGAGGCATCATGGCAGTCATCTTTTCTGTGACAAGCGTGTCGACCTTATCAGCCACACATTTATCAACAATCTCCGGAATCTTTGCCACTCTCTCCCTGAGTTCGTGAAGCTCGCGGGCTTCATCCTCACTGAGTGCGTTTCCCTTTTGTTGCCTGCCATACTTCTTAGAGCATTTCATGGATAAGCCTTCACCGAGCACACGGCTAGCAGACGTCGACAGTTTTGTTTTTTCCCGTCCCTTCATCATGTTGACCGCCCTATTCAAAGCGGTGTCCCACCTAGACCCAATCATCGTCGAACCTTGGGATGAGGAGGTCGTGAGACTTCATCCCGCTGAACTTCTGCTTCGCCTTGTCTAGGTATCTACTTATCTTGCTTGAGTAACCATAAGGAACTTTGACTCCCAGTAGGCAGTTGAAAAACTACTTGATCTCCTGAGGACTTAGAGTGAAGCACGAAGCGGGGCAGTGATAATCGTTCCTCTTGGCCTTTTTGCCCTTGCGACGACATTTCGTCTCCTCCTCCTCCTCCTCCTCATCATCATCATCAGGATGTCCTACGTGAAGGTCATTCCTAATCTTCATAAATTCCAAGTCGTGCCTTGCTTTCGGCCCGTCTTTGGTCCTATCCGGCATGTTGAGAAGGGTGCCAAGTAGACTCTCGCACACGTTTTTCGTGATATGCATGACATCAAGGCTATGGGGCGTGCGGAGGATCTTCTAGTACGGCAAATCCCAAAAAACAGACCTCGTTTTCCATATCTTCAGCAGTGGCTTGGGCGCCTTTCGCTTCTTTCCCGGCGCTGGGCACTCTGGCCAATTTGTCAACAACTCATCGATTTCGTCGCCGCTCCACAGAGATGGCTCTCCTCGGAGCTCAACTTTCCCATTGAACATATCTTTGCGTCTTCTCCACGGGTCATCCTTGTGAAGCCACCTTCGATGCCCAATGAACATGGTTTTCGAAAAACATGGATCTTTCTGTAGCTAGTGATACGTTGTGTCATCCATGCACCGAATGCATGCACAGTATCCGTGGACCACCTGCCCCGAGAAATATCCGCAATCAAGATAGTCATGCACCGTCATGACCAACGCGGCTCTCATAGGGAAATAATCTTGTGCGACAGCGTCCCACGTATTGGGTGGTGAGTCCCATAACATTGCTAGTTTCTCTTTCAACAGACCGAGATACAGTTGGATGTCATTACCCGGTTGTTTTGGATCTTGAATTAGCATAGTCATTTGTATGTACCTCCTCTTCATGCACAACCAGGGGGGTAGGTTTTACATCCATACAAACACGGGCCACGTGCTATGGGTGCAGCTCTGGCTGCCAAACGGATTGAGTCCATCGGTGCTCACACCCAGCCTGACGTTCCTTGGATCATCCCCAAATTCTGGGTACTCAATGTCCAATGCTTTCCATGGCTAGCATCTGAAGGGTGTCTCAATATCTTCTCCGCCTCATCATCATCGGCATCATCTTCTGGCTTCTTCCTTTCCACGTGCCAGCGCATAAGCTCTGCTTCCTTAGGGTCTGCAAAATACCGCTGTAGACAATGAGTGATCAGAAAGTACCATACCACTTTTTGAGGAGCTTTCTTCCCACTCTTGTATCAAGATGCGCCACACACCGAACATGTGTTTCTCTCAGCGTCTTCGCCCCGATAAATCATGCAATCAATAATGCAAGCATGGTATCTCACGTGCGGTAAATCTAGAGGGCACACGATTTTCTTGGCCTCCTTGATACTAGTTGGACACTTGTTCCCCTCGGGTAGACGCTCCTGCCGGAATGCCATGTTTTCATTGAAGCTTTTGTCGGTCCATTTGTGCCTTGCCTTCATCTGCAGAGCCCTGAGCATGACGTCCAAACGGGTATCCCCGGGCCTACATCCTGCATTCAATGGAGTAACCGCGTCCTTCTCCAGGCTCACCAGCTTGGCTTTCTCTCTAGCCGCATCCCTAGCATTGCTCGTCTACTTGAGAAGCAGTGCTTGAATGTAAGGGTTCTGCACGCAGCTACCTGACGGTGTTCCATCTTCTCTGGCATCTTGATCCTCTTCACCGCCACCATGTCCAGCATCTTGATCTTCTTCACCATGTCCGGCATCTTGATCGTCTTGACCTTGTCCGGCATCTTCATCTTCTTCACTATGTCCGGCATCTTCTCCGACATCGTCATGTCCGGGAGAATCTTCATGATCACCACCATACCATTCCTCGTTGTTTCCCGTCACTTCCCCATGCACATTATCGACATCTTCATACTTATCCACCGAGTGTAGCCATCCATGAAACCGCGAGATAGCAGGTGGCTCTGCAATACTCCGGAATAAGGGTCGAGATAGCACTTCAGTTTGCATCTCTTACACGGACATTTTATCTCTGTCTGGTTATTTTGAATCATATCGTGTGTTGCGGCTTTCATATATCTTGCCACGATGCCTTCGCTCATCGAGCGAACCATGGTCGCTTGGTATATAAAGAGCAAGAGAATATTTTAGAACCGGCCACATACACAAATGGTTGTCCGAAAATTTTGGCATGACCTTGCCTAAATTTGGACCTATGCGTGGTACCAAAATATGCCGAAATGGAAGTGAATCAACATTTTGCTAAAACAACATTGGCACCATCGGCAAATCAACATTTCATAAACATATGCAAGATAATGCATACATATATATATACAAACGTGCGCCAATGCCACACAATCATGCATAATACAAACAAACGATGCCACACGCGCGTACAAGCATACCCGTAGGGCATGCAAACACCGTTGCCATACAATCTTAAGCATGGATGTCCTCATATTACTCACCTATTATAGAAGTTACCGCGACATGGGAGCCCGAGAGATTGTGTATGGACGAGAATGTAATAAAGTGATATCTAAAGGTCAGGAGACATTGCACTCACATATCTACCAACCAAAGTAGCTCTAATAAGCTAAAATAGGTGAAAGAATGATGGAAATAGGTTGAGGGGGGGGGGAGGAGGAGGACGACCAGAATGAGAGGGGGCAATGATTGGTGTTAGGTGGCTCCATGCCTTAAAAATCTGCATCTCAGGTTACCCGTAGCGCATGTGGCTTGGTGCCCTACGGGTAGTTTGTCGATGGATTTCGTGTCGCAAGAACACGGGGTACCACACGACGGACCCAAGGATTCGAACGCAGGGGGCTGAACGTGTGAGATCTTGGATCGCAACGAAACACGGCGACGGAAGCCTCGATTGTCGGACGCGCAACGCACTGCAGAGAGGGAGACCGAGCTTTACCCAGGTTCAGGGCCCTCGTGGTGAGGTAAAACCCCTACTTCCTGCCTTCTTGTATTGCGACGCGACACCTCGCGAGGAGTACAAGGCCTTGGTTACAAAGCTCTAGTTGGCCAGAGGTTGAAGAACCTGCGTGCCCAACTAGCAGCTCGAAGAAGATGAAGATCAGATTAGACCGGCCCCCTCTAAGGGGTGGCCTCTCCCTCCCCTTATAGCGCCAAGGTCCTCCTTCCCCTTATCTTCTTGGGGAAGGGGTTGCCACACACGGCCAAGGAGGGAGGACAACTGTAGACTATGTTCTTCTGTAGACTTGGTCTTCGTAGGGTAGCGGCGCCGGTCCACAGGAGTGGGTGGAGGAGGCTGACGTCCTCCTCTGGCGCCCTGCACCGTCCATGCTATATTTAGGGGGGTGGCCAACTGCCACTGTGCCGCTTTGGGCAGGCACAGAGAAAGTTGGTCTCCTCCCTGTCGGGGGTAGCGTGGGCGGTACGCGGTCTTCTGCCCGCCAGCTTCTTGCTCCACACGGAAACGTGCTAGGATGACGTGGGCGTACCTCCTCTCCTCACCAGCAGGGGCTCGTGAGGAGGTCTTCTGGTCCTTAGCGGTTTTTGTCGTCGTTCTCCTCACGGGGCGCCTCCTCGTGAGGGTCTTCTCCGTAGCGAAGATTGTTGATTCTCCCCTGGGCTGAAGATGGGCCGATGATGGGGCCCAGGAGCAGGTGGACCGGGATACCCCGGTATCCAGAACACCGACAGTAGCCCCCGGGAGCCCGGCCCACGACGCGCCCTCTTGAGGAAGCGAAGGGTCGGGGGCCCCCGAAGCTGCTGGGCCCTCCAACGGCACGCGTCAACCGTGCGGTCAGAGGTCCATGTGAAGAAGCAGAGACTCCGGACACGTGGCGCGGCCGCAGCTGGCGAGACGAAACGGCGGGCGACACTACGGTCTCCGAGGCGTCAACCTGCCATAATGATGTGTCGCTTGACTGCAGAGCGCCGCGCCAACGCTTCGATTCCGGCGCAAGGATTTGACGCATCGACGCCGGACGCCTCCCTTAAATAGATCCTCCTCGAGACCTCCGGCACTTCACCTCCTTCCTCCTGTGCCACTTCTGCTTCCTCGCCCCCAAGCTCATGGATCCCTCCAACTCCTCCGCCGCCGTGGGATCGAGCTCCGGGACGAAGCGCCGCGGACGTCCCCTGGGCAGCGGGAAGAAGACGAAGGTCCCGGCCCAGTGGACGCCCGGCGCCGGCGGCCCCCTCCGCATCGGCGCACCGCGACAGGGCGAGGCGAGCCGTGCCGCCGCGGGGACCTCCGGCGCCCTGACCCTCAGGGGTCCTGCGTGTGGAGGCGCCCTGAACTCGCCGTCGCCGCTGGCGGCGGCGCCTGCTCCCCACGCCTCGGGGAGCGTCGATCGGGCTCTCCGGGAGGTGGAGGCCGCCCTGAGCCCTCCTCCCGCTGCCGCAGATCCTCCGGCCCCGCCGGTGAATGGAGTGGTTGCCACTCCGCGCCACCTGGCGGCGGCGCTTCTGGGACCCCTCATCGCCCCGGGGTCCCGCTTCCTGGAGCTCCTCATCGTCATCGACGCCCCGGGCTTCAACTCCCTCCGGCTGCCCGACGCCATCCGGAGGGCGATTCACGCCCATGGCCCGGCCGCCGGGGAGATCGCCCTGGGGGAGCAAAGCAGGCCAGATCTCTTCTGGCCTGTGGACATCCTCTTCGGGGCGAACGGCAACGTCGTCCTCTCCGGCCGCTGGAGGCCCTTCGCCCTCGGCTGTCGCCTCCGCGTTGGCGACCGCCTCGTCTTCCGCTTCAAGCTGGGGACCCTGGAGGCTACGGTGCGGATCTTCACCGCCGACGGCGTCCGCCGCACCTACCCCCAGCTCGCGGCGCAGTGAAGAGGAGGCCCTGGCGCGGTAGTCTTCTAGGGAGGGGAGCTAGTCTCCTCCCCTCTTTTGCCTTGTAGTCCTTGCCGGCGGGGAATGCCCCGCCGTGCTTCGCTCCTTCCCCCACTGGGGGCAATTTAATGAAATCCTTTTGTTGATCATCTTGCTGTCCTCCACTGTCCTGGCCATTCGCTTACTCGAGAGCCCTGGTGAGCTGTAGGCATCGACGGGAAGCCTCCCTCCACCTCAGAGCTCGGGACGGGTTCGGCGTCGATGGCACAGTGGACGATTCCTGAGACAAGAAGTTGAAGAAAGAGTTGGAAAAGAAAAAACCCCAAATCCCCGAAAATGGAAAAACAAGTCAGTAAAACAAACGAAAAAAGAAGGCAAATAAGATGCCCCTGTGACCGGCACAGGGACCTTCTCCATCGTGGAGGAGCGCGGCACTATCTGTGCCAGCAGCTAAGAGCAAATTGCCGTGCGTGGCGATTCACGGGGCCTTCCTCGTCGTTGAGGGAAGCTGGACCCTCACGGACGTGAAAACGTCGACGCTTAAGAGAGCCCAGAGACCGTCGACACCTCACAAGGATTGCTCATGAGGTGAAGGGCCTGGCGCGGACCTCCGGATCTGCGTCTCCTTCGCAAGATTTATCGGAGCGGCCTTGGTCTTCAATAATCCTGCCACGTTAGGCCTTCCTCGAGAGAGGGAATCCTCCTGCGGATGCTAGTGCATCGACGCGTCTTTGCTCCCTCGTGAGGGTTGCTCACGAGGGGTAGGTCCTTAGCGGGTGCCATGGGCACACCTTGGACTTTAACTCGAAGATTTTTTATTTTCTGGCGTACTTCGCGAGGAACTAAGCACCATGGGCATCCAGAGGTGATCATTAACGGGGCCGTCGCCCCCGACCAGAGCTCGCTCCCTTCGGGTTTTTCGGGCTTGCTGTTTTCCGGGCGAAGGCCCCAGCATAGACACCGTGCCTAGCCCCCTTCCGCGAGGAGTACAACAGAAAATAAATAGACTTCATGCCATTTTGATGTCATGCCGAAGCAGAGGCGAGACAGCTTGTGCAGGCCCTCGCGAGAGAGTATTCTCCTCAGCACCAGGTCGCCGACCTCCAGAGTCCTTGCTCGAACATGGCGGCTATGGTAGCGGCGTAGTCCTTGCTGGTACCTCGCGGCGCGGAGCGCGGCTTGGCACCGAGCTTCCTCGAGCAGGAGGAGGCGATCCTTGATGAGGTCCTCTTGGCGAATTTCGTCGAAGGCGAGTACTCTTGGCGACCCGAACTTGATGTCGGTGGGAAGAACAGCCTCCGCCCCGTAGACCAGGAAGAAAGGGGTCTCTCCAGTGGGTTTTGCGGCGGTAGTCCTGATGGACCACAAGATGGATTGGAGGTTGTCTAACCATTTTTTGCCGCAGGCCTCGAGCTTGGCGTTGAAGCTTTTCGTCTTGAGTCCTTTGAGTACTTCTGCGTTGGCACGCTCGGCTTGGCCATTGCTCCGGGGGTAGGCGACGGAGGCGAAGCAAATCTTGATGCCGGTCGATGCGCAGTACTCCCGGAACTGTCCGCTGGTGAACTGGCTGCCGTTGTCGGTGATGATGCGGTTAGGCACTCCAAAACAATAGACCAGCCCACGGATGAACTTGACTGCGGACCTCGCCGGGATCGTGCACACCGGTTCCACCTCCACCCACTTGGTGAACTTGTCGATGGCGACGTAGAGGTAGCGATAGCCCCCTTGCGCTCTGGGGAATGGACCGAGGATGTCCAGCCCCCAAACGGCAAAGGGCCAAGTGAGTGGGATGGTTCGCAGCTCTTGCGCCGGCTGATGTATCTGCTTGGCGTGGAATTGGCACGCCTCGCACCTCTTGACCATCTCCGCCGCATCTCCGAGCGCCGAAGGCCAGTAGAAGCCACTTCGATATGCCTTTGCGGCTAGAGTTGCAGCAGAGGCATGATGGCCGCACTCGCCGGCATGGATGTCCCTTAGAAGCTCTTGGCCTTGGTGAGTAGATATGCACTTCAGAGCGACGCCATTTGGGCGACGCCGGTACAAGTCACCGTCCTTGACGCAGTAGCCCGAAGCTTGCCGCACAATCCTCTCGGCCTCCTCTTCATCCTCAGGAAGCCTGCTGCTGGTGAGGTAGGCCTTGAGCTCGATGATCCAATCCACTCCCTCCTGTCGCGCCAATGCCAGAAGGACGCGGTCACCCGAAGGAGGCCCGCAATCCGGAGCCCCCTGCTCCGGCGGTGGCGGCAAAGCAGAAGGAGGAGGGGAATTGGATGTTGACGGAGAGGCGGACGGCTTGAAGAGACGCTCCTCGAAGACGCCGGCGGGCTGCGCCAGGCGATGAGAGGCGCGCTTGGCAATCTCGTCGGCTTCCACGTTCTCTCCCCTTGGGATGTGCTTCAGCTCCAAGCCTTGGAAGCGTTTTTCCATCTTTCGATGCTCCTCGAGATAAGCCGCCATGTGCTCATCCCTTGGAGTGTAGCTCTTGTTCGAGAAGTTCACAACCAGCTGTGAATCTCCCTTGACGATGAGGCGCTTGATGCCCAAAGCGTTTGCTGCCCTTAGGCCAGCAAGTAGTCCTTCGTACTCCGCGATGTTGTTGGAGACCTTGTTCTCAGGCACGAAGCAGAGCTGCACAGCGTAGAAAAGCTTGTCTCCAGAGGGAGAGGTTAGGATAGCACCGGCTCCCGCGCCGGGGAGGTTGAAGGCGCCGTCGAAGTGCATGACCCAGAGGCCTGGGGCCTCCTCTCCAGGGAGAGTTGACTCCACCTCTGGAGGCTCGTCTACGAATGGATCAGTCCATTCTGCAGTGAACTCGGCCAAAGCCTTGCTCTTGATTAC
The DNA here is from genome assembly GCA_007115705.1 of Dactylis glomerata. Taxonomy (NCBI): domain Eukaryota; kingdom Viridiplantae; phylum Streptophyta; class Magnoliopsida; order Poales; family Poaceae; genus Dactylis; species Dactylis glomerata. Next base: position 1,022,385 of record QXEO01000264.1, on the reverse strand, counting down.
CTTTGTAGTTTCGAAGGAGATCTCGAAAGGCTGAAGCTCCACAGCCCACTCAGCCACCCGCCCGGTGACATTGGGGTTGCGGAGGACGGTTTCTAGGGGCCGATCGGTTACCACCTTAATCGGGTGACCCTGGAAGTAGTGGCGTAGCTTCCGCGAGGCGATGAGCAAGGTGTAGAGCAACTTTTGCTGCATTGTGTAGCGCTCCCGCGCGTCGCGCAGTACCGTGCTGACGAAGTACACAGGCTTTTGCACCTTGACGACACCCTCGGAAGGCTCCTCCTCAAGAGGCTTTTGAGCGTTGCTCTGAGAGAGCGGCTCGGTCGGTGAAGATCCCTCGGGCAGCTCCTCTCGAGGGGCGGGAGGTGAAGCAGCCTCTTCCTCGCGAGGAGCCCCCGAGCTTGGAGGAGTGACCTCCTCCTTGGCGATTACCTTGATGTCCCGCTCCGCGACGAGAACGGCACTTGCAGTCCTTGGAGTTGCCGCGATGTAGAGTAGCAAGGGATCGCGGGGGGTTGGGGCAACCATGATCAGTGGGCTCGTGAGGTACCTTTTTAACTCGGCGAAGGCCTTGTCGGCTTCCGGAGTCCACTCGAACTTCCCGGTGCGCTTCATGAGCTTGAAGAAGGGCAAAGCTTTTTTCCCCACTCCTCGCGATGAAGCGCCCCAGGGCTGCCATGCACCCCGCGAGGCGTTGCATTTCCTTGAGATTGCGCGGAGGACGCATTTCTTCGATGTCCTTGACCTTGTCGGGGTTCGCCTCTATCCCGCGATTGGACACGAGGAACCCCAACAGTTTTCCCGACGGTACGCCGAAGGCGCACTTGGCGGGGTTGAGCTTGATGTTTACCTTCCTCAGGTTGACGAATGTTTCCTCCAGATCCTCGATGAAGGTGTGACCCTCGCGAGTCTTGACGACGATGTTGTCGACGTAGGCTTCCGCATTCCTTCCCATCTGAGCCCCCAGGGCCTTACGCATGAGCCTTTGGAATGTAGCTCCTGCGTTCTTCAGGCCAAAGGGCATGCAGACGTAGCAGTACACCCCACAGGGCGTGATGAAGGCGGTCTTCTCTTCGTCCTCCTTTGCCATCTTGATCTGATGATAGCCGGAGAAAGCATCCAAGAAGCAAAGGAGGTCGCAGCCGGCGGTGGAGTCGACGATTTGATCTATCCTCGGGAGAGGGTAAGGATCCTTGGGACAGGCCTTGTTGAGACTTGTGAAGTCCACGCAGAGGCGCCCACTGCCGTTAGCCTTTGGGACGACCACCGGATTAGCAATCCAGGTGGGGTGGGCCACCTCGCGTATCAACTTGGCCTTCTTCAGCTTCTCTATCTCCTTGACGATGAAGTCTTGCTTCTCTTGCGCTTGCTTCCTAGTCTTCTGCTTCACGGGGTGTGCCTGAGGGCACACGGCTAAGTGGTGCTCAATCACCTCCCTGGGAACACCGGGCATATCCGACGGAGTCCAAGCGAACATGTCAGAATTTGCCCGCAGGAAGGTGACGAGCGCGCTTTCCTATTTGGGGGAAAGCCCTGCCCCGATGGTGACGAAGTTTTCGCAGCCCCCTGCCTGCAGCGGGACCTTCTTGGTTGCTGAGCGCTCTTGGGTAAACTGGGGCCTCCTGCCTGAGGGTACCGCAGCTTCCCCTATGCTCATGTCCATCATTGGATGGTCCAGGTCCTCGCTTGGAGTAGGCGATGCTGAGGCAGCGAACTTCTTCCCTGTCGAACCCAGAAGGTGGGGCTCGAGAGAGGCCTTCTTTGCAGCAGCTCGCTCTTGGGATACGAGCTGCTTCTTCCTCACGAGGTCGCCGGAGTGTTCCAGTAGATCTTCGTCGGCGGGGAACATGGTGGCGGCCTCGCGGTAGACATGCTCAACTGATCGGAGATCATCCTTCTCATTGCAGCGCACGGTGATCGTGCCGTTGGCGCCCGGAATCTTGAGGACGTTGAAGCCATGGTGCGTTGCTGCCATAAACCTTGCCAAGGCTGGGTAGCCGAGGATGGCATTGTATGGCAGGGCGATGTAGGCGACGTCGAAGTCGAGGCTTTCCGTCCTGTAGTTGTCCCGGGTGCCGAAGGTGACGGGCAGGCTTACCTGCCCAATTGGCGTTGTAGATCCCTCGGTTACCCCGAAGAACGGCCGAGTTGGCATGAGCCGGTGGTACGGCACCTGCATCTTTTCGAAGATCTCGACAGAGATGATGTTGAGGCCCGCCCCTCCGTCGATGAGAGTGCGATTGACGGCGACGTTGTTGATGGTTGGCGTGCACAAGAGGGGGATTGTGCCCACGCCCCTTGTGGAAGCCGGACGGTCCTCCTCGTCGAAGCCAATCTTGCACGTTGACCACTTCATCAGGCGATTGCCGAAGTTGGGTTGTGCCGCCGCGATCTCTCGCGACAGCTGCTTGAAGTGCCGATTTGACAGAGGAGCCTGAGCTCCACCCAGGAGGCAAGCGACGAAGTCTCGCGGCTCTTGATAGCCCCCCTGGTTCTCCTCCCGATGATCATTTGCTGGTGGGGGCAGCGGCAGCGGCTCGGGATCGTCTCGAGACAGACCCCCACGGCGGCGACCTTCCTCGCGGTCGTCGTCGCGGCGATCGCCCCGGGATCCACTCTTGCCGTTGCTGCGGCCACCCCCGCGACGCTTGGCGACGCCGTTTTCCTCGTGAAACTTCCGGACAATCCAACAATCTTCGGTATTGTGGGTGTCCTTCTTGTGGATAATGCAGTAGCGGCGACGTCGACCTTTATCGCGATCGGAGCGGTCCCCACGGCGTTGCTTATGATCTGGCTCCGCCGCGAGGGCTGCAGCCTCCTTTTGCTTGGGGTCCTTGGACTTCGGCTTTGGGGGAGGCGCCTCCGGCAGATTGTGCACGAAGAGCCTCCCCTCCTCAGCCTTGGCGTAGCGGTCGACGATCTCGAAGAGCCTGACGACGGAAGTCAGCTCATCATTCACAGACAGCTTCTCCCGCATCTTGACGTCGGAGACGCCCGTGGAGAATGCGGAGATGACCTCCTCATTGGAGATCCTGGGAATCTTGTTCCTCATCTGACTGAAGCGCTGGATGTATTGACGAAGCGTCTCGCCCTTGTACTGACGCACCGCTTTAAGATCATTTTTAGTTGCGGGGCGCTCGTACGCGGGCATGAAGTTGGCAACGAACTGACGACATAAATCCCTCCACGACGTCACGGATTCGTGAGGAAGATTCATGAGCCAAGTTCGCGGAGCGTCCTTGAGGGCCATGGGGAACCAATTGGCCATGGCGCGCTGATCTCCACGCGCAGCCTGGACGGCGACGACGTAGAGTTGGAGGAATTCGACAGGATTTGTGGTCCCGTCATAACGCGCGCTGATGTCTGGCTTGAACTTGTCAGGCCAGACGACGTAGCGCTGCTGGCGAGTGAGGGCAAGACACCCGGGGTTGTAGATCGGGACGCCGGGGGTCCTGACGTTCTTGCCAGCTTCGCCGATGTCATCGATGGCGCGGTCATGATTTTCGCGGCGGCGCTCGAGGGAGATGCGTGCGTCTTCCGGAGCGCGTTGGACAATTTGGCAGCTAGGCTCCCCGCGCGGCGAAGATGCGGCGGGGGAAACCACCCTCTTGGCCTTGTTGGCCATCCCATCTCCGGCGCCCGGGGCGCGATGCCCCGCCGCCGGATCTGGGCTCCCCGCGCCCTGGGCTCCTCCCAAGGCCGGGTCTTCGTTGGCGATGGCGACGAGCTCGGCGATTCGAGCGCGCCACCCCTCACGCCCGTCGTTGGTGGGTTGATAGCGCAGCAGCTCCTGCGCCATGGCGAGTGCCTGCGCAGGAGACAGCTGACTCCCAGAACGAGCGCGAGAAGTGGCAGTGGCGGTGAAGGAGAGCGAAGGCTCTGTCCGCCCGGACGGGAGGTAGGAAGACTCCAGATCTTCCTCCTCTTCCTCCTCGGCCGAAGCTTCATGACGACGGAAGATGGGCTCGGTTTGCCCCCGAACAGCGTTGCGACGGCGAAGACGCTCGAGCCTTGCGTTGGCGCCGGCCATGTCGAAGCAGATCTAGAAGAAAACACACCACAGCCCCCTACCTGGCGCACCAAATGTCGATGGATTTCGTGTCGCAAGAACACGGGGTACCACACGACGGACCCAAGGATTCGAACGCAGGGGGCTGAACGTGTGAGATCTTGGATCGCAACGAAACACGGCGATGGAAGCCTCGATTGTCGGACGCGCAATGCACTGCAGAGAGGGAGACCGAGCTTTACCCAGGTTCAGGGCCCTCGTGGTGAGGTAAAACCCCTACTTCCTGCCTTCTTGTATTGCGACGCGACACCTCGCGAGGAGTACAAGGCCTTGGTTACAAAGCTCTAGTTGGCCAGAGGTTGAAGAACCTGCGTGCCCAACTAGCAGCTCGAAGAAGATGAAGATCAGATTAGACCGCCCCCCTCTAAGGGGTGGCCTCTCCCTCCCCTTATAGCGCCAAGGTCCTCCTTCCCCTTATCTTCTTGGGGAAGGGGTTGGCACACACGGCCAAGGAGGGAGGACAGCTGTAGACTATGTTCTTCTGTAGACTTGGTCTTCGTAGGGTAGCGGCGCCGGTCCACAGGAGTGGGTGGAGGAGGCTGACGTCCTCCTCTGGCGCCCTGCACCGTCCATGCTATATTTAGGGGGGTGGCCAACTGCCACTGTGCCGCTTTGGGCAGGCACAGAGAAAGTTGGTCTCCTCCCTGTCGGGGGTAGCGTGGGCGGTACGCGGTCTTCTGCCCGCCAGCTTCTTGCTCCGCACGGAAACGTGCTAGGCTGACGTGGGCGTACCTCCTCTCCTCACCAGCAGGGGCTCGTGAGGAGGTCTTCTGGTCCTTAGCGGTTTCTGTCGTCGTTCTCCTCACGGGGCGCCTCCTCGTGAGGGTCTTCTCCGTAGCGAAGATTGTTGATTCTCCCCTGGGCTGAAGATGGGCCGATGACGGGGCCCAGGAGCAGGTGGACCGGGATACCCCGGTATCCAGAACACCGACATAGTTTATGCGCTACGGGTAACCAGGCACTGCCTCTCCCCCCACTTACCCATAGCGCATGGGACTAAATGCGCTAAGGGTAATTGAGCTACCCATAGCGCATTCTTGACCCATGCGCTACGGGTAAGTTGGGGGAGGGCTCCCCATCCGGACCTACATATACCCGTACCGCACAAAGTATATGGTGTGCTGTGAGTATGTGACTTACCCGCAGCGCATGGGCATAGGTGCGCTGTGGGTAAATACCCGCAGCACATCACATATTAGGTGCACTACGGGTAGCTGGTAAATACCCGCATCACACCACATATTAGGTGTACTACGGGTAGCTGTGCTAGCTATAGCTGTTTTCCTAGTAGTGAGTTTTGTTCCCTGATACGTCTCCAACGTATCCATAATTTTTGATGCTCCAGGCTTGTTTTTACACCATTTGCTTAGTGTTTCGTTACACTTCGTGGCACTTTTATGCATTTTCTGGAACTAACCTACTAACAAGTCGCCATAGTGCCAGTTCCCTGTTTTCTACGGTTTTTGTGTTTCAGAAAAGTTACACAGGAAATATTCTCGGAATTGGATGAAACCAAAGCCAGTCGCCCAGAATTTCACCGAAGCTTCCAGAGAACCGAAGAGGAGACGGAGTGGGGCCACGAGGACACCACACACCAGGGCGGCGCGGCCCAGCCCCTGACCGTGCCCCCTATGTGTGAGACCGCCTCGGTCCACTTCTGACGATGCCCCTTCGCCTATAAAGACCCCCCGATGGGAAAAACCTAAGTACCCGATCAGTTTTCCAGAACACATCGCGATCCGCCGCCGTCGTCGACCCGAAGATTGGGAGGGTCCAGAAGCTCTTCCCGGCACCCTGCCAGAGAGGGGAATCACCACCGGAGGTCTTCTTCATTGCCATGCTTGCCTCCGGAGCGATGAGTGAGTAGTCTACCTTGGACTATGGGTCCATAGCAGTAGCTAGATGGTTGTCTTCTCCACCATGTGCTTCATGTTTAGATCTCATGAGCTGCCCTACATGATTGGGATCACCGTTATGTAATTCTACATGTTTGGTTTGTTGGGATCCAATGAATATTGGTGTTATGCTTGAGTTGATGTACTGAAATTTATCTTATGTTATCTCTATGTTGTTTATGATCTTGCATGCTCTCCGTTGTTAGTAGCTATCTTGGCCGAGTAGTTGCTAGTGACTCCAAGAGGGGGTATTTATGCTCGATAGTGGGTTTATGCCTCTATTTAATCTGGGGGAGTGACAGAAACCTCTAAGGTTGTAGATGTGCTGTTGCTACTAGGGGGAAAACAACATTCATATGCTCGAGGGCATATGCTTTGTTTACATTACACACTTTGCTTAATGCAGTTATCTATTGTTCGCAACTTAATACTCATGGGGTGTTCGGACGATATCCCCGTGAGTGGATTATTAGTCATAGATGCAGTTGGATGGCGGTCTATGTATCTTGTTGTAATGCCCAGAGTAAATCTCATAGTGATCCTCTCATCATATGCACGTTGTCTTTATTCTATCAATTGCCCAACTGTAATTTGTTTACCCAACATGTATTATTTTATCTTATGGAGAGACACCGCTAGTGAACTATGGACCCCGGTCCCATTTCCTTTATATTGCTATCACCTGTTTACTTTACTCGCACTGTTTACTTTACTCGCATATTATTATCACTTTCCACTCGATACGCTCATACCCTTTGTTTCAAGCAAACCGGTGAGATTGACAACCTCATCGTAAGTTGGGAACAAAGTATTTGGTTGTGTTGTGTGCAGGTTCCGCCTTGCAGCTAGGAAAGCAAAGCTTGGATGAGGCACCTATAAATTGTCCGAAGCTGTCGCAAGCTAGCAGGCATCACCTACAGTCGTTTGGCTCTTTCCTCTCCTGATCGACAAACCTTGGTTTCGTACTGAGGGAAAATTGTAACACCCACGAATTTATCACAAATTCGAAGTGCCCGTTATGCATTCCACCACAATCCCAGAATCATTGTTGTGATACACATAACGTAGTTGGTAACCAGTTCCATAGACATTACAATACGATGGTTCAAATACAATGGTCATAGTGACCAAGTTCATATTACAACACAATATAGCAGCGGAAATAACGTCTTCGGGTCCATGCCTTCACCCTACAGGCAATGGCGACACAGGAGACGATCTTAGTTCTGATACTCTTCTTCATAACCTTCCTCCGGATACTCCTCCCCATAGTCTGGCCAAGTTGATAGCCAGGGACACAGCCATGAGTACATTGTATGCACTCGCAAACCATCTTATAAATGAAATGATGAAGTAGATATGCACGGTTGATATGGTGGACTAAGCACTAAGTTTAGTTGCAAAAGCTAGTTTTGTTTCCCAAGAATGTTCATTGGTAGAAAAGAGGTTTAGTTCTCTAAGTTCAATCTAAAAGGAACTTCAAGTGTGTCAATATCAAGGTCAAGTCAAGTCATGTCATTCACCAAGTTCACCATAAGTTATTATCATTCTTGACAAAAGTCAAGTACAGCTTGCCAACTGTCCATGACCGCGGACACGGCTATTCGAATAGTTTGGAAACCTCTGCAGAGGGGTACACTTTACCCACAAGATTCGATACATCTGCCGGGAGAAATCCACGGATCGTCATACACAAAGTATGCGAGGTTCAGATAATCAAACAAACTCGTTCACTTGTCTACTCTAGTATCGGATCCTTCCCTAAGAGTCCATTCTGGCACTCCTAGTTTTGCCCGCTGCAGAGTGCTGCATGAATGGAATTTCCACTCGGTTCGAAAGTACCCGCGCACGGTGTACTTCTATAAAGGATGATACAAGGCCTCCCATACTAGGGTAAACAAGCTACGGACTAAGCCCCTTCCCATTTAGGGGTAATGTGGTCGTACGGTATGGTTGGCTCACATAGTACATCACTTAGTATCATTTGGCAAATACATTCCATAGTCCTTAGTCAAGATTATTTTCCTTCATAAAACCATCATGTATGAGAGGTCTCCAATTCAAGTGTTCAAGTTCAAGTCACCAAGTTCAAATGGGGTTCCTCTTAGCGATGGCCTCAATTTTATTAGCGACTAAGCAACTACATTGAGTAATGATACCACTAAATAGGGTTTGATAAACTCAGCTTGATGCTCTTGCTCAACAAGATATCACTACACCTCTATCATTCTACTCTAGCAATTCAATCCTGCAATTTACTTAAAACAGGTAGAATGCAATAGTAAAACTAGGCATTTGGAGTATGATTCAAAAGATGGCTTGCCTTGGTTGGCAAAGTGTCCGGGGTAGTCTTCTTCTTCTTGATAATATTTCCCCCTCAATATTCTCCTCAGCAACAGTAGCATCTAATAATGAACAAATACAAAGCCCACCATCACTACACAATGCTAACAACACACCAAGCACACATACTTGTTTTCAACAATAGCATTCATGTTGGATTTTATTTGAATTGGGTTGCAAGTTTTCTTCCAAGTCTTTATTAAGTGTGCAAGTTATATTTTTCTACCAAGTGCCATAAGTGGTTTACTTTCTAAGAATTGGTATTCAACTCTGGGTATTTGGACTAGTTCAAGTGGGGAGGGATTAATTAAGTGAATTGGTAATGAGGGAGAAATTAATCAAAGTGTATACTAGAGATCTATTATTTTATGCTACAAGCTAGGATTGGACTAGGGTCTAATTGATACCACTAACAAGGTTTGAGTTGATTAAGGTTGAACTAAACAGTAGGTGGTTTAATTAGTGAGTTCATAAACCAAGTTTCATAATTTTAGGAGGTTTAAATAATTTTCTAGAATTTTCCTATGTTTATTAAGGCTATGGTCACATTATTCTTATTGAATTAAATCCCTAACTCAATTTGAATTCTAACTAGTTTCAGAGGGTAGACAATTTCCTAAGCTTTCCAACGCATATTTATTTGCTAGAAATGGATTTCTAAATCTCTTGGAATTTAAGTTTGAAAATCATATCTGAAACATATTTGAAATAATTCAAACGGGCGGGAAATTAAATAAAAACGAAACGGACCGAAACTAACCTAGCTGGGCCGATTTCCTATAGAACCCGAACGGGCCGGCCCAAAATACTGCTTCGCACGGCGGGAAACGTTTCAAAAGAAACTGATAGGTGGGGCCTACTGGTCAGGTCACTTAAGTGACCCGAAGCGGTACGCTGCCGTTGGATTCTAATCCAACGGCGCGTCTGCGTCGTGTTCGACGGCGAGGGTGGAGCTCACCTGCGCGCAGAGAAGAAGATGACGGCGACGGCGGCGAGCGTAGAGGAAGCAGAGCTTGACGGCGACGGGCGGAAAAGACTCCGGCGGCACTCCTCCTCCAGTTCCCGGCGTTTGCTTGCTCAACGGAGGCCGAACGCGGCGGCGCCTTCCGCGTCCAGTAGCTCGCCGGCGGGGCTGGCGACGTCGAACGAGGGTGAGCGGGGATAAGTGAGGGTGTCTGGGAGCGAGCTGGGAGTGGGGTGAGTTCGTTTGTTTGATCGGCGGGGGTTTTTTATAGGCCAGAGGGGCGGGGACAAGGGCGCCCAGTGGGTGGCCGGCGCAGGGTGTGCTGGCGACGTGCACGGGCGAGGCCGGGCACGGCGGCCTTGCTCGCGTGCTGGCGGGGTTCTGTCTCGGCGACGGAGTGCTGTGGGTCGGCTCTGGCGAGGTCACAGCGGTCGGCGTCGTGCAGGAAGAGGAGAGACAGAGAGGGGGGGGGTCCGGGCGGCGTCTTCCTCTTCTCCTCCATTTCTCACGGTTCGGGTCGGGGCAGAGGGGGCTGGGCTCGACCGCGGAGGCTCCCCAGGGATGGCTACAGGGTTCAGGCGAACGTGAACTACAACGCTCACAGTGAACTCGATTTTCTTCAATTTTTGCCTGCCAGGTGTTCGACACAATGCCCACAAGAAATTTGAATTCGAATTTTTGAAATTTTTCACTTTGGGTGGTCAACATATTAGACAAGGTTTCCAGAGATATTTTTGTTCTGAAGAAATAACAGGTTTTGCAAAAATTTGTATTTGAAAATAGGGTTTGGTTGCTGAATCAGATTCAAAGTTGGCAGAAGTTTGAGTGGGTTTCTTGTTTGAGTTTTTGTTGGAAACCTCTTGGTTGAGTTAGTATGGGACCTGGTCAAGCTCAACTAACTGACCATACCTTGGCTTGAGTTACAGATTTCTTATTCTATGTGTCCAAAGTAGGGTAGTCAATAATAATTTCTAGATCAACTTTTTCTTCTCTTTTTCTTTCTTTCTTTTGTTTCTGGTTTCTTTAGCTCTTATAATTCTTCTCTAATGCTTCTGTTGGTTGAGTTAGAATTAACTAACTATTGCACAACCATTTTATACACACATAAAATCATAGAAGACATATAATAGAAAATACATGCATACATGCAATAATAGATAAAAAGTTTTAGTTGGTCCAAAATTTTGGCACTTTATTTAATAGGAAATGGATTACAATTTTCTGAGTTGTTACAATCTTCCCCCCTTAAAAAGAATCTCGTCCCCGAGATTCACTAATTAAGAACTGAAAAGATTGGGAAACTCTTTCTGAAGGTAATCTTCTCTTTCCCAAGTCGCTTCATCTTCGGTGTGATTAGTCCACTGAACTTTCAGAAACTTGATGCTTCGGGTTCGAGTGGTTCGATATGCCTCTTTGAGGATACGAATTGGTACTTCACGATAGGTCAAATCTTTGTTGATATCCACAGAACGGTGATCAATATTCTTGAAGATTTTGGGCTTCTCCGGAACTTCAAGACATTTCCGAAGTAAGGACACGTGAAAAACATCGTGTACTTCAGACAATTCAGGGGGCATTTCCAACTGATAGGACACTTCTCCTCTGCGGCTTAGTATCTTGAAGGGTCCAATATATCTTGGTGCAAGCTTTCCTTTCACTTGGAATCTTTGCATTCCCTTGAGAGGTGATACTCTAAGATATACAAAATCTCCAATCTTGAAGGTCAGTTCTCTACGTCTCTTGTCGGCATAACTCTTCTATCTCGACTGGGCTGCCTTGAGGTAATCACGAATCATGCGAACCTTCTCTTCAGCCTCTTGTAGAATGTCCGGTCCAAATATCTGACTGTCTCCTGTTTCAGACCAATTCAAAGGGGTACGTCACTTTCTTCCATATAAAGCTTCAAATGGGGCCATTCGCAAACTGGCTTGATAACTGTTGTTGTAGAAAAACTCCGCGAAAGGCAGACAATCTTCCCACTTAGCTCCATAGGCTAGAACACAGGCTCTCAACATATCTTCAAGTATTTGATTTACTCTTTCGGTTTGTCCATCAGTCTGAGGGTGATAAGCTGTGCTAAAGGCTAATTTGGTTCCCAAGGCTTGGTGCAAACTTCTCCAAAATCTTGAGGTGAATTGGGTTCCTCGATCGGAAACTATGGTTTTAGGGACTCCATGCAAACTAACAATTCTGGATAGATAAAGATCTGCCAGCTGTCCTGAAGTATAAGTGGTCTTGATAGGAATAAAGTGGGCAACTTTGGTCAGTCTATCCACAATGACCCAGATAGAGTCATTTCCACGGCTAGACCTTGGAAATCCAGTGATGAAATCCATTCCAACAGATTCCCACTTCCATTCCGGAACTTGCAAAGGTTGCAGCAATCCCGCAGGACGTTGATGTTCAGCCTTGACTCTTTGACAAATATCACACTTAGATATGAACGATGCAATCTCACGCTTCATTCCATGCCACCAAAACTGTTCCTTTAAATCTTGATACATCATGGTACCACCGGGGTGAATGGAATAAGGGGTCTCATGGGCTTCCTTCATAATGACTTCCTTCAGTTCTGAATCCGCAGGCACACAAATACGTCCTTTATACCAAAGAACTCCTTGATCATCTTCTTCAAATCCTGGCACCTTGCCGGAACTAATTCTGCGCTTAATTCCGTCCATACTCTCATTTCCCTTCTGGGCTTCTTTGATTTGGCTCATCAAGGTGGGTTGAAACTCAAGGTTGGCTAAGAATCCTCGACTGACTAGTTCCAGTCCGAACCTTTCAAACTCTTTGTGCAACATGGGTTGCTCCTCTTTGATCATCATATTCAACGAGCATGGCTTCCTACTCAACGCATCGGCCACTACATTGGCCTTACCCGGTTGATAATGAATTTCCAGATCACAATCCTTGATCAACTCTATCCATCTTCTTTGCCTCATGTTCAACTCCTTCTGGGTAAAAATATACTTCAAACTCTTGTGATCAGTGTAGATCTCACAACGGTTACCCATAAGATAATGCCTCCAAGTCTTCAAGGCTAGGACTACGGCTGCTAACTCCAGATCATGGGTTGGATAGTTTTCTTCATGAGGTCTAAGCTACCGGGAGAGATAAGCTATGACCTTGCCTTCTTGCATTAACACACAACCAAGTCCAAGTTTGGAGGCGTCGCAATAGACATCAAAGTTCTTGGTGATATCGAGCATGGTTAGGATGAGAGCGGTTACTAATTGCTTCTTGAGCTCTTGAAAACTCTCTTCACACTTAGGGGTCCATTCAAACTTCTTGTCCTTCTTCAATAGTTGGGTCATTGGCCGGGCAATGCTTGAAAACCCTTCAACAAATTTGCGGTAATATCCCGCTAATCCAAGAAAACCTCTAACTTCAGTTTGAGTGGTAGGGGCTTCCCATTCCATGACTGATTTGATCTTCTTTGGGTCTACTGATATTCCTCTAGCTGATAATACATGGCCTAAGAATCCAACTTCCTTCAACCAGAACTCACATTTACTGAACTTGGCATAAAGCTGATGCTCTCTAAGAGTCTCTAAGATTAATCTCAAATGGGTTGCATGCTCTTCTTCGGATTTGGAGTAGATAAGAATGTCATCAATGAAGACAACAACAAACTTATCCAAAAACTCCATGAAAACCTTATTCATGAGGTTCATGAAATAAGCAGGGGCATTGGTTAATCCAAAGGACATTACGGTGTACTCATACAATCCGTATCGGGTAGTGAAGGCTGTTTTGGGTATATCGGTTGCACGGATCTTCAGTTGGTGGTATCTAGTTCTAAGGTCTATCTTTGAGAAGACTCGAGCTCCAGTCAATTGGTCAAAAAGATCATCAATCTTTGGGAGAGGATACTTATTCTTGATGGTAACATCATTTAGCTTGCGGTAATCAGTGCACAGTCGGCTGGAACCGTCACTTTTATCCACAAACAAGACGGGTGATCTCCAAGCAGAAGAACTTGGCTGAATCAATCCCTTACTCAAAAGGTCATCCAACTGCTTCTTTAACTCCACTAGTTCAGCTGGGTTCATACGATAGGGTCGCTGGGCTATAGATCCAGTTCCGGGAATAAGCTCAATGATAAACTCAATATCCCGATCCGGTGGCATTCCGGGTAGCTCATCGGGAAAAACATCCGGGTATTCACAGACGATGGGGACTTGCTCTATAGTTGGCCCTGAGATACTCTTATGACATCTGGTGATTTGGGGTGGTTTGACTGACACATGCTTTACTACAATTCCAGTGCTACTCTTCATGGTGATGGTCTTCTTGGCACAATCTATCACTCCTTGATGGGAAGACATCCAATTCATACCAAGAACTACTTCCAAACCTTTAGTTCCCAACACTATCAAATTGGCTAAGAAAGCTATTCCATGAATTTCTATGGGAACTGCCAAACAGTTCCACTCAGCCCTTGTTGTTGACCCAGGTATTTGTACTAACATGGCATGTTTCATGGGTGTTGGTTGTAGTCCACTTTTATCAACAAATAACTTAGTAACAAACGAGTGTGAAGCTCCAGAATCAAACAGAACTCTTGCAGGAACTGAATTAACAGGGAACATACCAAGCACAACGTCGGTTGCTTCCTGAGCTTCTTCAACATTCATGTGGTTCAGACGGCCTCGAGGGTGAGGCTGGTTCCTTGGTGGATAATTCTTGCCATTTCCAACACGGCGCTGTTGCTGAGCAGGAGCAGTGGTCTTGGATGCATCATTGAGCTTCTTCGGGCATTCATTGGAGTAGTGTCCCTTGATTCCGCACTCATAACAGGTAACACCAGACTTGTCACCGGGCTTGGGCAGCACAGGGGCGCCATTTGGCCTAGGGGTATTGGGGTTGAAGTTGTTGCCACTAGGTCTTGGAGGTGCACGGTTGAAATTGTTGCCGGTCGGACGGTTGGGGTAGTTGGGACGTGGAGTAGGTGCAGATGGCCTCATAGGTCTAGGGGCGAAACCCATAGGTGGATTTCCCCTTGGCTTCTGAGAGTTGCTTGAGTTGCCTTGATACATCATACGGCGCTTACGGTTCTCTGCAGCTTGCTTGAGTTTGCCTTCCATCTGAATGGCAGAGTCAACCAATGACTCCAGGTCTGCAAAGGGAATGCTGACTAAGACACATTGCATCTCATCATGAAGTCCATTCAAAAACCTTTCTTGCTTCTTCTCATTGGTGTTGGTGTCATCTGGGGCATACCTAGACAAGGTAAGAAACTTGTCACGGTAGTCAACCACAGATAGGGAACCTTGCTTCAGATTTCTGAACTCATCTCTCATCCTTTTAATCAATCCCAAAGGAACGTGGGCTTTGCTGAACTTGCTCTTGAACTCCTCCCAAGGCATCACATACCCTTGGGCTTGCATCGCACGAGTGCTATCCCACCAAGCTCTTGCGGCTCCAGCAAGATAGTGGGTGGTGTACAAGACCTTCTCATTTTTGCCGACTCCGGCGACTGCCAAATTGTTCTCCATGGTGCGAAGCCAGTCATCAGCATCTAATGGTTCTTCAGACTTAGTGAACATAGGTGGGTTGGTGTTTTGGAAACTCTTTAGCTTGGATCGGTGATCATCATTACCATTGTTCTCTCCTTCACCATGGCCATTTCCATTGCCATTGTTGTGGTTCATTGCCATCTGGGTTAGCTGCTGAAGAGTGGCCAAGTTAGCTTGGCGCTCAGCTCGGGCTGCTTCTCGGTCTTCCATGATCAACCTTAGCAGTTCGGCCATTTCCGGGTTCGGAGGTGGGGGTGCTCGCGGCATCTGAAGATAATGGGTGTAAGACAAGAGGGAAAAACTAATTGCTAAGATTTAAATGTAACATAGATGATGCAATTTTTGTCTTACTAAGGCCTTAAGGGCCAAATTCAAATTTCATTCAACAAGCATCAAACATATCATACATACGAGTTCACACATTACAAATGGTTTACCTCAAACCATTGTGACTCGTCTACTAGAGAGGGGGATACAACTCACACCTACACGAAGTGCCTTAAGGTAAACTCATAACTAGATAACACGGGGATCTCCAATCTAAACATCAGGCTCCTCGGGGTCTTCCTCCTCATCATCCACAATGAATCCAGCATCCTCATCATGTTCTGAATCATCAAGGTCCTCCATGAAGTCATCCTCGTCACTAATGAGGGCATTATCCTCCTTGCGGAGATCAATGCCTTCTTCCTCACCAAGGTGGCTCTCTAGGCTCTCAATGTACTCAGTCAGCTCAGCCACATTGGCCTTCAACTCATCAATGATCTGATCCTTCTCATCGCGCTGGCGGTGAAGACCCTTGCGATCCCTAGCAAGAATCCTGATGGTGCTTCTTGCCTCCACAAGTGCGAAGTGCTCAAGGTTGGCCTTGGTACGGGTACGATCTGCCTCCTGCTGAGTGGAGTACAGCAAGAAGTCCATGTGATCGACATAAGTACTCGGCTCATTTTGCCCTGGCATGTTTGCGGGACGCCCATCCGCATCACGCCGAGCAAAGTTCCTAAAGCGCTCCCCCTGGATCTCCTCCACATGCAGTCCGCACAAGCGGGCGTGCATCTCCTGCATACCTCGGACCAAACCATCGGCCCAAGTGTTCTCCACAAGCTCAAACTTGATCCTTGGAGAACTTAGATCTCCCTTCTTGCCACGGCAACTCGCCCTGATAAGCCACCGTAGCTCTCCATCCGGGTGCTCATTGAGCACGACTCCCTTGAACTCCGGATACAGACAATCCAGGAACAAGGTCAGGGTGGTGAGGTCGCGCTCGAAACAAAGGCTGCCACCATGGCCCAACTGGTACTGCTCAGTGAATACCGGGGCCATCTACAAAATTTTAGATTAGATTAAGTTAGTGATCATCTCAAGTGTGCAAAATTTTAAGTAAGCAAAAACTGAATCATGTACAAAGCTTTGTAAATAGAGAGGAAAAGACTAAGCAATTTTTAAACCATTACTTATCTCTTTGTTTTTATAAAAGGGTTCATTTAACGCCCATTCTAACTAAGGTCTCCTATGGTCAGCCTAGGCTCTGATACCAACTTGTAACACCCACAAATTTAGCACAAATTCGAAGTGCCCGTTATGCATTCCACCACAATCCTAGAATCATTGTTGTGATACACATAACATAGTTGGTAACCAGTTCCATAGACATTACATTACGATGGTTCAAATACAATGGTCATAGTGACCAAGTTCATATTACAACACAATATAGCAGCGGAAATAACGTCTTCGGGTCCATGCCTTCACCCTACAGGCAATGGCGACTTAGGAGACGATCTTAGTTCTGATACTCTTCTTCATAACCTTCCTCCGGATACTCCTCCCCATAGTCTGGCCAAGTTGATAGCCAGGGACACAGCCATGAGTACATTGTATGCACTCGCAAACCATCTTATAAATGAAATGATGAAGTAGATATGCACGGTTGATATGGTGGACTAAGCACTAAGTTTAGTTGCAAAAGCTAGTTTTGTTTCCCAAGAATGTTCATTGGTAGAAAAGAGGTTTAGTTCTCTAAGTTCAATCTAAAAGGAACTTCAAGTGTGTCAATATCAAGGTCAAGTCAAGTCATGTCATTCACCAAGTTCACCATAAGTTATTATCATTCTTGACAAAAGTCAAGTACAGCTTGCCAACTGTCCATGACCGCGGACACGGCTATTCGAATAGTTTGGAAACCTCTGCAGAGGGGTACACTTTACCCACAAGATTCGATACATCTGCCGGGAGAAATCCACGGATCGTCATACACAAAGTATGCGAGGTTCAGATAATCAAACAAACTCGTTCACTTGTCTACTCTAGTATCGGATCCTTCCCTAAGAGTCCATTCTGGCACTCCTAGTTTTGCCCGCTGCAGAGTGCTGCATGAATGGAATTTCCACTCGGTTCGAAAGTACCCGCGCACAGTGTACTTCTATAAAGGATGATACAAGGCCTCCCATACTAGGGTAAACAAGCTACGGACTAAGCCCCTTCCCATTTAGGGGTAATGTGGTCGTACGGTATGGTTGGCTCACATAGTACATCACTTAGTATCATTTGGCAAATACATTCCATAGTCCTTAGTCAAGATTATTTTCCTTCATAAAACCATCATGTATGAGAGGTCTCCAATTCAAGTGTTCAAGTTCAAGTCACCAAGTTCAAATGGGGTTCCTCTTAGCGATGGCCTCAATTTTATTAGCGACTAAGCAACTACATTGAGTAATGATACCACTAAATAGGGTTTGATAAACTCAGCTTGATGCTCTTTCTCAACAAGATATCACTACACCTCTATCATTCTACTCTAGCAATTCAATCCTGCAATTTACTTAAAACAAGTAGAATGCAATAGTAAAACTAGGCATTTGGAGTATGATTCAAAAGATGGCTTGCCTTGGTTGGCAAAGTGTCCGGGGTAGTCTTCTTCTTCTTGATAATATTCCCCCTCAATATCCTCCTCAGCAACACTAGCGTCTAATAACGAACAAATACAAAGCCCACCATCACTACACAATGCTAACAACACACCAAGCACACATACTTGTTTTCAACAATAGCATTCATGTTGGATTTTATTTGAATTGGGTTGCAAGTTTTCTTCCAAGTCTTTATTAAGTGTGCAAGTTATATTTTTCTACCAAGTGCCATAAGTGGTTTACTTTCTAAGCATTGGTATTCAACTCTGGGTATTTGGACTAGTTCAAGTGGGGAGGGATTAATTAAGTGAATTGGTAATGAGGGAGAAATTAATCAAAGTGTATACTAGAGATCTATTATTTTATGCTACAAGCTAGGATTGGATTAGGGTCTAATTGATACCACTAACAAGGTTTGAGTTGATTAAGGTTGAACCAAACACTAGGTGGTTTAATTAGTGAGTTCATAAACCAAGTTTCATAATTTTAGGAGGTTTAAATAATTTTCTAGAATTTTCCTATGTTTATTAAGGCTATGGTCACATTATTCTTATTGAATTAAATCCCTAACTCAATTTGAATTCTAACTAGTTTCAGAGGGTAGACAATTTCCTAAGCTTTCCAATGCATATTTATTTGCTAGAAATGGATTTCTAAATCTCTTGGAATTTAAGTTTGAAAATCATATATGAAACATATTTGAAATAATTCAAACGGGCGGGAAATTAAATAAAAACAAAACGGACCGAAACTAACCTAGCTGGGCCGATTTCCTACAGAACCCGAACGGGCCGGCCCAAAATACCGCTTCGCACGGCGGGAAACGTTTCAAAAGAAACTGACAGGTGGGGCCTACTGGTCAGGTCACTTAAGTGACCCGAAGCGGTACGCTGCTGTTGGATTCTAATCCAACGGCGCATCTGCGTTGTGTTCGACGGCGAGGGTGGAGCTCAGCTACGCGCAGAGAAGAAGACGACGGCGATGGCGGCGAGCGTAGAGGAAGCAGAGCTTGACGGCGACGGGCGGAAAAGACTCCGGCGGCACTCCTCCTCCAGTTCCCGGCGTCTGCTTGCTCAACGGAGGCCGAATGCGGCGGCGCCTTCCGCGTCTAGTAGCTCGCCGGCGGGGCTGGCGACATCGAACGAGGGTGAGCGGGGAGAAGTAAGGGTGTCTGGGATCGAGCTGGGAGTGGGGTGAGTTCGTTCGTTTGATCGGCGGGGGATTTTTATAGGCTAGAGGGGCGGGGACAAGAGCTCCCAGTGGGTGGCCGGCGCAGGGTGTGCTGGCGACGTGCACGGGCGAGGCCGGGCACGACGGCCTTGCTCGCGTGCTGGCGGGGTTCTGTCTCGGCGACGGAGTGCTGTGGGTCGGCTCTGGCGAGGTCACAGCGGTCGGCGTCGTGCAGGAAGAGGAGAGACAGAGAGGGGGGGTCCGGGCGGCGTCTTCCTCTTCTCCTCCATTTCTCACGGCTCGGGTCGGGGCAGAGGGGGCTGGGCTCGACCGCGGAGGCTCCCCAGGCATGGCTACAGGGTTTAGGCGAACGTGAACAGCAACGCTCACAGTGAACTCAATTTTCTCCGATTTTTGCCTGCCAGGTGTTCGATACAATGCCCGCAAGAAATTTGAATTCGAATTTTTGAAATTTTTCACTTTGGGTGGTCAACATATTAGACAAGGTTTCCAGAGATATTTTTGTTCTAAAGAAATAACAGGTTTTGCAAAAATTTGTATTTGAAAATAGGGTTTGGTTGCTGAATCAGATTCGAAGTTTGGCAGAAGTTTGAGTGGGTTTCTTGTTTGAGTTTTTGTTGGAAACCTCTTGGTTGAGTTAGTATGGGACCTGGTCAAGCTCAACTAACTGACCATACCTTGGCTTGAGTTACACATTTCTTATTCTATGTGTCCAAAGTAGGGTAGTCAATAATAATTTCTAGATCAACTTTTTCTTCTCTTTTTCTTTCTTTCTTTTGTTTCTGGTTTCTTTAGCTCTTATAATTCTTCTCTAATGCTTCTGTTGGTTGAGTTAGAATTAACTAACTATTGCACAACCATTTTATACACACATAAAATCATAGAAGACATATAATAGAAAATACATGCATACATGCAATAATAGATAAAAAGTTTTAGTTGGTCCAAAATTTTGGCACTTTATTTAATAGGAAATGGATTACAATTTTCTGAGTTGTTACATAAATCTTGCTGCTATATTCATCACACCTTCCTCTTGGGGTTCCCAACGGGCCGGTCATTTACTCGACATCAAGCATATTTTCTGGCGCCGTTGCCAGGGAACGCAGAATAATAATCTCCCTCGTCAACTGGGCGCCATCAAACATCAACAAGATATTTTCTGGCGCCGTTGCCGGGAAGGAAAAAGAAGACTTATGCAAGGGGAGTTTTTTGCACGCACATCCTTTACTTTGTTTTAAGTTTTGCTTTACTTTATCTCTATTTGCATCATTTTATCAAAAACCCAAAAAAATTAGAATCCTTGATAGTTGTTTTTACTTGCTTGCTTTTAGTCTTGTTAGAATGAGTAATCCTGAAGTTGAAGTTCGTACTTTTAAGCAACAAGGGGGAGAGAGCTTGAAAGATGCTTGGTACCATATTAACAATTCTCATCATAGGTGTACAAAGAAGCATTCTACCATGATCCTCCTTAGGAATTTTTATGTTGGTATAACTAGTTGGTATAGGTACGTTCTTGATACTCTTGCAGGAGGTAATTTTCTGGGTACTCCCGCTCTTGAAGCATGCACTTTAATTGAAAGTTTAGTGGGAGTACCACCTATTCATGTTGTTAAAACTGAAGTCACTTTGGAGGAAGTTTTAGAAAAGCTTAGCTCTTTAGAAAAAAGTTTGCCAAATATCCTTGATAATGCTAGCCGAGTTAATGAAGCGATAGAAAGTATCCGTAAGAGAATCACTGTTTTAGAAGCTAGCACTACTCTTGATAGTCAAAACCTTAGGATTGGGAAACTAGAAGAATCCATGGAAACTTTAAGTTCAATTTTCTCTTCTCTTAAGTTTAAGAAAGAGAAAGCTTTTGGTGGAAAAGAGCAAAAATTCAGGTATGTTCCCAAGATGTCTGTGCCTAAACCGCAGCATGTTTTTAAGATTAGTAAGACTTTTAGTTCAAATAAGAGTGACTTGCAAGTTGAATCATCTTCGGGAACCTCTAAGGTGCCTAGTGTGGTAAGTGGTGATCTAGAGGAAACAGTTGGTATTGATGCTTCATCACTTGATGTTACTTGATTTGCAATTTTCTGCGCCTAGCTCAAAGGCGTTAAAGAAAAGCACTCTTGGGAGATAACCCAATGTTTTTACTTTCAGTTATTTTTCTTTTATTTGAGTCTTGGAAGTTATTACTACTGTAATGACCTCTCCTTATCCTTTTTATTTCGTTTTTGTGCCAAGAGAAGCCTCTAATTTGAGTGAGGTAAGATTTGGGGATGTTGCTGTCCTGAAACAGTTTTCGGTGCTGCACCGTAAAAATTCATGAAAATTCTCTGTATATCTTTTGGACCTGCGATTTCTTGTGCATATGCCCCAGGTTATATCCAAACTTTCATTAGATGAACACTTTTTTATTTGAGCAACAGAAAACCCCTCAAAAATTCGACCTTTGTCAGCTGTTCTGTTTTGACAGATTTCTGCCAATATTTGTGTTTGCCGCTTTATCGCTTTCTTTTTTAGTTCTTTTGATCACGGAACTTTTGGGGAAGTTGCTACATTAGTATATGCTTTATATGTGGTGGTTTTAGGTTGAAACCTGAAGCAAAAAGGGTTGATTCTATGTTAAGCTTGCACTAATGTTGCTAATAGATTTGTGTTTAGTTTTGTATGAAGGAAGTTTTCAAGTGTAGGGATCGGAGAGTGATGAGATGAGTTGAAGAATGGACAAAAGCTCAAGCTTGGGGATGCCCATGCATCACCCCAAGAAATATCCAAGAAGTACAAGCATCAAAGCTTGGGGATGCCCCCGAGGTACCCCTTCTTCATCGGCAAAAATCAGGTCACCTTTCAAAACACTATATTTTTATTGCTTCATGCACTATGCGTTTTTCTTGGAGCGTCAGTTGTTTTTAGTTTTTAGTTCAGTTTAGTTTTGTTTGCTGCAATAAATGGTGTACCCCAACAAATTCCTTTTGGAGAAGTTGCCTTGCTTTTCATTTGCCAAGAACACTCCGTTTTTCACTTTTACCGTTTTAACAAGTGTTCTTCTTTTTCTAGAACTGCGTTTAGCTTTCGATTTTCGCCTTGATATGTGTTCAGATCTTGTTATATCTTTTCATCAAGGTGTATTTTTGCCTCTGATCTTTATTGGTTTTCATCAAAAGAGGTGTTTATAAAAAGTTTGAATGGTGTTGGAAAAGAGAAAAAGCTTTATGCAAAAAAGTGGTACAAGGAGGAGCTTGTGTAGACTGCGGCTTAGACTTTTGCATGTCGTGCTTGATGTCTTTTTGATAGTATGCTTAGTGGTTTTTCTGTAGCATGACTTGTCTCAAATAACTAAGATTGCTTAATGAGCCTTTGAAAAAATCATGCGTTGTTTTTATCGTTTGGAAGCATTATTTTGGTTTTCTCCTTGATGCTTTATTTGGGTTGACTTGGCGCATGCTCACACATGTTTGACTCTTACAAAGTCGCCAATAGCCTCTATGTTCATTTAGTTTTTGACTTTTGATGCCATCTTATGCTTCTTTTAATGTCGCTTTGTCGCTCTGCATGATTATGGCCGTTATTGCTCTCTTAGTTGGTCGCTCCCAGTCTTTTGCTAGCCTTCATTTTGTACTGAGTATGAGCTCTACTCGTGCATCTAACTCCTAAAAACCAAGTTTGCCATTGTGTCCACTATAAATTCCTATGCATGGCATTTGTAAGCCATTCCAAGTAAATTTTCATGTGCTACCTTTCAAAAACCTTCAAAACATTTCTCGTTTTGTGACAATGTTTTCAGCTCATGGGGACGTAGTGGTCGGATTTGCTATCTTCCATATTGCTTATTCCAAAAAGAAAAAAAAATGAGAAAAAAGAAAGAAAAAAAGGCACTCCTCCATGGTATATGAATGTTGGTGTGCATCCGATGAAATCGGTTAGCCATGGTTTGAGAAAGGAAAAAAGGTGGGGAGGAGTGCCAAGCTTTATAAAAGAGCACAAAAGTGCCAATCTCTCTCTCAAAAACTTGCTTCATTTTTGTATGGAAGATAGTAAGAACCCCATTGCTAGTTGTTGACAAAAGCAACCACCTCTCAAAATTCAAGTTTTATCTCTCTGTTTTACAAATGAAAAGCTCTAGCACATGTTTAATCACTGCTTCCCTCCGCGAAGGGCCTTTCTTTTACTTTTATGTTGAGTCACCACCTTCTATCTTTATGCACCATTAAGAGAGCATAGTTGTCATTCTTAGTATAATGTGCATTGTCCCAAAGTTTTCATTGATTGATTCATATTGTTGGTTTCACTTGTTCTTAAATTATTTGTATCTAGTCGCCCTCTTAAACTTGAAGGTGTCCTATGCATTTATGTTTTGCTCTCCATTAAGGACAAGCCGAAAACCATTTGTATGTTTTTCCTTATGATTTGAACACACCTTTGAGTTTCATTGTTTCATTTTCATGATCTTTTGTTTGTCGTCATTTTCATGTCATAACATGGTTGCTAAGTTTCTTCTATCAAGATTATGTCTTTCATGCCCATGTTTTAAGTTCTTTTGATCCCAGCGCACAACGCTTACATAGATGATCAAGATTGTGTAGGTGCATGTCACCTCAAAAATTATTTATTTTGTTATCACTTACCTACTCGAGGACGAGCAGGAGTTAAGCTTGAGGATGCTGATACGTCTCCAATGTATCCATAATTTTTGATGCTCCATGCTTGTTTTTACACCATTTGCTTAGTGTTTCGTTACACTTCATGGCACTTTTATGCATTTTCCGGAACTAACCTACTAACAAGTCGCCACAGTGCTAGTTCCCTGTTTTCTGCTGTTTTTGTGTTTCAGAAAAGTTACACAGGAAATATTCTCGGAATTGGACAAAACCAAAGCCAGTCGCCCAGAATTTCACCGAAGCTTCCAGAGAACCGAAGAGGAGACGGAGTGGGGCCACGAGGACCCCACACACCAGGGCGGCGCGGCCCAGCCCCTGGCCGCGCCCCTTATGTGTGAGACCGCCTCGGTCCACTTCTAACGATGCCCCTTCGCCTATAAAGACCCCCCGACGGGAAAAAACTAAGTACCCGATCAGTTTTCCAGAACACATCGCGATCCGCCGCCGCTGTCAACCCGAAGATCGGGAGGATCTAGAAGCTCTTCCCGGCACCCTGCCGGAGAGGGGAACCGCCACCGGAGGTCTTCTTCATCGCCATGCTTGCCTACGGAGCGATGAGTGAGTAGTCTACCTTGGACTATGGGTCCATAGCAGTAGCTAGATGGTTGTCTTCTCCACCATGTGCTTCATGTTTAGATCTCATGAGCTGCCCTACATGATTGGGATCACCGTTATGTAATTCTACATGTTTGGTTTGTTGGGATCCGATGAATATTGGTGTTATGCTTGAGTTGATGTACTGAAATTTATCTTATGTTATCTCTATGTTGTTTATGATCTTGCATGCTCTCCGTTGTTAGTAGCTATCTTGGCCGAGTAGTTGCTAGTGACTCCAAGAGGGGGTATTTATGCTCGATAGTGGGTTCATGCCTCTATTTAATCTGGGGGAGTGACAGAAACCTCTAAGGTTGTAGATGTGCTGTTGCTACTAGGGGGAAAACAACATTCATATGCTCGAGGGCATATGCTTTGTTTACATTACACACTTTGCTTAATGCAGTTATCTGTTGTTCGCAACTTAATACTCATGGGGTGTTCGGACGATATCCCTGTGAGTGGATTATTAGTCATAGATAAAGTTGGATGGCGGTCTATGTATCTTGTTGTAATGCCCAGAGTAAATCTCATAGTGATCCTCTCATCATATGCACGTTGTCTTTATTCTATCAATTGCCCAACTGTAATTTGTTTACCCAGCATGTATTATTTTATCTTATGGAGAGACACCGCTAGTGAACTGTGGACCCCGGTCCTATTTCCTTTATATTGCTATCACCTGTTTACTTTACTCGCACTGTTTACTTTACTCGCATATTGTTATCACTTTCCACTCGATACGCTCATACCCTTTGTTTCAAGCAAACCGGTGAGATTGACAACCTCATCGTAAGTTGGGAACAAAGTATTTGGTTGTGTTGTGTGCAGGTTCCGCGTTGCAGCTAGCAAAGCAAAGCTTGGACGAGGCGCCCTATAAATTTTCCGGAGCTGTCGCAAGGTAGCAGGCATCACCTTCAGTCGTTTGGCTCTTTCCTCTCCTGATCGACAAACCTTGGTTTCGTACTGAGGGAAAATCTTGCTGCTATATTCATCACACCTTACTCTTGGGGTTCCCAACAGGCCGGTCATTTACTCGGCATCAAGCATATTTTCTGGCGCCGTTGCCGGGGAACGCAGAAGAATAATCTCCCTCATCAACTGGGCGCCATCAAGCAGCAACATTCCCCCTAAGGTATCTGGTGCTCCTCGTCCTCTGGAACCGGATGATTGGCTCCCGGTCCTTTGCATAGCATTGCACTGGCATGGACCCCACCTGCATGGCGTCGACCTTGGGCAGCAAAGTCTGGTAAACCGCCTCCAACCCGACCCCCTTGTTTTTTTTTGAAATTGGAATGGAATTGCATTACTCAACAGACACAGCAGATTTGCTTGCGACCAAATCAGATACAAAGTCTGGGGCTACATCAGCCCAACCCACACACTCCTTCTCAGCTTGCGAGCCAAACTTCGCTAGGGTGTGAGCAATTTTGTTACAACCACGATGACAATGCTTAAAGGAAAATAAATCAAAGGACGAAATGCACAAACTTCTAGCTTCCCTCAGAAGGACACCGATCTCCGATAACTCATGGCTGCCAGAGTTGAGGGCATCCACCAAGACCTTCGAATCCGATTTAGAAACCACTCTATTTAGACCGAGGGCTGCAGCTCCCTTAACCGCGGCCACAAGAGCCTCGGACTTAGCTTGTAAAGTAGAACGCAGGTGTCTCAGTTTGCCTGCTTCTGTGGCGACAAACTCGCCCTTGTCATCACGAACAATGAAACCCCAAGCACCACTTGCTCTAGGTTCCCAGAATGCTGCGTCCACGTTCACCTTCACTTGATCTAGATTTGGTCTCTCCCATGCAAGAGTCTCCTTGATCAGGCTCAACCCCGACTCCTCTGACTCTCCCGAACCTACAACACATGGAGCAGCAAACTCGATCATATGTTTTTGAATAGAACTGCATATGACCCCTTCAGGTCTTGCCATCTGATGACCCACAAGTATAGGGGGTGTATCGTAGTACTTTCGATAAATAAGAATGTCGAACCCAATGAGGAGCAGAAGGTGTTGATGAGCGGTTTTGATCAAGGAATCACTGTAAATACTAGCAAACAAGTTTTCAGGAATATTTGGTAATACGAGTAAATAAAGTGTGAGTAAATAAAAGACAGTAGCAACAATTGCAGCAAGTGGCCCAATCCTTTCTTCAGCAAAGAACAAGCCGGTTGTGTACTTATAATAACCAAACGTTCTCGAGGACACACGGGAGTTTCTGTCAAGAGCTTTCGCTTCATAGAGCCAATAGTATTTATTGATTTGATAGGTGTTATGGGGGTGAACCTGTGCTAGCGCACTACCCTTACTAGGATAAATACACACTTGTGATTATACCCCTTGCAAGCATCCGCAAATACAAGAAAGTAATTAAGATAAATCTAACCACAACCTTAAACTCTAAGATCCTACGCTCCCTGGTGCAATGGTTTCCCAACGGAGGTTTAGGTTTCTGTCACTCCAGCAACCCCACAATCGGTAGCCAAATACACAATGCATCTCACTAGGCCCATAAATGGTGAAGTATCATGTAGTCGACGTTCACATGACACCACTAGTGAAATAGCACCACAACAATATCAAACCATTAAATATTTCTCAACAATAATTCACTACTAACATCTTGACTTCTCCCATGTCCTCAAGAACTAAACGAACTACTCACAAGACATCATATGGATCATGATCAGAGGTGAAATAATGGTAAATAACAATCTGAACATAAACCTTAACCCAACGGTTCCACTCAATAGCATCAACTACAAGAGTAATCAACACCGGGAAAGTTTCCCCTATGAATATAACAAGATCCAACTCAAGATGTTACAGCGGGATGGCGTGGTGATGGTGGAGATGAAGGTGCTGGTGATGGAGATGATGATGATGATGATCCCGATGAAGTCCAATGCGATGGTGATGACGATGGCGACGATCTCCCCTCTCCGGGAAGGAATTTCCCCGGCAGATTCCTGCCTGCCGGAGAGCTTTTCTCTCTCTGGTGTTTTCCGCCCCGCAGAGGCGGCGGTGTCTAACTCTGAGCCCCCCTTTGACTTAGGTTTTCGGGGACGATGATGTACGCGGAGGGGCGAGATCAGACGTGGGCCAGGGTGGCCTCACGCAGGGCTGGCGCGGCCAGGGGGCTGGCCGCGCCACCCTGGCATGTGGGGCCCCCTGGCTCCTCTCGACTCCCCCTTCTGGCTTCCTGAGTCTTCTGGGAAAATATAATTTCTGGGTATTTTTCTGGAATTTTCCTGATCTTCAAAATATGGTCTCTTGATGGTCCTTTTTCCAGCAGAATCCTGACTCCGGCAGCAACTCCTCCGATGATCATCAAACATGTGAAAGCAAAGGAAATAACATAATTATCTTATCTAAATATGAAATATATCAATGAATAACAGTAAATTATGATACAAAATAGTGATGCAAATTGGACGTATCAACCCCCCCCCCCCAAGCTTAGACCTCGCTTGTCCCCAAGCGAAAACTAAACTCGGTAAACATGACCACAGGTTTATGGAGTGAAGTGTCGATAATCAAAATACGGACAAGAAGCATCACATTTACCAAAGCACAAATTATAATAGACAGCAACTTCCCTTTATAAGATATAGACTTGCAATAGGTAAAAGGGAATCACATGTAAAGATACACAAGGTAAACTATAATTGGCAATGGCAAACCTGAGTTCTTGGTCAAAGAATGGAGAACAAACTATTCTCTCTTTTAAACGGAGCCTTTTAAAACAGAGCCAATATAGCAAAGACTATATGCTCAACAAATTAAACTTTTGCATTCATAGAAAACTTCAAAGATATATTCCTTCAGACAAAAGCATTATACAAAACAAGGAAGATAATAAACATGATTAAACGGATCAACATATGGATGAGTGAAACATAACAACTCAAATGCTTGCTTTAGATAGAGGGAAATAGGTTGACTCAACATAAAAGTAAAAGAATGGCCCTTCGCAGAGGAAAGCAGGGATTAAACATGTGCTAGTGCTTTTCATTTGTAAAACAGAGGTAAAAAGTTATTTTGAGAGGTGGTTGCTTTTGTCAACGACTAGCAACGGAGTTCTTGATATCTTCCATACTAAACAAGTGAGAGCGGTTCCGAGATGTTTGATTAATTGGCACTTTGGTGCTCTTTTATAGCTTTGCACTCCTGCCCACCTTTTTCCTTTCTCAAACCATGGCTAACCGATTCCATCGGGTGCCGACCAACTTTCACATTCCATTGGAGGAGTGCCTTTTTTCTTTCTTTTTCTTTTTGAGATTATAATGGTCTGACCAGCTCCCTTGCAAAATTAATGACGAGCATATGAAGCTGCCTAGTCGAGGGGTACTTAATTTAGTATGGAAGATAACAAACCCATCCACTATGTCCTCATGAGCTAAAAACAGTGGCACAAAATGAGAAGTGTTTGAAGGTTTTTGAAAGGTAGCAGATGAAAATTTACTTGGAATGGCTTGAAATACCATGCATAGGAATTTATAGTGGACTCTTTGGAAGTGACTTGGCTTTTGGGAATTGGATGCACGAGAAGTAATTCCTCTCAGTACAGGTTTTTGGCTAGCAAGGCTAGGTAGCAAGCATAAGAGTTGCATGAAACAAACAAACATACATATAATAAGAACAATCATGCAAACTCCCTTGAAGGTACAACGATTTTAACTTTAAGAATAACAATGCTTATAAGCCAAACATAAGGGAAAACTGAAGTGATGTAACTGCAAGCACTTCTTTATTCTTTTCTACTCAAACCTCAAGGTAAAGTTGCTACTGACCAAGCTAGGTTTGCCAAAACCAACTAAATCTACTCATGCTCCCAATGTGATACCAATACCAATCAACAAGACTAATCATACAAGAGAGATTGCAGGCTAACATAAAGTGTGCGAAAAGTAAACGATAAAACTTCTCATTAATATTTTAATACCGCAACTCACACCAAGGGATACATAGATAACCAACTAAGGAGGATACTTCCAAACTGCAAACTATTCTATAAGATAACTTCTTTATTCATGATATGACTCTACTTTGAAAAGTAAATGAGCAAAAGGTAATGATGTGATACCACGACACTCCCCCAAGCTTGGAACAAGCCAAGGGGATGCCTATACCGATGACGAATTACTCCTTTGGCGGTGACGGTGAATCTTCATCGTTGTCGTACTTCCAAGGCAGAGGTCCTCCGTCAAGGAAGGATGTCTTGGTCTCCAAAATCCCGAAACTTGCAGCAGCACTCATTTGTTGAAATCTAGCTTCATACTCACAATTTTGGTTCTGCACGTCGTAGAGTTGTGCTTGTAATTGGTTAGTCGTCTCCTGGAGTGAGAGGACATCCTTCCAAAGCTCTGTACTCTCCTTCTTGTACCTGGCAATAAGCTCTTGATTAATCCTATAGATAATGTCCACCTCGCGTTCCGCCATCTTCTTATATTTGAAAACTTCCTGTTCCAGTGCTTCCATCCTTGCTTCGAGACTCCCTTCTCCCTTGGGTCCTTGAACGTCTTTAATCTGCAACTCCCCATCCTTTAGTGACAACTCCTTCAGATGCATCTTCAGTTCCCTCATATACGGATTGATGGAATCCGTAAGAGGGTTCTCTTTAGAAGAACCGGACGAAGACATCATAACTCCAAAGCCGAGGGCAATCCCTGACAGAAACAGCTCAAAACAAAACACGACGAGAAAACGATATACAGACCTCGGGGACTCCGGGGGGTTAAATAGGCAAAAATTATACATCGAAATGAAGTCACGGGAGGAAACCGGGACGGAAACGAGTTCCGGTGTGTTCTCACACATGGGTGGCGCGGTCAGAGGTGGGCCCACGCCACCTGTGTGTGAGACACACACGGACTCTTTTTCCTCCCTGTTTTCGTCTCGTGATTTTTCATATTTAGTAAAAACAGCAAAAATATTAAAGGAAGAACTTTTCGCGAAACTTTTCTGACTAGAACTGTTACCTATTCGAAAGCGAACTCTGTAGGTACCTGCAATTTGTCTTGGATGTATTCTTCCGGAGAAACTGTTTCAATAACATCAACATCTTCATTATAAGAATCTCCAGAAATATAATGTTTGAGTCTTTGCCCATTCACCACTTGTGTAGAATCATCTTTCAATGAAGCAATCTTAATAGCACCTGAGTGGTACACTTCCACAATAACATATGGTCCTTCCCATTTAGAGAGTAATTTTCCTGCAAAAAATCTGAGACGAGACCTATACAAAAGAACTTTCTCACCAACATGAAACTCTCTCTTAAGAATTCTCTTATCATGCCATTGCTTGACTTTCTCTTTAAAAAGTCTGGCATTCTCATACGCTTCGTTTCTCCACTCATCTAGAGAACTCAAATCTAACAACTTTTTTTACCGGCTAGTTTAAAATCTATGTTAAGCTCTCTCACTGCCCAAAAAGCTTTGTGTTCTAATTCTAAGGGCAAGTGACATGCTTTTCCGTAAACCATCTTATAAGGAGACATACCCATGGGGTTCTTATAAGCACTTCTATAAGCCCATAAAGCGTCATTTAACTTACTAGCCCAGTTTTTCCTAGATCTATTGACAGTCTTCTGCAAGATAGACTTGATCTCCCTATTTGAAAGCTCCACCTGCCCACTAGTTTGGGGATGATAAGCAGAAGCAATTCTATGATTGACATCATATTTAACAAGAGTTTTTCGAAAACCACCGTGAATGAAATGAGAACCTCCGTCAGTCATAAGATATCTAGGCACTCCGAACCTAGGAAAAATAACATCCTTAAGCATTTTTAACGAAGTCTCACCATCGGCACTCTTTGTAGGTATGGCTTCTACCCATTTAGTAACATAATCAACAGCAACAAGTATATGGGTATAGCCTTTTGAAGGAGGAAAAGGACCCATAAAGTCAAATCCCCAACAATCAAACGGTTCGATAACAAGAGTGTAATTCATAGGCATCTCATTGCGTCTAGAAATATTACCAACTCTTTGACATTCATCGCAAGATAAAACATACCTTCTGGCATCCTTAAAGAGGGTTGGCCAATAAAAACCTGATTGTAGAACCTTCTGCGCGGTTCTGTTTCCAGCATGATGCCCTCCATAGGCACTACTATGGCATTTTCTTAATATCTCTTGTTGCTCATATTCTGGTACACATCTTCTCATAATACCATCAACTCCTTCTTTATATAAATGTGGGTCATCCCAAAAATAATGCCTCAAATCATAAAAGAATTTTCTTCTTTGCTGAGCTGTAAAGGTCGGAGGCAGATACTTGGAAACAATAAAGTTAGCATAATCAGCATACCATGGAAGGTCTCGCGAAGTTACATTAATTGCAGCCAACTGTTCATTTGGAAAACTATCATTAACAGGAATAGGATCAAAAGAAATGTTTTCCAATCTAGAAAAGTTGTCAGCCACAGGGTTTTCCAATCTAGACAATCTATGATATGCAAATCAAACTCTTGTAAAAGCAACACCCATCTAATAAGCCTAGGCTTAGCATCCTTCTTAGTCATAAGATATCTAATAGCAGCGTGATCAGTATGAATAGTAACTTTAGAATCAACAATGTAAGATCTAAACTTATCACATGCAAAAACAATAGCAAGAAACTCTTTCTCAGTAGTAGCATAATTCTTTTGAGTAGCATCAAGAGTCTTACTAGCATAATGAATAACATTCAACTTATTATCAACACGCTGTCCAAGAACAGCACCAACAGCAAAATCACTAGCATCGCACATAATTTCAAAAGGTAAATTCCAATCAGGTGGTTGAACAATAGGAGCAGTAGTTAAAGCCTTCTTAAGAGTTTCAAAAGCTTCCTTACAATCATCATCAAAGATAAATGGTACATCCTTTTGAAGAAGATTGGTAAGAGGCTTTGAAATCTTAGAGAAATCTTTAATAAACCTCCTATAGAAACCAGCATGACCAAGAATACTACGAATACCTTTAACATCTCTGGGACAAGGCATTTTCTCAATTGCCTCCACTTTTGCTCTGTCAACTTCAATACCTCTTTCAGAAATCTTATGTCCAAGGACAATTCCTTCATTTACCATAAAGTGGCATTTCTCCCAATTAAGAACAATGTTAGTTTCTTCACACCTCTGCAAAACTTTATCAAGGTTGTGCAAACAATTATCAAAAGAAGTTCCATAGACGGAGAAATCGTCCATGAAGACCTCCACAATTTCTTCACAAAAGCCATGAAAAATAGCAGACATGCATCTTTGAAAAGTAGCAGGAGCATTGCAGAAACCAAACGGCATACGTCTATAAGCATAAGTTCCATAAGGACAAGTAAAAGTGGTTTTCTCTTGATCATCCTTCTTAACAGCAATTTGAGAAAAACCAGAATAACCATCAAGGAAACAAAAATGAGTCTTCTCAGACAACCTTTCTAGCATTTGATCTATAAACGGTAAAGGGTAATGATCTTTCTTAGTAACTTTGTTTACCTTCCTATAATCAATGCACATTCTATAACCAACTACTACCCTTTGAGGAATAAGCTCGTTATTCTCATTAGGCACAACAGTCATACCTCCTTTCTTAGGAACACAATGAATAGGACTAACCCATCTACTATCAGCAATAGGATAAATGATACCAGCATCAAGGAGCTTTAATACCTCATTTCTTACCACATCCTTTATCTTGGGAATTAGGCGGCGTTGATGCTCCACAACTGGCTTCGCGTCTTTCTCCATATTAATGGCATGCTGACATAAAGTGGGAGAAATCCCTTTTAAATCATCAAGAGTATATCCCATAGCTCCTCGGTGTTTCCTCAATATCTCCAATAATCTTTCTTCTTCCTTTCCTGAAAGTTTAGAACTAATAATAACAGGATATATTTTCTTATCATCTATATAAGCATATTTGAGATTATCAGGCAAAGACTTCAATTCAAACACAGGATCTTCTTTAGGCGGCAAAGTGGTACCAAGATCCTCCACAGGTAGATTATGTTTGAGTAACGGTGGTTGACGAAGAAGAATGTCGTCAATCTCTTCTCTTTCCTTGCTAAAAACATCACTTTCGTGATCTTCCATGAATTGCTGCAAGGCATTATTAGGAGCAAGAGCAATAGAAGCAAGCAATAGAAGTCTTAGCAAGCTTGGAAAAATTAAACTCATAAGACTCTCCATTAAACTTAGTAAAAAAATTCTCCTTCTTACAATCTATCACGGCGCCACAAGTGTTCAAAAACGGTCTACCAAAAATAATAGGACAAGTTTTACTAGCCTCCTTTCCAAGTACTAGAAAATCAGTAGGGTATTTAGTCTTACCGCATAGAACTTCCAC
The DNA here is from genome assembly GCA_007115705.1 of Dactylis glomerata. Taxonomy (NCBI): domain Eukaryota; kingdom Viridiplantae; phylum Streptophyta; class Magnoliopsida; order Poales; family Poaceae; genus Dactylis; species Dactylis glomerata. Next base: position 988,923 of record QXEO01000264.1, on the reverse strand, counting down.
ATCTCGAACAATACCAAGAGGCCACACAGTCTCTCTATTAGCAAGCTGAACAACTACATCAATATCTTCAAGTTCACAAGCGCCAATCTCGTGCATGATTTCTTTGTAAAGCTCTAAAGGAATAGCACTTGCACTAGCACCAATATCACATAAACCATAATAGCAATGATCTCCAATCCTGACAGAAATAACAGGAACACTTGTTTTCCTATGCTTTTTAGGATGTGAGAGAATGTTAGAAGCATCTTCACAAAAAAGAATATATTCATCCCCTACATCTTTAGTAACAAGATCCTTCAATATAGCTACAGGAGACTTAATAGTAATTTGCTCATCAGGTTCTGCAGCTTTCTTAGTGCTTTTATTAGACACACATACCAAAGTAGAATACTTCTTTACCTTAGCAGGGAAAGGTGTCTTCTCAAAATAAGGCTCAGGCACAATGCTATCAACAGTACAAACTTCAGTAGCTGCAGCAGGAATATGACTAATAGAATCTTTATAAGGTGCATGATATTTGTTCCAATCTTTCTTTGGAACATCAATATAAGAGGCAAAGGCCTTAAGACAATTAGCAAGTATTTGAGAATCAAGACCATAGGCAGCGCTAACACCATGAAAGTCATCGGTCTCCATAAAAGATTTAATGCATTCATAATCATAGTTTATACCTGACTTCCTACCTTTGTCGTTTTCCCATCCTTCAGCATTCTCTTGTATACGGTCAAGAAGTTTCCACTTAGCATCTTCTTTCATATGAGTAAATGATCCAAAGCAAGAAGCATCCAAATAATCCTTATCAGGAAGAGTAAGCCGCGCATAAAAATTATTAATAACAATATTATTGGAGAGCTCATGAATGGGGCATTTGAGCATTAGTAACTTCAATCTCCCCCACGCTTGGGCAATACTCTCTCCATCATGAGGCCAAAAATTATATATCCGGTTACGGTCTTTATGAATTTCACTTGGAGGATAAAACTTGGAATAAAAGAGAGGTACAATATCCTCCCATGCCATAGATGGACCATCTTGGAGTAGCCGATACCACTCTTCAGCTTTGCCTTTCAATGATAATGAGAATAATTTCTTCTTGACCTGGCTTGGTGAAATACCTGCACATCTGAATAACTCGCATAGTTCATGTATAAATAATAAGTGATCACCCGGATGGACAGTTCCATCTCCTGAATAGCAGTTATCCATAATTCGCCCAACAATTTTCATAGGTATTTTAAAAGGATCAATTTCAGCAGGCGGTGGCGGTGGTGGTTCCTCCGCATGTGCAGCAGCAGTAGTAGTAGATGTGTTTCCAAATAGGAAACCAAATGGAGAGTTCTCCATAGCAGAATAAAACAAAAATAAAAGACAAAAATAAAAATAATACTCACAGCGACGGTTACCTTTACCAATTCCACTCTTCAATAGCGCTACACTCCCCGGCAACGGCGCCAGAAAATAGTCTTGATGACCCACAAGTATAGGGGGTGTATCGTAGTACTTTCAATAAATAAGAGTGTCAAATCCAACGAGGAGCAGAAGGTGTTGATGAGCGGTTTTGATCAAGGAATCACTGTAAATACTAGCAAACAGGTTTTCAGGAATATTTGGTAATACAAGTAAATAAAGTGCGAGTAAATAAAAGACAGTAGCAACAATGGCAGCAAGTGGCCCAATCCTTTCTTCAGCAAAGGACAAGCCGGTTGTGTACTTATAATAACCAAACGTTCTCGAGGACACACGGGAGTTTCTGTCAAGAGCTTTCGCTTCATAGAGCCAATAGTATTTATTGATTTGATAGGTGTTATGGGGGTGAACCTGTGCTAGCGCACTACCCTTACTAGGATAAATACACACTTGTGATTATACCCCTTGCAAGCATCTGCAAATACAAGAAAGTAATTAAGATAAATCTAACCACAACCTTAAACTCTAAGATCCTACGCTCCCTGGTGCAATGGTTTCCCAACGGAGGTTTAGGTTTCTGTCACTCCAGCAACCCCACAATCGGTAGCCAAATACACAATGCATCTCACTAGGCCCATAAATAGTGAAGTATCATGTAGTCGACGTTCACATGACACCACTAGTGAAATAGCACCACAACAATATCAAACCATTAAATATTTCTCAACAATAATTCACTACTAACATCTTGACTTCTCCCATGTCCTCAAGAACTAAACGAACTACTCACAAGACATCATATGGATCATGATCAGAGGTGAAATAATGGTAAATAACAATCTGAACATAAACCTTAACCCAACGATTCCACTCAATAGCATCAACTACAAGAGTAATCAACACCAGGAAAGTTTCCCCTATGAATATAACAAGATCCAACTCAAGATGCTACAGCGGGATGGCGTGGTGATGGTGGAGATGAAGGTGCTAGTGATGGAGATGATGATGATGATGATGATGATGATGATCCCGATGAAGTCCAGTGCGATGGTGATGATGATGGCGACGATCTCCCCTCTCCGGGAAGGAATTTCCCCGGCGGATTCCTGCTTGCCGGAGAGCTTTTCTCTCTCTGGTGTTTTCCGCCCCGCAGAGGCGGCGGTGTCTAACTCTGAGCCCCCCCTTTGACTTAGGTTTTCGGGGACGATGATGTACGCGGAGGGGCGAGATCAGACGTGGGCCAGGGTGGCCTCACGCAGGGCTGGCGCGGCCAGGGGGCTGGCCGCGCCACCCTGGCGTGTGGGGCCCCCTGGCTCCTCTCGACTCCCCCTTCTGGCTTCCTAAGTCTTCTGGGAAAATATAATTTCTGGGTATTTTTCTGGAATTTTCCTTATCTTCAAAATATGGTCTCTTGATGGTCCTTTTTCCAGCAGAATCCTGACTCCGGCAGCAACTCCTCCGATGATCATCAAACATGTGAAAGCAAAGGAAATAACATAAGTATCTTATCTAAATATGAAATATATCAATGAATAACAGTAAATTATGATACAAAATAGTGATGCAAATTGGACGTATCACCATCTCGCCCGCATTAACTTTATTTCTTGCAGTCCACCAATCCCACATGAGAATGCAAGAAAGGTACAACTTTTCCTTTGGTAAAGCCAGTATCAATTCCATCATGATTAGCGGATTAGGTGCCTCCACAAGTGACAACCGAATATCCTCCATCAGTAAACCTCGCCAAACCTGCTTTACTTTTTTACACTTCAAAAATAGGTAACCCCCATCTTCATTAGCTCTATAACACATAGGACAAACTGTATCAAGATCCACATGTTTCCTCTTGATATTCCTCCTTGTAGGCAGACTGTTATGGCATAGTCTCCACAAAAAGATCTTTATCTTACCCGGCAGCTTCAAACTCCAAATCTTCTTCCACATGGGAGACCGGTCAGCATCTGAAACGGAAGAGGATGCATCTCTACTCAGCTGATGGTCTCTTAGTCTAACACCCAGTTGATAGCAAGACTTGACAGAGAAAACTCCTTTTTTGTCAAAATGCCAAGCCACTGTGTCACTCATACCCTGCTGCACCGGAATGGATAGAATTTCCTTCACATCCTGTTGATCAAAAATATTCCGAACTATTTCCTCATCCCACTGCCCCGTGACAGGGTTAATCAGGTCGCAAACCCTCAGGTCCTCCTCAATCTCGTCCGGCGTGCACACTTTGCGAGTTTGCCCCTAGGAATCCAAGGATCAGCAAACACATCACTATCCTCACCATCTCCCACCCTCCAGATTATACCCTCTTTCAACAGCTCCATTCCTTTTAGAATACCCCGCCAAGTATAAGACATCCCCTTCTGTGCTTTAGCTTGTAAGATTGATGAGTCGGGGAAATATAAAGCTTTCAACACAACAACACAAAGCGAAGACGGGTTCTGTAACATTCTCCAGCTTTGTCTAGCCAACATTGCTAGGTTGAATATATGTAGCTCCCTAAAACCCATACCCCCATCTTGTTTCGCTCTTGTCATCTTCTCCCAACCAATCCAATGACATCGATTCTTTTTGTCTTGTTGACTCCACCAATATTGACATATCATCGCACTAATCTCATCACATAGGGACTTGGTGAGATCGAAGCAAGACATGGCATATGTGGGTATCGCCTGCGCAATCGCCTTAATCAGTAACTCCTTTCCCGCCTTAGACAACAACTTCTCCTTCCAGCCTTGGATCTTGATCCATATACGTTCCTTCACATATTCAAATTCTTTGGCCTTCGCCGCACCTAATTGAACCGGCAAGCCCAAATACCTCTCGTTCCTCGACTCTCTTGGAATCCCAAGGACTCCCAAAACCGCCCTCTTTGCACTTCTGGTTGTACCCTTGCTAAACATAGCCGAGGACTTATCCTTGTTTATCATCTGTCCCGAATTCAGTTCGTACAAAGCAAGGATCTGTTGAAGTTTCCCTGCATTCGCTTCATTTGCCTTCATGTTAATAAGTGAGTCATCCGCAAAGAATAGGTGATTGAGCTTGGGAGCTTCCTGGCTCAGCTGCACCCCTTGTAGCGTCTCCTCCTCTTCTGCCTTCCTCAATAACATAGAGAGAGCCTCAGCGCATAGAATAAACAGGTATCGCGGCAAAGGATCACCCTGACGTAACTCTCTCTTCGGAACAAAAGGCTCCAACAATCTTCTGTTCAGCTTAGGTATCATGAAAGCCCATCCTTTCCATTAGCCTATCCAGAAAACTCCATTCAACGCGGTCATAAGCCTTGCTCATATGAAGTTTCACCGCCACTAGACCATCTCTCCCACCCTTTTTATTGTGCATCATATGCGTGATCTCATATGCAAGGAGCACATTATCAGTAATCATTCTTCCAGGAACAAAGGCCGATTGAGTTTGGGAAATAATGTCAGGGAGCACCAGCTTTAAACGGTTAGCCAGCACCTTCGAGATCAATTTATAAAGGATATTACAGAGGCTTATAGGTCTGAACTGTGAGATACTCTCCGGCTCTTTCACTTTAAGAATCAGCACAATTGTAGTCACATTCCAGCCAAGTGGCATACTCCCTCTGATTAAGACCGATAGCACCTCCTCCTGAACTTTCGGTCCTACAACATGCCAAAACCTTTTATAAAAGATAGCTGGCATACCTTCCGGGCCAGGTGCTTGATACGTCTCCGACGTATCTACAATTTTTGATGCTCCATGCTTGTTTTTACACCATTTGCCTACTGTTTCGTTACACTTCGTGGCACTTCTATGCATTTTCCGGAACTAACCTATTAACAAGTCGCCACAGTGCCAGTTCCCTATTTTCTGCTATTTTTGTGTTTTAGTGATACACAGGAAATATTCTCGGAATTGGACGAAACAAGTTCCTGAAGTCTTATTTTTCCCGGAAGCTTCTAGAGATCCAAAGAGGAGACGAAGTAGGGCCACGAGGTGGCCACACACCAGGGCGGCGCGGCCCAGGCCCTGGCCGCGCCCCCTACGTGTGAGACCGCCTCGGTCCACTTCTGACGATGCCCCTTCGCCTATAAAGACCCCCCGATGGAAAAAACCTAAGTACCCAATCAATTTTCCAGAACACATCGCGATCCGCCGCCGCCGTCGACCCGAAGATTGGGAGGGTCCAGAAGCTCTTCCCAGCACCCTGCCGGAGAGGGGAATCGCCACCGGAGGTCTTCTTCATCGCCATGCTTGCCTCCGGAACGATGAGTGAGTAGTCTACCTTGGTCTATGGGTCCATAGCAGTAGCTAGATGGTTGTCTCCTCCACCATGTGCTTCATGTTTAGATCTCATGAGCTGCCCTACATGATTGAGATCACCGTTATGTAATTCTACATGTTTGGTTTGTTGGGATCCGATGAATATTGGTGTTATGATTGAGTTGCTATACTGAAATATATCTTTTGTTATCTCTGTGTTGTTTATGATCTTGCATGCTCTCCGTTGTTAGTAGCTATGTTGGCCGAGTAGTTGCTAGTGACCCCAAGAGGGGGTATTTATGCTCGATAGTGGGTTCATGCCTCTATTTAATCTGGGGGAGTGACAGAAACCTCGAAGGTTGTAGATGTGCTATTGCTACTAGGGAGAAAAAAACATTCATATGCTCGAGGGCATATGCTTTGTTTACATTACACACTTTGCTTAATGCAATTATCTGTTGTTCGCAACATAATACTTGTGGAGTTCTCGGATTGATTCTCCACAAGTGGATTATTAGTCATAGATGCAGTTGGATGGCGGTCTATGTATTTTGTTGTAATGCCCAGAGTAAATCGCATAGTGATCTTCTTGACATATCACGTTTATCTTTATTCTATCAATTGCCCAACTGTAATTTGTTTACCCAGCATGTGCTATTTATCTTATGGAGAGACACCACTAGTGAACTGTGGACCCCGGTCCTATTTCCATCATATTGCTATCACCTGTTTACTTTACTTGCACTGTTTACTTTACTCGCATACTTCTACTGTTTTCCACTCGATACGATCATAACCTTTATTTCAAGCAAACCGGTGAGATTGACAACCTCATCGCAAGTTGGGAACAAAGTACTTGGTTGTGTGTGTGCAGGTTCCACGTTGCAACTAGCAAAGCAAAGCTTGGACGAGGCGCCATATATAAATTGTCCGAAGCTGTCGCTAAGCCAGTCCGCATCACCTTCAGTCGTATTGTCTGCTCTTCTCCTGATCGACATACCTTGATTTCTTAACTAAGGGAAAACTTGCTGCTATCTTCATCAAACCTTCTCTTAGGGTTTCCAACTGGCCGGTTATTTACTTCATCAACTCGGTAGCATCAGTGCTTTAAGATCTCCTATTGAGTCAAGAGCTTGTTTAACATCCTCTCCAGTGCAAGGCGCACAAAGCATCTCATTCATATCGTGAGTGATAGAGTGCGGTATATGTTGTAGCAATTCATCATTTTCAGGTCCTACAGAAGACATGAACAAACTTTTGTAGTTGTTTGTGATAAAAGGTCCTAGCTCCTCTTCATTCTCCACTATTTCCCCGTCCTCTTTTCTGAGCTTCTTAATCTTATTCAGTTTCTTCCTCTCCGAAGCAAAAGCATGGAAATATTTAGTGTTACGATCTCCAAACTTCAACCAATTTGCATGTGCTCTTTGCTTCCAGTACGTATTATGCTGGTCCTCCAATCTCCCCAGCTTATAACGCAAGACATGCTCCCTCGATACTCCCTCCTGCGAGATCGACTGCCTTCTGCACTTCTCTAGTTCTCTCCTAGCATATTTTATTCGCTTCTTTAACTCCCCCAGAACCTCCTTGTCCCACTTCCAAAGCTTCCTTCCCACACCAGCAACTGCCTCATTCACCACCATGTCATCCTCCTCAAACGCCGTGTTCTAGGCCTCCTCAATAATCTTCTCACACTCCTCTTCTTGCAGCCATGACGCCTCAAAACGAAAAATTGGTGAATCATTTGGCAGCTCCCTAGGCTCCGTTTGGTGATTCAATTCTGCAATGATTGGCCGATGATCCGAGTGGCGTTGCTCACCATTTATAATCCTATGTAGAGGAAACAAACATCTCCAAGACACATTTGCAACTGCTCTATCAAGCCGTTCTCGAACATAACCTTGTGCCAGATGCCAATTGTTTCTCTAGGTGAAAGCATCACCTACGAAGCTGAGATCCTCCAAGTTCGCATCCTCCAAAGCTCTACGAAATGCATCCATGCACCCCTGGGCCCGAGCCGGCCCACCCTCCTTCTCATGAGCGAAAAGGATTTCATTGAAATCCCCTATACACAACCATGGTAGATCTGATTGCCCCTGCAGCGTGCGGAGCAGCCTCCAAGTATTCTCCTTCTCACCAGCCTTTGACTCACCGTATATCCTAGTGAATCTCCACTTCACCCCATTGCTTTCTAACACATCCACATCGATATGGTACCTTCCTTTCCATCTCACTCTAACATCCACTCCCTTGCGCCAAAACAACGCCAAACCACCACTACGCCCCTTGCAATCCACCACAAACATGTTAGGCATGTCCAAACTCCAACGGAAACATTCCATCTCTTTTTCCAACATTTTTGTTTCTGAAAGAAAAAGGATATCGGGCTCTTCTGCCTTATGGAGATCCCACAGGCCCTACACTGCCGGCTGGTTCCCAAGCCCCCGACAGTTTTGAGACACTATCTTCATTGCTTCTCGCAGGACTGTTCTGACAGTCCCGCGTTCAAATTGTTTGACACACCTAGCCCCTCCACCACGTTGTCTACATCCATCCTCCCTTTTTTCACCCCTCCAACATCTTCCATTGTCTCCTCAACCAGACTCCTCTTCTGCCCCACCAATTCAGAGGATCCTTCCCCAGATGACCCCAACTCCCCTGCTTTCCCCTCCCTAGCAACAACCCTAACCCTTTTAAAAGTTGTCTTCTTCACTTTCTCTACGCCCCCTTCTCTGACCTATCTACCTCCATTGTTTGTGGCTTCTTCACCTTACCCAGCTCCCCTGCTCCCCTTCCGACATGACTCCCTTCATTGGGTCATGCATATTGGGCTTCAGAAGACCCCCATGTTGGGCCTCCTATCGACTAGCTTGCATAAACTCTTTTTGGGCTTCTCCTCCCGTAGCATCTCGGGTATCCTCCATAGCCGACTCAACTTTTCCCCCATTCTGCTTCGCTGCCTAGTCCTTCTCCAGTTCTGATTCCACAAAATCAAGTTTCTTCTGAACCCCACTACTCTTCTCCGGTGCCGGCAACTTTAGAGGACTCGTGGCCTCATTGTCTCGCCTCTCCCCTTCGCGCTTTCCATTAGCAGATCCCAGGCTATTTCTTGGCGCTGAATCAGATTTTCGCCATGAATCACTGTCACTTCCCGAATGATGATTCTTCCCCCCAAAATTATAATTAGGACCTCTCTTCAGGAAACCACTCCCCCCAAAGCTTCTGCCTTCCCCTGAACGGGCCCTAGACCTCTCCTGACCACCTCTGTTTATCGCTGCTCTCAGCCACTTCCCAAACTGTGGTTGTTCTCCCCTTTTCAGCTTAATAGTGCAAGCCCTCTCACAGTGACCAACCCTTCCACAGATATAGCAGAAGTCAGGTAGGAATTCATACTCAAACGGGCACCACTTCGGCATCATATTCTCTCCCAATTCTAGCATGATCCCTCTCATGAGTGGTTTTCTAATATCGATTCTAACACGAACACGCAGGAATTCCCCCACCGCCATACCGTCCTCTCCCACTGCAACCTCCAAGAACTCCCCCACCTCATCACCTATCAGCTCACCATTCTCCCGCGACATACTACCAAGGGGCATCTTGAAAACACGCGCCTTATTTGGATCAAAATCCTGCATTACCAGGAGGTCTTTATCGAAAGTCCACGGTCCTTCATCCAATGCTTTACTCTTGCCCGAGGCTTGCAGAAAAGAGAATAAGAACACATTCTCACCCATCTCCTTGATACGAATACCTCGCAAAGGGCACCATAGCCTACCCAGCGCCACCTCCATCCCCTCAATGAAGGGAGGCTTCTCTGACAATAGCTTCCCAAGAGCCCGCGGAATCACAATTTCCCTACCCTTCTCCCTCTGTCCGATCTTGATCCCCTTTGTCTCCACCGCCGAAAGCTTCAACTTCTCGAACAAACCTTCAACTTTCTCCATCGCTCCTTGATCCAAACCCCCGACCCCCTTGTTCTCATCAAACTCATCATGGATGCCTACCTGCATCCTCCCCTCGCCGTATGCTGGCCCATTCTCATAAGCTGGCCCATCCTCTTCTAATGGTGGCATGCCATCAAGGCCCACAGGAGAACTAGCTTGTCCCTTGCTTGATTGCTTCTGATATGCGTGGCACCGATCATGTTTTCCACTTTGCCATGATGATTTACACAATTCATCCGACCCAAAGCTTCCAAAACTCAGTCTTCTCTTGGCAGACATGGCCAGGAAGTGGTAAAAAGTGTGCACGATGTTCGAACTTTTTATATGGTCTGCATCGCAGCTAATAAACCTCATAGTCCAATGACGGTATTCCCCTCCGTAGCTTCTCACAATCATCTTTCTTGTGCCCCATGAATCCACAATGCGAACAGTCCTATGGAATCCTCTCATATTTGAGCTTGAAGATCATATTGTTGCCTGGTTTGCCCTTCATTCCAGTAGATAGATGGGTTTGGATCTACCCGCAAAAAAAAATCAGACGGTACATCGACCTCTAGGGATTTCCCAAGTCAGTTGCCATACCTCATACCCCATTTTTTATTCTGTTTTTCCCATGGCACATCATATATTCGCACCCCGTATCTTTACTATTAAAGCGAAAAGCGGTGTCCGGTGTCACACTTTCAGTTTTCAATTTTGCCCTCAGATAAGACACCAAATTACCCACCAATGCCATTAATAAGTCAAAAAAGATTTGTTAACCCACCAAATAATACCACCGCTCTGTTTTCTCTTAACCCACTCTGAGAAAAAAAAGGTTGCGCAATACAGCTAAGCGGAACAAACCCCATCTAATCTCAACAAACCACTCAAAAAAAAATGGCAGGCTATAAAAAACGCACCAAACGTTCCAAAATATGCGGATTAGTTGCGTTATGAATGGGCTAATTAAATACCATATCTGCTATCACCGCATCACGTGGTTGGTGGCTCAAGGACCGGTCGTCACCGTGACAACCGGCTGCACCGGCGGGCGACGGCGGAGGGCGCGGGAGAGAGGAGAGACGCGGCACTTGCTTCCGCTCACTGGTATTTCGGGAGGATGCGCAGAGGCGTTGGGGAAGCGCAGGACGAGGGAACCGACGATGGCGGCGTATGGTAAGCGGTGAGGACGACTCGCTCGATTTTATGTGTCCTGGCTCGATTTTATCAAGAAGGAGGAGGATGACGGTGAGGCACAGCTCCTGGTCCTGGACACGACGCCCTGTCCTGGGGAGGTCTGCAGCGACGACGCGGCGAAAGTGGCCTCTGGTGCACGCGAAGCCCTGGCAATCGTAACCTGGGGACTGGGGAGAAATCAATGGCGAGTTGGCGACGGCTCGGCGCAGTGGACCGGAAGCCCTCGGCGGCTCGACTCACTGCGCAGAACTTCAAACCAACAATCGCTAATCCATTTCAGACTTGAATATTTGTTCTTTCTTTCTTCCCAGCAGACGATCGCTGCAAGTTCCGCAGCGGGTATATGAAGCTGTTTGTTTTCAGCCTTTCAAAAAAAAGCTGTTTGTTTTCAGGAGAGCTGTACTGAAGCTTCTTCGTGTATGTTGTCAGCATCATTTTTGAGGTATCTCAAAAAAAAAGCATCATTTTTGAGGAATCAGGAATCGTGATCATGAAATTAATAGCCAATTTGTTCAGAACATAATACCCCCGTAATCAATGGTTTGTTTCTTTACATCGAAACTGGTGCACTCTGATTTGTTTCTTCGTATCAATTAGTTGCTGCTGCCATTGATTTGGTACACGATGATGAAAGAAGCTAACGGAGATCCCTCAAAGAAGAAGCTAACAGGGAGAGAGGATGCAGTGAACAAGTAAGGAACTTGCGGTGGAGAAATAGAATGACCCACCAATGTCTATGTTGTTTATGTTAAAAAAAAGGTTAAATCCATCATTACATTGTATTTTTTATGTAATTTTTTGAACAAATCCAGTTAAATTTCTATGAGTTATCTGCTTCAAATTGAGGTCATTTGGAAATTTTATTTGTTTTAAAAAATATTGCATAGAAGTACATCTAAATAAACACAAATAATACACCTTTGCACTCAGAAAGTACACTGCTTTACAAAGACAATATAATTGTTCTTATCATGAGGTATACTTTAGCGCATGGCAATCTAGCTCGTTGCGTCGCCAACACTAGGTGACACGGGGGGCGATAGCGCCGCCGGACAATAGGGGGTCACTTCCTCGCCCCTCCCTCCCGCTGCCGCCAGAGGTATAGGTGTGTGAAGCCTAGCCTAGGACGGTAGTGCTGGGGCCTTCGCCGCCGCGCGGTGGTGAGCTCTCCTTGGCGACAACGGCGTGTGGCATGGCGACGAGGTGCTGCAGATCTCGTCGACATGTGCAACCATATAACAATGGTCGAGGAGAGCTCAAGCCTGTGGCGGAGGCGCTCATGATCTTAGGGCCGTCTCGACCTATGGGCTTTTCTGGGCTTGGGGTTCTTTGTCGCACGACTACAAGCGGGCGTTCGTGTCCCTTCGTACCAGTGGCTAGGCACCATGGTGGCGCCGACGACTAGCCAAGCATCAAGCGCGGCTGGGTCACCATGGTTGCTTTTGCAACAAAGTGATCTAGATGATCTTTATTGTCAGTGTCCAGCGGGAGCTCGTAGAGGGGGACCACTATGTGCAGCCTAGCTTTGCTGACAATGAGGATGGGCCGCTGAAGGTAGTTGGTATTGGTTGGTGACATGGAGATTGAAGCTGGAACAATTGGCCAGAGGGTGCCAGGGAGTCGGTGTGGAATGATATTTTGCTCTTGGTTTTGGACGAAGCAAGATACGACGATGTCGGCGGGGATTGATCTCGTCTTAGGAGTTGTCGTGGCATCGAGTGCTCGTCTCTCTCCCGTCTTTGCTCCGAGGGAAACCTCAGATCCGGTGCTCCTGATCGAACAATGGCTTCATCAGGCCATGACCCTCTTGAGGGCATTGTTTTTGGAGTCGGACGCGGCTGGAGGGTCATGTGCTATGTTGGGGCAATGATGGAGCGGCTTCGCCTTGCATAGAATTTTTATGGAGATGTCAAGTCATGCTTGGCCGACAGGTACCACGCTGAGTCATGCATGTTCGGTAGGGGATACGAAAGACATATTTTCTAGAGTTAAGTTGTGTCGGCCAGTGGTACTCTACGACATGGTGTTGCGGAGTATCGGTGGCGATTGCGATGTGCATTGGTGATCACTCGTAGGGTGGTGTCACTGCTTGGCACCGTTGTGGTGTCGGTGGCTGGTGTGGCGAGAGTATTTGCATCGATCTACATCCTGAAGATGGGTCTACGGAAGATAGTGAAGGCAGTGACATCCGGAGCAAGCTCATGGGCGGATTTGGGTTGCTGCCTTGCATGGGGTTGTTGGGTGGTCTGTAGATCTTGTCAAGGAGTTGGCGATTGACAACTATCGTTGTGCTCAGTGGTGTTATGTTGGTAGCTTTGGGTTTGTATGATATTTATATGGTTTTTTCTAGCCTTTAATATTTAATTATGAATAAAAGTTCGGTGCACCGCACGATGCTAGCTCGACATCCTACGAGTTCGAGGCCTACACTTGGTGTCTAATTTATTATGTGTACTTATTTTTTAAAATGGGTAAAAAGTTTGATGCATCAGGAGGGCAAATTTGAGATAATAGTTCTGCACGAAAACACATTTTGAAATGGTGACATTGAGTTCAACTGGTGATCTATTCTTAATAGCTAACTTGCAATGGTAAAAAGATACTAATAGGAAAGAAGTTGGTGAGAGAGATAAGAAATAAGTTGGTGAAAGAGTTGGTTGTCGATGTATGAATAGAAACCATGTGTTGTCATGTCGTTTGACATCTTTTCTAAATTATAATAATTTTTTGTTATAATTTTTTCATTATCCCGTTGCAACGCACGGATATTTAGCTAGTTGGTACAAAATCCAGCTTCAGCAGGCCGCGACGCACCTGCAGAATCTTTGACTAGAAAGGCGTTTCTTTGAAAGATCCAGGGCCCTCCCCGCATGATAAAATTTGTCACCATGGGAAAACAAGGTGATCATGAAGCAGTGTTTGCCTCGCTCCGAGTACCTGAGGCCAGTAACGTAGTCTCTAGACCTCCTGTGCAAAGTGTGTAAACATAGTCTTAGCATTGGGTTTGAAATTCGCCCAATACCTTGCTAGAAGCTTCCAGGTGCTTGGTATAGATGGTGTTGGCACAACTACATTTTCCTCCTCAAATTCCACGTGGACATCATCCTCCATCTCGGCCACTCCTCCAAGCTGCGCTACAGATCCATGCGCAAACCCTAGGTTCTCCTCCTCCATGGGACTGTCGTCCCAGTTGCCGTCCTCAGCGGTCCAGTATTTGTGGCCATAATCGCACGTTGACCAGCTTGCGGCATCGCACGTTGACCAGCTTGCGGCATCGATGAGCCACCCCCATGTAGCTATGGGTGGGAAGGTCTCTCACCGAGTCCCCCGTGATCAGCCCCACTACGTGGCGGCGCCTTCAATAACCCCAGTTGTCGTTGACGTTGAGTACTTGGATCACGCCTCTCCTGTCCCTCTGCGTATCGATGCTCCTACCGCCTCCGTGATGTCGCCCAAGATTCGATCTCCACCTTGCCGCCTCCTATAGCCGTCTTTCCCTCCATCTTCACGATCCTCCTGATATGTGGACAATCGGTTTCTCCCCACCACCTCTCCCTTGTCGTGTTGTAGATGGAGACCGTCCACCAGGCGTTCCGATGAGCTCTCGTAAGGTAGGGGTGGTGGCGGCCGGCGCAAGATCGGCCGCCATGTTGCCAGAGCTCTGACCTAACAGAACAGACTAATTAATGTATGGTGTAATTTAACCTAATTAATTAAGAGAGAGCCAGGGAGTAGTGTATTTTGCAGGTTCAGGGCGGCAGACTAATTAATGTATGGTGTAATTTAACCTAATTAATTAAGAGAGAGCCATGTTGCCATGTTGCCAGAGCTCTGACCTAACAGAACAGACTAATTAATGCATACATGTCAGCTTCCAGGGCGGCACACCGCCATGTTTCATGTCTCCTCTGCTCTCCAGGCGCCTTCAGGTCAACCTCTGAATCAAAGCCCACACCGTGACACCGGCAGTGCCTCAGCGAGCAGGTTAGAACAAAACCAAGCGCATGGCCCGATTCACGGCCGAGAGCAGTGATCAAACTACATGTAAAATCATGGTGATGCGGACCGCGTTAGAGCTCCCTCTGCATCCGTGCCTACTACTAGTTTACTATCAAAGGCAAAGTCAGAAAGTCAGGCCTATATGAAAAGGTCACACTGTTCTGCCGGACAGCTTGCAACGTTATCCTATACTGTATTCAGTTGACAAATGCACTGTCACGGTCACATGCGCGTCGACCATAATGCAGAATACTAATCGGTATGTGTAGTAGTTTAATGGAGGATCGCTAACACGCTGAAGCTATGAGATTCAGATCTAATCAGCAACTAGCACCACGAAACGGACCATTACCTAACTGTTAGTCGACGCAGTGTATGCGCATCCATTTAAAAGAAAAGATGTACGCCCCTGTAGCGTCCTATCTTTTGATAAAGGTATCATAACTGTATAAGTGTTATTCCGTAGATCACTAATAGCATCACAGAATAAAATATAGTAATTATTGCATATAGTAATATTTATTACATTGCAGATCCAGACACACTAGTCTTTAAAACCTTATAAAAATGCATAGCCACTTGGACTAGCTTAAATAACAGAGTTTGACACAAAGTAACACAATTAAAATAAATTGCAATGAGCCTCCATCTTCAGCAAGTGTCACAGGCAGCCATGTTGGAATGTAAACTCGAGAATCCTAACAATTACTCCTCATCCGAATAACCTGCACATTTGAATATGCAGACCCATTGAAAGGGGCCAGTACAACAATGTACTAGCAAATGACACATATTTAGTGGCTATTGTGAAAGAACTATACTACATGATATTTTGTTGGTGGATCTCTTAGGCTAATTTGCATAAAGCCAATTTTATCTTATATTTTCCATTAAAAACTTTCTTACAAAATTTTAGATTTTTAAGGATCGAAATAACCCCTAAAGTCCTACATAGTTGCAAGTTATGTAGCTCTAGGCGAAATTCAACAAAGTCAGGACTGCCCTCAGAGTCCACTACATCCCCTCGAGGCGTGTAGCTCTGAGGTGTGCCTTTCCTAGGGGTTTCTAGACAAATTTTATTTCATTCGAAAATGGTGATGAAATTCTTCCGTACAGTCCATGTCTAGAGACTCAAATTGTATATAACCGGAGACACGACTAATCGATTAGTTTTACATCCTGCAAGGGTTGTGCACTTTCATCTTAAGACTCATTCTACCCAGAGAGAAGAATGAGACAAGACCTTTCAGAAGGAGTGATCAACTATACTAGCAAGACCCGTTCCCACCTATAATTATGCTACCACCTCATGTCTTGCTCACAAGTTGAACTCTCACATCCTAATTAGTCAGGACAGAGCCCATAGTGTCATAAGGCTGCACTGGAAGTATACTAAACACATAATACATGGTAATCTCTTTAATCCTGGGTGGCCATCTACAAGTGTACTCCAGGGGTCCACTACATCCTCTTCGAGGCGTGTAGCCCCAGAAGCCACTCAACATCGCCTCCATATACAAACCATTCCAGCCAGGTGATTCATGGAAGTTGTAGTTTTAAATTATCCAAAAAACATCTTTAACAAAAGGTGATCACAGCATTGGCATCAAATTCCAAAGTAATTTAGCATCCTAACAAGTGGGGTTTAAAGGATGGCTACTAGGGATGTAAACGGATAGGATAGTTTCCGTACCAAATCCATTTTTAAGAATCCATATCCGATTTATAGAAATCCGGCGGATAAGGATATCCGATTCCAAATCGAACACCCGGATACGTATAGGATATGGTATGCAAAATAGCATAAAATATGGATTATCCTAAAATTAATTAGGATAATCCGATGGTTTCTTACCGAATAATCCGATTATTTTCTGAAAAGGTTATGATAATATAGCACAACCAGTAGTTAGTAATTTGTCGAGTCTTTAGCTAATCATTCAACTCACTTACATAGTCATTGTACAGTAGAGATTATAGGTTTATTTGGTACTAGGCTACTCAAACATGTGTAGATGTTACCTTAGGTCCTCCCCACTTACATAGTGCTCTTTTGTAAGGCTTGGCACTCCTCCTCACTTTTCTTTTCACAAACCATGGCTAACCGATTCCATCGGGTGCCCACCAACTTTCACATACCATGGAGGAGTGCCTTTTTCTTTTTTTATTAAGGTTACAATGGTTTGACCAGCTCCCTTGCAAAATTAGTGACGAGGAGATGAAGTATGCAAGTCAAGGGGTACTTAATTCAATATGGAAGATAGCAAACCCGACCACTACGTCCTCATGATCTGAAAACGATGTCACAAAATCAGAAGTATTTTGAAGAGTTTTTTTGAAAGGTAGCACATGAAAATTTACTTAGAATGGTTCAGAAATACCATACAAAGGAATTTATAGTGGACTCTTTGAAATAAGTGGGTTTTTGGTACATGGATGCACGAGAAGTATTCCCTCTCAGTACAAGTGAAGGCTAGCAAAAGACTGGGAGCGACCAACTTAGAGAGCAATAACGGCCATAATCATGCATAGAAACAAAACATTATTAACCAAAGCATAAAGTGATATCACAAGTCAAAAACCAAATGATCATAGAGGCTTGAGCAACAGATTTGTAGTCAAACATGGTGTAAGCATGCGCCAAATCAACCCAAATAAAACATCGAAGGAGGATACCACAATAATATGCTGCCATATAATAAGAACAACGCATGATTCTTTCTAAGATACATTAAGCAATCTGAGTTATTTGAGACAAGTCATGCTACAACAATAACCACTAAGCATATAATCAAAATAACATCAAGCATGACATGCAAAAGTCTAAGCCACAGTCTAAACAAGCTCCCATTTGTACCACTATAAGCATGAAACTTTTTTCTCTTTTCCAACACCAATCAACCTTTTTGAAACAACTCTCAAAGATGAAAAACAAAGACCAGAGGTCTAAACACACCTAGCTACAAAGAACTAACAATTTGTGAACAAAAATCAAGGCGAAAAATGAAAGCTAAACGCAGTACTAGAAAAAGAGAACACTCGTTGAACGATAAGAGTGAAAACTAGAGTGTTCTTGGCAATGAAAACGGAGCGCGTCTCTCTCTAAAACAAAAATGACTTGATCCAACCATTTATTATATCAAACAAAACAATATAAAACTAAAAGAAAAAATAAAAACGCTCCAAGAAAAACACATAGCATATGAAGCAATAAAAATATACTGTCTTGAAAGATGACCTGATATTTTTGTTGATGAAGAAGGGGTGTCTCGGGCATCCCCAAGCTTTGACGCTTGTACCTCATGGATATTTCTTGGGGTGACATGGGCATCCCCAAGCTTGAGCTTTTATCCATACATCTCATCTCATCATTCTCCTTTCCCTACACTTGAAAACTTCCTTCATACAAAACTTCACACAATTCTCATTAGTAACATTTGTGTATGCAAGATAGTAGATCCACTTTTTGGTTTAGTTTCAACTCAAGCACACCACCCATTAAAACACAAGATACTGTAGCAACTTCTCTCAAAAGTTCTGTGATCAAAAGAACTCAAAAAGAAAGAGATCAAGAGGCAAACACAAATAGTGGCAGAAATCTGTCAAAACAGAATAGCAGGTAAAGATCAATTTTTTCGAAAATATTCTGTTGCTCAAATCGAAAAGTGCAAATATAATGAAACTTTGGTAATAACCTGGGGCATGTGCACAAGAACTCGTAGATCAAAAAGACATTATGAGAATTTTCACGAATTTTTACGGTACAACGCAGAAATCTGTTTCAGGACAACAACTTCCCCAAATCTTACCTTCCTCCAATTAGAGGTTCTTATTGACACAAAAACGAAATAAAAATGATAAGGAGAGGTCATTATAGTAGTAATAACTTCCAAGAATCAACAAAAAGAAAAATTACTGAAAATAAAACATTGGGTTATCTCCAAAGAGTGCTTTTCTTTAACGCCTTTGAGCTAGGCGCAACAATTTGAGAATATGCTCACATAAGCGCCAGAAAAGAGCTTAAGGCAAGGGCGCCACAAAAGAACTTGAAGCAAGAGAGCATCAAAAAGAAAATATGAAACACTTTTAAATCTAAACCACTTCCTATGAAAAAGAATCTTGTAAAGAAACAAGTCATGAAAGCACAAAGCAACAAGCATAGGAAAACAAGACAAGTGCAACTTCAAGAATTTCAACATAAATAGGAGAAACTTAATGTTATTGAGATGCATAAAACCATGTTTCCCTCTCTCATAATAACTTTCAGTAGCATCATGAATAAAATTAACAATATAACTATCACACAAAACATTCTTATCATGATCCACATGGATAAAAGAATTAATACTCCCCACATAAACATAGTCATTCTTACTAATCATAGTGGGAGCAAATTCAACAACATAGCTATAAATATTATGCTCATCACCATAATCATCAAAGATAGGAGACATATTGTAATCATAACTAATTTTCTCCTCAATAGTAGGTGGACTGAAAATATCATACTCATCATTGTAATCATCATAAACTGGAGGTATAGTATCATCATAAGCAATAGAATAGCTATCTTCCAAAGTGCGTTCATTTGCAAACATATCATCATTGGAAGGAACATGAATAGTACTAATAGTACAACAATTATTAATATCATCATTTACAAAATCGGTACCAAAGATATTTTCAATATCAAAAGTAGTATGCTTTTCCTAATCATGATCACTACTATCGGTAACAGACATAGGAACATCATCGAGTTCAGACTCATCAAAAACTATAATAGGAGCAACATGCTCAGGGGAAGGTACCGTTTCCTCTCTCCTTTTACTCCTTCTCTTCTTCTTCTTCTTCTTCTTCTTCTTCCCTTCTTTAGGAGGGAGAGGCTTGAAAGGAAGCTTCTCCACATACCCTGGTTTCTTGTCACAAACAATAGAGGAAACTTTGGAGGATTCCTCCTTTCCATTAATAATAAAAAAACACATATTAGTCATGTCATATTTTGGTAAAGCCTTATCTTTTATAATATTTTGTATGTACATATTCGCGTGGCAATCATCAACACAATAAAGATGACAACCATGCAGGACGCTATTCATACCAAAAGCACTCATATCTAACAAAGAAGTTTTTCTCGATAACTCTTCACACCCCAAAAATAAAGTAAGTTCATCATGCTGATTAGGTGTGATCATGTCATCACAATACAAGCTTGCAGTACTCATTGGATTAGAAAGGCTACTATCATGGCCTGAGCATTGAAAATTAAAATGACCCACTTTATAGCAAAGTTCACAAATAAAAGGATAGAGGGCACAAACCTTTTCACCAAGCTCATTTAGAGCCTTGTCCCACATTCTAGTTTCTTCATTCCTGTGGTGGATACAATATTCTTCTTAGATTTGATTCTTTTCACAAGGTCTAAGTACTCCACAAAAATTAACATGCTTATAAGAAATAGTACTTTCAGATGTTTGAGCATATTTATTGCAATCACCAATAACAATTTCACTTTCCATGCAAGTGTCTTCAAAAGGTTTTTTTGAAAGGAAATGCGGTAGAGGAAATCCCTATAGCGATTTTAGTTTTTTTGAAAATAAGAACCCAAATCCGTGTCTGTGGGGATTTGAACCTGGGTGGCTGGGTTGTACATCCACTTTCCTAACCAAGTGAGCTAGGCTCACTTCTTGTCTTTAAAAGGTTCATGATACACGTCCCAATTTCCGTTAGGAACATTAATATGAGAAGGAAAGGCTCTATAGCAATTAACCATAATTTGAGGATCAAGACCATATTTAGCACTAAGCTCTTGAGAATCAGTAGTTTCAGCGAAAGACTTAATGCAATCATACTCATAGTTTATACCTGATCCTTTACCTTTGTCACAATCACAATCTTTGATATTGCTTTGAATTGTTTCAAGCAGATCCCACTTGGCTTCAACCTCCTTGCTTGTCAAAGACCCCTCTAAACAAGCATCTAGATAGTCCTTGTAATGTCATGAAAGCCTTGCATAAAAATTATTAATAACAATATTACGGGGGAGCTCACGAATGGGACATTTGAGCATTAGTGACTTCAATCTTCCCCAAGGTTGGGCAATGCTTTCTCCATCATGAGGATGAAAATTATAAATATAATTCCTATCTTTATGAATCTCACTAGAAGGATATAATTTAGAATAAAAGAGAGGTACAATTTCCTCCCAACCAATAGATCTGCCATTCTTCAACATCTTATACCATTCCGCAGCTCTGCTCTTCACTGATAAATAGAATAGTTTCCTCTTAACTTGGTTCATTGAAATACCTGCGCACTTGAACAACTCGCATATTTCATGTATAAAGAGTAAATGATCACCAGGATGGATAGTTCCATCTCCAAAATAGCAGTTATGCATAAAAGGTTCAATAATTTTCATAGATATTTTAAAAGGGCTACTTTCAGTATGAGCATCACAAGCATCATTTGCATTATCACATATTGGAGATAAAATATCATCAGAACAAATTTTCTCCTCTAAAGCTGGGGGACTAAAAAGATCATGCGCATAAAAACTAGCTTCCCCAAGCTTAGACTTTTCCATAGCATTAGCAATAATGGTGTTCAAAGAATTCATACTAATAACATTACTATTAGCATGCAAACAGAGTTCCATAGGTTTTTCAATTTTCTATTCAAACACTTCATGTCCTAACTCAGGAAAAATACTATAAAGCTCACTAATTTTGTTGTTGTTTTCCATTAAGCCTAACTAGTGAAAATAAAAACAAGAAACAAAAAGATATAATTGCAGAATCTAAAGGAAATATCTTCGAGCGCTCACACACGAGGATGTGAGTACCTTTTACCTTACCTCCCCAGCAATGGTGCCAGAAAAGAGCTTGATGTCTACACACGCTTCTATTCTTGTAGACAGTGCCTCCAAGTGGAGAGGTTTGTAGAACAGCAGCAAGTTTCCCTTAAGTGGATCACCCAAAGTTTATCGAACTCAGGGAGGAAGAGGTCAAAGGTATCCCTCTCAAGCAACCCTGCAATTAAGATACAAGATGTCTCTTGTGTCCCAACACACCCAGTACACTTGTCAGATGTATAGGTGCACTAGTTCGGCGAAGACATAGCAAAATACAAGTAGTATGGATGATTCTAAGTAGTAAATGTAATCTGAAATAAATATCGCTGTGAGCAAACATGTAACAGAACTGAATGTAAATGGTGTTTCAATGCTTAGAAACAAGGCCTAGGGATCATAGTTTCACTAGTGGACACTCAACAAAAATAACATAATTGAACACAGAAATATCTATCTTCACTATGCTATTCTAAACTATTCTCCGATGGATAACGAACACTAATCATGTGTAGGGCTACGAAGCACTCCTCAAAGTTTGCATTTCCCCAAACTAGATTGCCCCACACTATCACCTTGAGCTTACTAGATGGTTCCAACAAACACCAACAATTCATAGAGACATTAGCCAAAGAGACACACATAATGTGCACACTATCACCTTCACATCAAGGTGTCTCCGGAGATGACAATAATAAAGCACTGGAGTAGCATAATAGATGAAGAACAACATATACCAATTCAACTAGATACAAAACTCATGATCACCTATAGATCACATCATGGGAGAGAGAGGTGAACCACATAGCTACCGGTAGAGCCCTCAGCCTCGGGGGAGAACTACTCCCTCCTCATCATGGGAGACAACAACAACGATGGAGATGGCGGTGGAGTCTATGGAGATGGCTCTGGGAGAAATTCCCTATCCCGGCAGGGTGCCAGAACAGAGACTTCTGTCCCTTGAATCTTGTTTGTGATGGTGGCGGCGCTGCGGAACTTCTTCTGGAAAAACACCGATTGATTCAGGGTTTTCGCGTCGGAGGGATCTTATAGGCGGAAGGGCGATGTCAGAGGTGGACCAGGGGGCCCACACCACACCCCGGCGTGGCCAAGGGGGGCGCCACCCTAGGGTGTGGCTAGTCCCTGGCCCCCCTCTGGCTCTGCTTCGGACTTCGTCTCGTGTCGGGAAAAATAGGAGGTTTGGGCTTTGTTTCGTCCAATTCCGAGAATATTTCCAGTGTAACTTTTCTGAAACACAAAAATAGCAAAAAATAGGAACTAGCACTATGGCATCTTGTTAATAGGTTAGTTCCAGAAAATGCATAAAAATGCCTTGAAGTGTAAACAAAACACAAAGCAAATGGTGTATAAACAAGCATGGAGCATCAAAAATTATAGATACGTTTGAGACGTATCAATGGTACTACCATACCAACAAGGGTAAGGCAATACAAACTATTAATCAAACTATTACAATTAATAAATGGTGGACATCTAACGCATATTGATCCTATCGAGGTAGGAGAGTGGATAGGTATTGCGGCACTTTGCTTCCTTCCTTGCTTCTCTAGCTTCCTTTGCCTTCCTAAATGCCCTTGATTCCCACTCATCTATTGTTATCTCTTCACCATCCGTGTTTTACAAGGTCAGTTCTTCTGGGTCTTCCTCCTCTTGAGCTTTGGCTTCAAACTCAGCTATCTTCTTATTCAACTCATCGTTTTCCATCTTCAGCTCATCATTTTCCTTCCTGGGTTGATCATGCTCATCCTTAGACTTCTATAAGTTCTCACACTGTAGTAGCACCGTCTTCTTCAAAACATACCCAGTTGTTACTGCAAAGAAGCTCCTCTTCCAACTTCTGAGGTTCTTCCAAGACTTTGAGTCTATCCTCCAAAGCAGTCTTCTTGCCGTCTATCCAAAGAATTAGTGCCACATCTTGTTGGAGCCTTATGTTCGTTTCTATGAGTACCTTCCTGAAGCCATCCATCAGCGATATCTATTTCCTTAGCATGTTCTCCAGGCGCACTATGCTATGCTCCCTCTCAGTCAAGTAAGTCCGGCAGAAGGAATGAACTTCTTTTCCTCTTCATTCGATGTGATTACCCTCCTTGTTGCACTCTCCAAAGTAGTAGTAGCCTAAAGTCAGAGGGATTTCTTCATGATACTTGGGGCATATGCGGGCTATGGCACCCTGCATTGCTATCTCCACTGAATGGTCCCAGTCGACTTAAGCTTCAGTGTACTCCATGGTTTGGTCTTAGGG
The DNA here is from genome assembly GCA_007115705.1 of Dactylis glomerata. Lineage (NCBI taxonomy): Eukaryota > Viridiplantae > Streptophyta > Magnoliopsida > Poales > Poaceae > Dactylis > Dactylis glomerata. The sequence continues at coordinate 965,045 of QXEO01000264.1, read as the reverse complement.
GTCATCCAGTCGTCCTTGAATGGTGGTTTGGATCAACCACTTTTCCGTACCATGTTCCTTGTACTCCATCTTGCCACGGAACTCCGGTGGTGTTATATCAACAAAGGTGGTGAGCTTAAGCAGCGTCTCGCTAAAAAGGTAGGGTCCAAGTCCAGTAACAATTCTCTGATCATAGGGGTCCATCTAATATTTGGAAAAGAAAGGACAAGGTTAGAATGAGACAAAAAATTACAAGTATAGAATGAAATAAACAAGATAAGTTCAAAGTATAAAGAATAAAAGAATAAAAGAAAATTTTCATAAACAACTTTAAATAAAATTTAATTCCTATGGTTATCCATTCCTAGGTTCTTGATCCTACAGGCAACACTATGATCTGATACCATTTTATAGTGTCCTACCTTTTGATAAAGGTAGCACAACTGTGTAAGTGCTATTCCCTGAATCACTGATAGCACCACAGAACAAAATATAGTAATTATTGCAGATAGTATCATTTATTACATCGCAGATCTAGACACACGAGTCTTTAAAGCCTTACAAAAATGCTTAGCCACTTGGACTAGCTTAAATAACAGAGTTCGACACAAAGTAACACAACGAAAATAAAATTGCAATGAGCCTCCATCTTCAGCAAGTGCCACAGACAGCCATGTTGGAATGTAGACATGAGAATCCTACCAATTACTCCTGATCTGAATAACCTGCACATTTGAATATGCATCCCTGTTGAAAGGGGTCAGTACAACAACATACTAGCAAATAACACATATTTGGCGGCTGTTGTGAAAGAACTATACTACATGATATTTGGCTGGTGGATCTCCTGGGATAATTTGCATAAATCTAGTTTTATCCTACGTTTTCCATCTCAAAACTTTCTTACAAAATTTTAGATTTTTAAGGGTCAAGATAACCCCCAAAGCCCTACATAGTTGCAAGTTATGTAGCTCTGGGCAAAATTCAACAAAGTCAGGACAACCTTTAGAGTCCACTACATCCTCTCCGGGCATGTAGTTCTAAGGTGCCCCTTTCCTAGGGGTTTCTAGACAAATTTTATTTTATTCAAAAATGGTGATGAGATTCTTTCATACAGTCTATGTCTAGAGAATCAAATTGTCCATAACCGGGGACACAGCTAATCGATTAGTTTTACACCCTGCAGGGGTTGTGCACTTTCACTTTAAGACTCATTTGTGACGACCTCAAATTTGATACAAATTCGAAGTGCCCGTTATGTATTCCACCGCAATCCCAGAACCATTGTTGCGATATACATAACGTAATTGGTACTTAGTTCCATAGACATTACAATACGAAGATTCAAATACAATGGTCATATAGACCAAGTCATATTACAACACAATATAGCAGCGGAAATAACGTCTTCGGCCCATGCCTTCTCCCTACAGGCAATTGGCGACTCACGGAGACGAGCTTAGTTCTGGTACTCTTCTTCATACCCTTCCTCCTGGTATTCCTCCCCATAGTCTGGCCAAGTTGATAGCCAGGGACACAGCCATGAGTACATTGGATGCACTCGCAAACCATCTTATAATTGAAAGGATGAAGTAGATATGCAAGGTTTGGTATAGTGGACTAAGCACTAAGTTGGTTTGCAAAAGCTAGTTTGATTTCCCAAGAATGCTCATTGGTAGAAAAGAGGTTTAGTTCTCTAAGTTCATTCTAAGGAACTTCAAGTGTGTCAACATCATGGTCAAGTCCAGTCATTCACCATGTTCACCATTGTCATTTTTATTCTTGACAAAAGCCAGGTAGAGTTTGCCAACCGTCCATGACCGAGGACTCGGCTATTCGAATAGTTTGAAAACCTCTGCAGAGGGGTACACTTTACCCACAAGATTCGATACATCTGCCGGGAGAAATCCACGGTTCGCCATACACAAAGGTATGCGGGGTTCAGATAATCAAACAAAACCTTTCCCTTGCTCATCCTAGTATAGGATCCTTCCCTAGAGCCCGGGGTACGGAATCTCTGCTCCGGCGCCTCTAGTTCTGCCCATCCCGGGAACCGGGTTAGTGGAATCCACCTGGTCAAGAAGTATCCGCCCGTGGAGTCCTTCCATGAAGATTTGATGCAAGACCTCCCATACTAAGATAAACAAGCTACGGATTAAGCCCCTTCCCATACAGGGGTAAGGTGGTTGTACGGTATAATTGGCACCCATGTACATCACTCGTTGTCAATTGAGAAATACATTTCATAGTTCTTAGTCAAGATTAATTTCTTTCATAAAGCCATCAAGTAGGAGCAATCTCCCATTTCACGTTTCAAGTTCAAGTCACCACCTTTCAAAGGGGGTTCCTCCAGAGATAGCATCAACTTTTATTAGCGACTAAGCAACTACATTGAGTGATAGTACTACTAACTAGGGTTGGATAAACTCAGCTTGATGCTCTTGATAATCAAGACATCAATATACTTCTATCATTCTACTCTAGCAATTCAATCATGCAATTTACTTAAAACAAGTAGAATGCAATATTAAAACTAGGTAGTGGGAGTATGAATCAAAAGATGGCTTGCCTTGGTTGGCAAAGTGTCCGGGGTTTTCTTCTTCTTCTTGATAATAATAATCCCCTCCAATATCCTCCTCGGCAACACTAGCGTCTAATAACGAATAACACAAAGCACACCATTACTTCACCAAGCCAACAACACACCAAGCACACATCTTTGCTTACTAACCAAAGCATTCATGTTGCAATTTAGGGTGTTGGGTAGTAAGTCTTTCTTCTAAGTTTTTCTTCAAGTGTGCAAGCTAGATTCTTTACTAAGGGGCACAAGTGGTTCACTTGTGCAGCATTGGTGTTGATTTAGGGTTACTAAGACAAGTTTAAGTGGGAATGATCCATTAGGTGCATTGGCATTGAGGGCAATTAATTCTAAGTGTGCACTAAGGATCTATCATTTTATGCTACAAAATAGGTTTGGGTTGGGGTCTAAATGATCACACTAATATGGTTTGGGGTAGATTAGTGTTGACTAACAGTAAGAGGGGTCATTAGTGAGTTCACATTTTTATTTTCATGATTTTTGATGGCTTAACTAATTTTCTAGAAATCTTACATTAATCAACAAGCTATGGTCACACTATTCATAACCATTTTAATTCCTAACTTATTTTGAATTCTAACCAGTACTATTGGATAGAGTATTTTATAAGCTTTCCAATGAATATTTATTTGCTAGATTTGGATTTATAAAACTCTAGGAATTAAAGTTTGAAAATAGTATCTGAAACAGATTTGAAATAAATGAAAAGGGCGGGAGTTTATTTAAAAACGAAACGGACCGAAACTGAAACGAGCCGGGCCCTATTCCGAATCAAGCCGAACGGGCCGGCCCATACCGTTTCGCGCGGGGGAAAAAGATTAAAATGGGGCTGACAGGTGGGACCTCCTCGTCAGATCTAATTACAAACCCGAATCGGTATGCTAGCGTCGGATCGAGATCTAACGGCGCAGGTTCATCGTCTTCCTCAGCACGGCGGGGGCTCACCTGCGAGCAGTGACGAGTGTTCGACGGCGATGGCGAGGCGTAGGGGAAGCAGAGCTCGTCGGCGACGTGCGGGATCGGCGGCGGTTCGTCTCCTCCTCCGATTCCCAGCAGCAGCTGGCCTCCAGGTGGTCGGACGCGGCAACGCTCCGCTCGTCCAGTGCTGCTCCGGCGAGGCTGGCGACGGCGAACTAGGGCAAGCGGGAGTGAGCGGCGATGTCTGGGAGGTAGAAGGGAGTGAGGTGCGTCGATTCGTTTGATCGGAGGGGCTTTATATAGCCTCAGGTGGCTGGGAGCAAGGCGACCAGAAGCTGGCCGTCGCGGGGGTCCTGGCGGCGTTTGAAGCTTGCTCCGGTCACGGCGGCCTCGGGGTGGTGCTGGGCTGGTGTCGACTCGGCTGCGGGGTGCTGTGGGTCTCCTCTGGCGCCTCCAAGCTGGTCGGCATCGCTCGGGACAGAGGGTTACTGGGAGGGGGTCCTGGGTGCGTTTCTCCTCCTCCCTCCTCTTCTTACGGCTTGGGTCGGGCCTGGGGGTGCTGGACTCGACCGAGGGGGTGTCAATGCGCATGGCTACAGGCGTGGAGCGAACCAGAACAGTGATCAACACAGTAGATCAAGATTTGGTTGATTCATCTCTGCCAGTGTTCGACGAAATGCCTGCAAGAACTCAAAATTCGAATTTTTCAAATTTGACACTTTGGGTGCTCACCATATTGGATAAGGTACCCAGGCATATTTTTGTTATAGTGAAAGGTTGAGTTTTGCAAAAATTTATATTTCAAATTTGATATGGTTTCTGTTTCAGATTCAAACTTTGGCTCAAGTTTGGGTTGTGTTCCAGTTTGAAGTTTTGGTAGATCTTTGTTGGTTGAGTTAGTCCATCACTTGGTTGAGCTCAACTAGTTGGCCAACCACTGCTTTAGGTTACAGATTTCTTAATCTAATGGCTCAAAGTGGTGTAGTCAAAAACAATTCCTAAATCATATTAACTTTATCTCTTTCTTACCTATTTTTATTTCTTGTTGCTTTGGTTCTTATACTCTTTCTCAATTGATTCTGTTGGTTCACTTAGGATTATCTAACCAATGCTCAAACAAAAATCACACACATAAAATCATAGAATACATATAAGAGGAAATACATGTATGCATAAAATAATGAATAAAAGGTTTTATCTTGGTCCAAAATTTGGCACTTTATTTAATAAGAGTTGGATTACAATTTCTGAGTTGTTACATCATTCTACCTAGAGAGAGAATGAGACAAGACCTTTCAGAAGGAGTGATCAACTATACTAGCAAGACTCGTTCCCACCTATAATTCTGCTACCACCTCATGTGTTGCTCACAAGTTGAACTCTCATATCCTAATTAGTCAAGACAGAGCACATAATGTCATAAGGCTGCACTGGAAGTACACTAAACACAGAAGGCATGGTAATATCTTTAATCCTGGGTGGCCATCCACAAGAGTACTCCCAGGGTCCACTACATCCTCTTCGAGGCGTGTGATACGTCGCAAACGTATCTATAATTTTTGATGCTCCATGCTTGTTTTACACCAATTGCTTTGTGTTTTAATTACACTTCATGGCATTTTTATGCATTTTCTCGAACTAACATATTAACAAGATGCCACAGTGCTAGTTCTAGTTTTCTGCTATTTTTGTGTTTCAGAAAAGTTACATAGGAAATACTCTCGGAATTGGATGAAACAAAAGCCGAAGTTCCTATTTACCTGACACGGAGACGGAGTCCAAAGGAGAGACGGAGAGGGCCAGAGGGCAGCCGCACCATAAGGTGGCGCGGGCTACCCCTGGCCGCGCCACCAGGTGGTGTGGGCGCCTAGTCCACCTCCTGACATCGACCCTCCGCCTATATATTCACTTCATCGGGAAAACCCTAAGGGCCTAAACACTTTTCCACGAAACATACTGTAAGCTGTCGCCGTCGTCGACCCGAGTTCGGGAGGGTCTAGAAGCTCTTCCCGGCACCCTGCCCGAGAGGGGAATCATCACCGAATGCCTTCTTCATCACCATGCCAGCCTCCAGAGTGATGCATGAGTAGTCTACCTTGGACTATGGGTCCATAGCAGTAGCTAGATGGTTGTCTTCTCCTCCATGTGCTTCATGTTTAGATCTTGTGAACTGCCTATCATGATCAAGATCATTGTTATGTAATTCAACATGTTGTGTTTGTTGGGTTCCGATGAATATTGAGTACTATGTCAAGTTTATTTGTGATTTATCATGACTATGTTATTTATGATCTTGCATGCTCTCTGTTGCTAGTAGATACTTTGGCCAAGTAGATGCTTGTGACTCCAAGAGGGAGTATTTATGCTCGATAGTGGGTTCATGCCTCTAGTAATCTGGGAGAGTGACAATAACTTCTAAGGTTGTAGATGTGCTGTTGCTACTAGGGAGAAAACAATAATCTTTTGTTCAAGGATAATTGTATTGTTTACATTACACACTTTGCTTAAGGCAATAATCTGTTGCTTGCAACTTAATACCCAATGGTTGTTCGGATGATATCCAGAGGGTGGATTATTAGTCATAGATGCAGTTGGATTATGGTCTATGTATTATGTTGTAATGCCTAAGTGAGTCTCATAGTGATCTTCATGACATGTACATGCATTGTTATGCATTCTTTATTTTGTCAATTGCCTAACTGTAATTTGTTTACCCAACATGTTATTTATCTTTATGGAGAGACACCTGTAGTGAACTGTGGACCTCGGTCCATTCTTTTACATATATATTACCGTCTACTGCAAGCACTGTTTACTTTCTGCAAGCATTATTTACTTTACTGCAAACAAATATCTATTATCACACTATATGTCTAATCCTTTGTTTACAGAAAACTAGTGAGATTGACAACCTCACTGCAAGTTGGGGCAAAGTATTTTGGTTGTGTTGTGTGCAGGTTCCACGTTGCTGCTAGCGTGGGTAGTGCGCCCTACCAAAAGCCAGTTAGCAACAACCTTCGAAAGTGGTTTCTTTCTCCTACTAGTCGATTAAACTTTGGTTTCATAACTGAGGGAAAACTTACTACTGCACTCATCACATCTTCCTCTTGGGGTTCCCAACTAGTCCGACAACACCGCACCACCAACAAGTTTTCTGGCGTAGTTGCCGGGGAGAAAGAGGATTTCTGCAAGGGGAGTCTCTCACTTGCAATCTTTTTACTGTGTTATTGTTTTGCTTAGTTTTTTTACTTTATTTCTGTTTGCATCTCTTGATCAAAATTAAAAAAATGTATTTCCTATTTCAAGTTGCTTTTATGTCTAGTCTAGTTCCTATTATTATGTCACCGGAGGAAACAATCTTCACTTTCAAACAAAGGAGTGAAGAGAGTTTTGAAGAAGCTTAGTCTAGAATTTATGATTCTCATGGTAAAACTGAACCTAGAATGAATCTAGGCTTGCTCCTTAGTAGCTTTTACTTTGGTCTTGTCCTTTGCTATAGATATGCTTTGGATGCTATAGCAGGAGGAGATTTCCTTCATTGTGATGGGGATCAAGATTTTAATGTTATAAAAAAGTTGATTGCAATATATAGCTCACCTAGTAAATCTGATTCATCCCTTGTGAGCATTTGTGCTAGAATAAATGCTCTTGAGACAAATACAACTTGTTTGAAAGAATGTTATAGTGTGTTGCTTGAGCATCATGATTATGTTCCAATAAATTCTGAGCCCTCAAGATGGTTCCCTATGGTGAAAGTTACTATCAATGGTGAAAATTTTCATGCTTGTTGTATGTCTGAATTTTGTCTTATGCCTAAAGATATTTATGAATCTTTGAATCTTTGGGGACTTTCTAAGGGTAGAGAAGGAATACCTCTTGCCAATAATGCCATTATATTATCCATTGGAGTAGCTGAAGGAGTGTTTACAAAAGTCCTAGGGAGAATGGTGTCCACTTATTATCTTGTTATTGAATGTGTAGGAAAGGGACAAATCACACTTGGGAGATCTCTGCTAAAACTCCTGTGCGCAATAATATATGTGGGAAAAGGCACCATGAAATTCACCTCCCCACCAGCCAATCATGAGTACCCAAAAGGTAAGAGTGAAGGTAAGAGAGGTAGACGTAAGGCATCTGGTGAACTTGATACTTCTTCACTTGAAAATACTTGATTCTTACTTTCTGCACCTAGCTCAGAGGCGTTAAAGAAAATCACTCTTGGGAGATAACCCAATGTTTTCTTTTCAGTACTTTTTATTTTTGTTGAGTCTTGGAAGTTATTACTACTGTAATGACCTCTCCTTATCATTTTTATTTCGTTTTTGTGCCAAGAAGATCCTCTAATTGGAGGAAGGTAAGATTTCGGGAAGTTGTTGTCCCGAAACAGATTTCTGCGGTTTGCTGTAAAAATTCGTGAAAATTCTCAGAACGTCGATTTGATCTGCGATTTCTTGTGCACATGCCCCAGGTTATTATCTAACTTCCATTAGTTTTGCACTTTTCGATTTGAGCAACAGAAGACTTTTGAAAAAATCGATCTTTACCTCCTGTTCTGTTTTGACAGATTTCTGCCACTATTTGCATTTGCCTCTTGATCTCTTTCTTTTTTAGTTCTTTTGATCACGGAACTTTTGAGAGAAGTTGCTACAATAGATAATATTTTAATGGGTGTCATATTTGAGTTGAAACTGAACCAAAGAGTGGAACTACTATCTTGCATAAACTAATGTTGCTAATAAGAATTGTGTGAAGTTTTGTATAAAGGAAGTTTTCAAGTGTAGGGAAAGGAGAATGATGAGATAAGATGAAGTATGGACAAAGCTCAAGCTTGGGGATGCCCATGTCACCCCAAGAAATATCCAAGAAGTACAAGCGTCAAAGCTTGGGGATGCCCAAGGCACCCCTTCTTCATCAACAAAAATATCAGGTCATCTTTCAAGACACTATATTTTTATTGCTTCATATGCTATGTGTTTTTCTTAGAGCATCTTTATTTTTGCTTTCAGTTTTCTTTTGTTTTTTTTCTGCAATAAATGGTTGGACCCCAACATATTTCTTTTGGAGAAGACACACTCTGTTTTCATTGCCTAGAAAACTCTAGTTTTCACTCTTATCGTTCAACTAGTGTTCTCTTTTTCTAGTATTGTGTTTAGATTTCTTTTTCATCTTGATTTTTGTTCAGTACTTGTTAGTTCCTTGTAGCTAGTTGTGTTTAGACCCCTGGTCTTTGTTGATTTTCATCTTTGAGAGTTGCCTCAAATAGGTTGATTGGTGTTGGAAAAGAGTAAAATGTTTCATGTAGTGGTGCAAAAGGGAGCTTGTTTAAACTGTGGCTTAGACTTTAGCATGTCATGCTAGATATTATTTTGATTATATGCTTAGTAGTTATTGTTGTAGCATGGCTTGTCTCAAATGACTAAGAGTGCTTAATGTGCCTTTAAAAGAATCATGCGTTGTTTTTATCATATAGAAGCATATATTGTGGTATTCTCCTTTGATGCTTTATTTGGGTTGACTTGGCGCATGCTCACACCGTGTTTTGACTATAAACCAGTCACCTCAAGCCTCTATGATCATTTGGTTTTTGACTTGTAATATCACTTTATGCTTTGATTAATAATGTTTTGTCGCTATGCATGATTATGGCCGTTATTGCTCTCTTAGTTGGTCGCTCCCAGTCTTTTGCTAGCCTTCACCTGTACTGAGAGGGAATACTTCTAGTGCATCCAACTCCCAAAAACCAAAGTTTGCCAATGTGTCCACCATATCTACCTATTAGAATTATTGCTATTCCATGTATATTCATCATGCTTTTATCTATCTTCCAAATTAATTTTTTTGTTATGAGAAAATTAGTTAGTAAAGCTCTCACGAACTTGATGGCACATTTACTTTCTTGCACCTAATAAACTTGACAATTGTGGCTCTCTTATGACGATTATATGCTTGCAAATTGCAAGTTGGGAGTTAGCTCAGCCATGCTGTCATGGGACACACTTTCAACATTGCACTTATTTCTATTTAGTTGATATCATGATCTTTTGTTTATGGATTCCTAGCTGTGAGAAAGGAGTTGGAAACTTGTAAGCTCATGGAGTTTGCATACGTGTTAGTGAAACGCCTGGGCCGCTAATCTAAACCATGCATCATTCATGGTGGAAATTTACAGCATAACCATAGTGGACATTCGACGACGCATCTCAAAATAAAAAGCTATACCGATTGGTAAATAAAAGAGATGTCGAGGTGTTCATTGTCTGTTTGTCTTGTCATTTTTATGTGGGACAGTTTCCATATCATCGGGCAGGAGGTACCCTGTTGGCGTTCTCAATGATACATGTATGCTTACAATGACAAGAACTTACTTGGGACCTAAGTCGATTAGCATGGTTTAGGTACTCGTATTCAAGGAACATGAGATTTTCAACTTATGACTTGTCAAGCATATATCTCATATTTGTACTCGCATTAACCTTAACCATTCAAGATGCCAATGATAGGGGCAATGAGAGCTCAAAGCTAATATGTACCATAATTTTTGGAAGGTTATAAAACTTGCAATCACTACTTCCCTCTGCGAAGGGCCTATCTTTTACTTCTATGTTGAGTCTTGATCTTCTATCTTTATGCACCGATTAAGAGAGCATAGTTGTCATTCTAAGTATAATGTGCATAGTCCCAAAATTTATTATTGATTGATTCATGATTATGGTATTGCTTGTTCTCAAATTATTTGTATCTAGTCACCCTCTTGAACTTGAAGGTGTCCTATGCATCTATGTTTTGCTACTCCATGAGGGACAAGCTGAATACCACTTTGTTATGTTTTCTCTATGCTCGAAACAAACAAATACCTTTCAATGCATTATTATTCATGCTCTTTTGTTTGTTTTACTTTTCATGTTGTAACATGGTTGCTAAGTTCTATTGTCAAGATTATATCTTTTATGCCCATGTTTAGAGTAGTTTGATCTCATCATGCAATGCTTTACATCATTTTGATCAAGATTGTGTTGGTGCATGTCACCTCAAAACAAGATGCCACAGTGCCAGTTAACAAGATGCCACGGTGCCAGTTCCTGTTTTCTTCTCTTTTTGTGTTTCAGAAAAGTTACACAGGAAATATTCTCGGAATTGGACAAAACAAAAGCCGAAGTTCCTATTTACCTGACACGGAGATGGAGTCCAAAGGAGAGACGGAGAGGAGCCAGAGGGCAGCCGCACCATACGGTGGCACGGGCTACCCCCTGGCCGCGCCACCAGGTGGTGTGGGTGCCTGGTCCACCTCCTGACATCGCCCCTCCGCCTATATATTCACTTCATCAGGAAAACCCTAAGGGGCCAAACACTTTTCCATGAAACATACTATAAGCCACCGCCACCATCGACACGAGTTTGGGAGGGTCCAGAAGCTCTTCCCAGCACCCTACCGGAGAGGGGAATCATCACCGGAGGCCTTCTTCATCACCATGCCAGCCTCCAGAGTGATGTGTGAGTACTCTATCTTGGACTATGGGTCCATAGCAGTAGCTAGATGGTTGTCTTCTCCTCCATGTGCTTCATGTTTAGATCTTGTGAGCTACCTATCATGATCAAGATCATTGTTATGTAATTCTACATGTTGTTTTTGTTGAGATCCGATTAATATTGAGTACTATGTCAAGTTGATTTGTGATTTATCATGACTATGTTATTTATGATCTTGCATGCTCTCCGTTGCTAGTAGATACTTTGGCCAAGTAGATGCCTGTGACTCCAAGAGGGAGTATTTATGCTTGATAGTGGGTTCATGCCTCTAGTAATCTGGGAAAGTGACAATAACTTCTAAGGTTGTAGATGTGTTGTTTCTACTTGGGAGAAAACAATAATCTTTTGTTTAAGGTTAATTGTATTGTTTACATTACACACTTTGCTTAAGGTGATAATCTGTTGCTTGCAACTTAATACCCAATGGTTGTTCGAATGATATCCGGAGGGTGGATTATTAGTCATAGATGCAGTTGGATTACGATCTATGTATTATGTTGTAATGCCCAAGTGAATCTCATAGTGATCTTCATGACATGTACATGCATTGTTATCCATTCTTTATTTTGTCAATTGCCCAACTGTAATTTGTTTACCCAACATGTTATTTATCTTTATGGAGAGACAATTCTAGTGAACTGTGGACCCCGGTCCATTCTTTTACATATATATTACCGTCTACTGCAAGCACTGTTTACTTTCCACAAGCATTATTTACTTTACTGCAAACAAACATCTATTACCACACTATATGTCTAATCCTTTGTTTACAGTAAACCAGTGAGATTGACAACCTCACTGCAAGTTGGGGCAAAGTATTTTGGTTGTGCTGTGTGCAGGTTCCATGTTGCTGCTAGCGCCGGTAGTGCGCCCTGCCAAAAGTCAGTTAGCAACAACCTTCGGAAGTGGTTTCCGTCTCCTACTGGTTGATTAAACTTTGAATTTATAACTGAGGGAAAACTTACTGTTGTGCTCATCACACCTTCCTCTTGGGGTTCCCAAAATGTCTGACAACACCGCACCGCCAGCGTGTAGCCCCAGGAGCCACTCAACATCGCCTCCATATACAAACCATTCCACCCAGGTGATTCATTGAAGTTGTAGTTTTTAATTATCCACAAAACATCTTTTTTTAGGAAGTCCACAAAACATCTTTAACAAAAGGTGATCATAGCATTGGCATCAAATTCCAAAGTAATTTAGCATCCTAACAAGTGGGGTTTAAAGGATACCTACACACTACTAGGATCTAAGCATTTTATAAAGCCAGTTGATATTCCACCTATCATGCATACTACTGAAAACACTAATGCGGTAGTAAAAATGGGTAGAAGAATAATGTGTCACTTGCCTTGCCAACAACCAGCACAATCACAACAATCACAAGTGTGGCTCAGCTCCTCTTCACAATCTAATCAAGACAACAACAAAAACATAAACACATAGCTCCACATATGGCAATCATTGAAGTGTGAAAATGTTGCAAATAAGGTTCTCAGATGATAGGTTTTAGTAAAACAAAACCACTACAAGTGGAATTAATCAAAAAGCAATTTTAGATTTTTAATTATTAGCAAAACAGTGATTTGGAAAAAATTAAATACATCAAGTTCGTGCATGTTTCAAAAATTGATATTTTTTATTCTAAAAAGATCTACAAGTCAGAGAGCAATCCAAGGACTACCAATTTAATAAATTTGGACTTGCCGAACAAAAGATTTAAATTAAATAGCACAAAATAGGGTTTAAATCAATCCAGCTTTGATTCAAAAACTTGGACATTCAACTTAACTACTGGATTCTACACTTCCTAAGCTTTCTAGGGACATAAAATTTGTTCAAAACCGAGTTGTAGATCTTTTACTATGAATTAAACAAGTTGCAAAAATATTAAAACAATTTAAAACTAAATTTGAAACGGGGCGATCCTGGACGTGACGCGTGGCGTGATCTAATTGGTCGGTACCGCTTCGGTCGGATTGGCCTCGAGGGCCTTCAGATCTAATTAGATCTTAGCGGCTCAGATCTCTCGGTACCTTTTCGGGCTTGATTCTAATCTGTGCCGTTGAACTTAGATCGGATGGAGAAGAGAGGAGAGGAGAGGAACTCACCGTCGTCCTAGGGTTCCGACGAGGTTCAGCGATGCGTGCGAGCAATTCCGGCGATGCAGAGCTCCTGGGAGAAAGCGGAGGTGACGACGAGGTGCGCGGTGGCGAGGCGAGTGCGTGGGTGGTGGCGGCGGCGTCGATTGGATCTCGGTGCGGTGATAGGGTTCGGCTAGAGGCTGCGGGCTCTGCGGAGCTAGAGCTAAAATCACGGCGTCCTGGGGGCGTAATGCTCCGCGAGAATTAGAGAGAAGAGAGAGAGGCGGAGGGATATAAATAGGCGACGAGGCTTGGGCGAGGGGTTAGGGTACGGGCAACGTTGGTGCATCGGACAGCTTGGGGCCTCGTCGTGTTCGGGCGCGCGGGGCTAACTGGGCCTGGGTCGCTTCTTGGCTTGGCCCGGTTGGTTCCCCCGCGGCCCTTTTCATTTTTTTATTCAAACTATTTTTCATTTTCTGTTTTGAAACAAAAGGGTTTTGTTTTGCAACAAAATTTGCACATATTTGAATATTTCCAAATTTGCAAAATTTGTAAAAGGGCCAAAGGGTTTTTGGTCTAATAAACTTCAGAATACAATAAGAAATAAAAAGGAAAAGATTTTTGGGATAAATAAATTAACTCACCTAAGCCATTTGAGCTATTTTTAAAATAGAAACGTTTCTCTGAAATTTTTCAAAACCAAGATTGTTTCCAAAAATGCTATGATGAGTATGAATGCATGCTGATTTTGAATTTGAAAAGTAGGGATGTTACACCTATGACCCATATTACTCTTCGCTAACATGAATATATCTACATTTGAGTGTAATATCGTCTTTTTCAGCAAGACAGCATGTTCCCTTCTTTTGTGACGCCGATCGCTGTATGTGGAAGCAAGATCAAGTTGACCCTCCGTGTATTCCACTGCACGCCACGGAGTGCCAGCTATATAGAAATGATTCGGTTTACAAGTTGTCTTAGTATATTTGGGTAAACAGAAACTGGCGTGCATCCTTTCATATGACACCGATCCGGATGCAGTCCATGGGAGACTTTGTTAGGTCTATCCGAAGGTTATAAAAAAGAAACAAGGAAACTTCGTGGGTAGCTAGGCTCCCCCCCCCCCCCCCCCCCCCCCCCCCCCCCCAAGTATATACATCAGGACACCAATCACGGTACCGTTTCATTGCTCATTTCAGAATACGGTTCATATGTTCTTCAGCCTGCAGCCGGCAGCCCGCTCCACTGATACCAGGTATGCACAAATCTACGATCCTGAGTAATTTTGATTTTTGTGTTTCGCCTCTTGTAGTACACTACTTCTCCAAGATCCACCGAAATCTCTATCAAGATTTTTTGTAATGCAGCTCTAGAAATCTAGATGTGTTCGCGACGCGCAGCATGTTAGTTTGGTTTTGATTTGATTTGCCTTCCATTCCAACTAAGTTAAGATCTCCACTGCACTTCACACTACGAATGTTAGCTTGTAAAAAGTGGATATATCTGTCTTAGTTGACATCTCTTTCGCATCTTCACTAAAATGCAAGGTCTGCTTGATACAATCATTTGAAATCTCCATCAGCAGTTCCAGTTTGTGCTCCGGTGATCACCTACAGAGGGCCCAGCCCACGTCTCCCATAGGTATGCAACTATTTCTTTGGATGCTAAGTCTCTCATGGTTCATGAATTGCATTAGATTTGTACGTATGTCGAATTAAGCCCACTATGTACTCTACTTAGGATGGATGAGGGAATCATGAAACTTGATGTATTGGAGCGTATATTTGATGGAAGCCACAAACCAACAGGTCTAAAGTTATCAGCTCTACAGAGCATTACCAGAAATTTCTCCGAAGAGCGAATAATTGGTACGGGCGGATTTGGAACTGTTTACAAGGTGAACTCTACTTTTCAGAGTTTTTTTGGGTTTAAATAACCTAAATATTTCACGTGGTTTATTTATCTTTTTATTTGTTGTTAGAAAATTAGAAAATACTCTGGGTAGTATGTTGCCAAATTTGTGTTTTGTGCATGCCAAAATTTCCCAAACTTCTGAATTGCATGTTCAAATATTTTCTAATGCGATCCAAGTATAAACAGGGTGTCCTTCCAAATGGAGAAGTTGCTGTGAAGAGGATAAAGAACAACCATACAATCGATGAGAAGCTATATCGTCAGGAGGTTAACAGCCTATTGCAGGTCAACCATAAAAATATAGTTCGTTTTCTTGGCTTCTGTTCTCACACAGAACATATAGTATTCGAAAAGGGATCAAGAGATTACATTTACGTCGAGGATAGAGAAAGAATACTCTGTTTCGAGTACATCAACAATGGAAGTCTCGAAAACTATATTACAGGTACACTCTGGAATGTGATTGGCTGATGGCAACTTTTCTCTCTCTTTCTAAGTTGTACTCTTCAATAACACGGCCACAAATTATAAGGGACTAACTAACAATTATATCATATTATGTACAACAGTATACAAATAAATGTTGGCAGACCTCATGCTCTTCCTTTTTATTATGCAGATGAATTAAGAGGGCTTCAATGGGACACTCGTTATTCAATAATAAAAGGATTATGTGAGGGCCTGCAGTATCTTCATGTGGAAAAGGGAATTATTCATAGAGATCTGAAGCCAGCGAACATACTAATAGATAATAATATGACAGCAAAAATTACAGATTTTGGTTTAGCAAGGATGGAGGAAAATGCACAAACCAAAAGTACAATCGGTGCTTCAACACCGTAAGAACTTACCAAAACAACAAACTCTGTTTACATTCGCGACAATTCATTTTTTATGTTCTATAATTAATATATTCTTATGCAGAGGATACACCGCTCCAGAATACATAGACCGTCGTGAAATGTCAGTCAAGTATGATGTGTATAGCCTGGGCATCATAATAATCGAATTGGTGACAGGTAGTAGGCGCATTCCAGATAGTAATAAAGTAAGTGTATTTTACATTGTAGAAGGTCTCTTTTTACATATTTAGCTAAAATATTTCTGTTGCGTATCATTAAGAGATCTGGTATACCTCTTATAAAGTTTACAGCTCAATGCAAAGATAAAGAACATACTTTGTTGATTAAGAAGGGTAATATAGTCGCATGTTTATTGATATATAGCTACAGGATAATCCAAAAAAATTCAATTGCGACAATAAGCACATGGTTTTGTGCGGTTCGTTATTCTTTGTGGCCGGCCCTTGCCCTCCCCCAAACCGAGTAGGAGGGGGGGGGGGGGGTGGAGTTGGAGCTCTTTTCGAACACCTCCCTCCCCCCAAACTGGCCAAGAGGGGGAAGTGGAGTTCGAGGTGAACTCCACCGCCCCAAACCGACCAGGAGTAAAGTGGGTATTACCGGCGTCTAGAGCAGGCACCCTTTGTCCAAAACCTTTTTTACTTTATTCATCTTGTGACAACTTTAACATGTATCAAATTACAGATCTAATATTAACTAACTTAGTTAACAACCAAATACTCAAGAAGTGAGCCTATCTCACATGGTTATGAGAGTGGATGTACAGCCCATTCATCTAGGTTCAAGTCCCCATGGACGTAGATTTGGGTTCATATTATTATAAAGACATGCAGAGGCTTCCCCTACCATATCCCCTCCAAAAAACAACTAGAATACTCCCTTAAATCCGGTTTAAAAGTCTCAGAGAGGGTTTCATCATGCCAAAGGCGGATGAGAATTGGAGGATAAAAACTAGCGCAAAGATTTTACCAGCCCACACAAAATATTTCTCTGGCAAATCTTGCGCGAGAGACACACACATGCATAGGTCCAGCCATGCAAATAAAAGCTCATAAAAAGGAAGTTCTCGGCCATGCATATTGCATTCACACCGCATGCAAAAAGAATCAGCTCCACCTGCGAGATAAGTGGACGATCGGTGCGGTCAGGAGTATTTTTTTTGAATGCCCAAGTTCTAGCCTCAAGCTTGATTATGTCAAAGATTGTAGAGGGTAGAGTGCTCTTATTGTTGAAGGTCCAGGCGTTCCTCTCTTTCCAAAGTTCCCAAGTGACTAGCATGACAAGGGAGGCGATGGACTTACTCCTACCGCCGTGGGCAAAGGCAATTGTAGTCCACCGAACCTCGACGTCCTTGAAGTAACTCCAAGAGCTTGGATCAAAGTTGATGAGGCTGAGCCAATATTTGACCATATTCTAAATCCGAATTGAATAGCGACACTTGAAAAGGACGTGGCTTGCCATTTCGCTTTGTATACGGCATAGAGGGCATGTGCTACCATTTGGCCATCCACGTTGCATGAGCCGGTCACAAGGCCACACCCAGTTTTGGATGATGAACCAAGAGAAGATTTTGCACTTAGGGGGGCTCAAATCTTCCACACCACATGGTTCATAGTAGAGCGAGTGGTCCCCTCAGATTTCCCTGTGTATGCCGAGGAACACGAGTATACGCCGTTAGAGGTGAGCTTCCAGTTAATAGAGTCTTTGATGTCTTCATGTAGGACAAGTTGAGCGGTGTGCCTACAAAGGTTGGTGAATTCTGGTAGGTGTTGGACAGAAAGACCCGCTGAAGTGTCTAGGTGGCGAACCCAATCGTCATCAATGATGGTCTAACAAACACTTAATTTTTTATCATGAGATGGCATAGATAGATGGTGCCAAAACTATGGGGCTCACTCCATCCATGCAAGAATCATCCCAAAAAGAGGCCTTGTTTCCATTTCCAATGGTCGCACAAGTAAGCCTGTAGAAAAATTCCATGTCGTCCTTGTTGCAAGGATTTTCCATTCCCATCCAAGGTCTATCCGAAGAGGTCCAAGCAAGCCATGGCCAACAAAGGCGCAAGGCTCTAGCAAAAATTTCCATATTTAGGATGCCAAGTCCTCCATGACTAGTGAGGTGGCACACGGCTAGCCAATTCACCTTGCATTCCCCCCGGAAGCTTGATCCCTGTCTGCCCTAAAGAAGCTATGAATCACGTTAAGAATCACTTGGAGAGGCTCAACGGGCACATGAAGGGAGGTGCGGGGATAAATGGCTTGGTAAGTTAGGACCTAATTCAGAAGTGTCAATCTCCCGGTGATCTTGAAGTATCTTCCATTCAACGGGATAATACGAGCAACCGCTTTGTCTTCTAAGTATTGGAAGTGGACTCTTTTAAGCCGTTTAACTGAGAGGGGTAGCCCAAGGTATTTAATGGGAAATTTTGAAGTGGCCGCCAGCAACTCATGGAGGATGTGACCGAAGTCCAAATCGGTGCATTGAATAGGGGCAACGAGGCTCTCTACAACATTTGTGACAAGACTGGTGATGGTGCCAAAATTCTGCAAGATTCTTGATAGATTTGAAACATCGTCATAAGTTAGGGTAACCAAGATTGCCGCATCATCTGCATAGAAGGAGCTATGCGGGCTCCTTTTCCGGGGAGGCGACTAAGTAATCCTTGCTCGGTGGCCACGTGAAGAATGCGTTGGAGCGGATCAATGGCAATGTCGAAGAGCAAGGGGGATACATGGTCCCCTTGTCTTATGCCACGACTGTGCATCATAGGACCCCCGGGTATGCCATTAAGTAGAACTCTCGAGGTGGAGGTGGGAAATTATGCCACAATCCAATCACAGAAGCGAGGTAGGAACCCGAGGTGTTGAAGGGTCTCAAGGATATACTCCCAACGAACATGATCCAATGCTTTTTTAGTGTCTATCTTGAATAGAATATTGGGCTTCTTTCCGTGGTGTAGCCATTGGACAAACATGAAGTTGTCGTGAATACTCCTATTCTTGATAAATGCTCTTCGGGCATTAGAGAGGATGTCATTCATGTGATGAGCCAAGCGACGGGATAGAACCTTTGCCACTATCTTGACGAAGCCGTGGATTAAGGTAATGGGCCTAAAGTCGGTGATGTCTTCCCCACCTCTTTCTTTGGAATTAGGACAATATTTGTGGAGTTTAGACATTGTAGATTCCTTGTTTGGAGGGAGGAAAACTTTTGGATGACCGCCATGACATCCCATTTGATAGTTCCCCAACAAACTTTAAAGAACTTGCCATTGAAGCAGCCTGGACCCGGTGCCTTGTCGGAAGGCTTATCCATAATTTCTTGTTTAACCTCCTCCTCCAAGAACGGATCCTCCAATCCTTCCAATTTGGGGTTGCAAGTACCAAGGCACTCCAATTAAAAGGGGTTATTGCATATAAGGCCAATAGTCATGGTGAAGTGTCTTTGTGCAATCGCTTGCTTCTCTTCATGTGAAGTGACCCATCCATTGTTGTAGCGAAGCTTGAGGATGAAGTTCTTCCTTCTATGATAGTTCACCATCCTATGGAAGTATTTAGTATTAGCATCGCCCTCTTTTAGATTGTCAACCCTTGAACATTGTTTCTTTCTAGCCCTCTCTAGTGCCATCAAGATAATCACCCTTCTTTTGATTCTAGCACTAATGTCCCGCTCCTCCGGGGATATTTTTCTTGATTCCATTGCCAAATCAAATTGTAGAATGACGGGGAGATCCATATGGAGTTGGATCTTGTGATTGGAGAGGTTCTTCCTCCAAGTCCTAAGATGTTTTTCGGTGAGTAGAAGTTTTTTGTGAAGGATGTGGCAGGGGTCGTAATGCGGGCAAGGTTCTTCCCAAACCTTCTTGACAACATCCACGAAACCCGGCATAGTGACCCAAAAGTTTTCAAATCTAAAAGTCTTTGGCTTCCGGTGGCCACAACAACAAGCTAGGAGAAACGGGCAACGGTTGGAGAGCGACGATGATAGAGCATTGAGGATGAGGATGTATTCATCATGAGAAATGTCCCAAGCCTCATTACAAAAGAAGGCATCAATCTTGGACAAGGCTGGATCTTCACGCTCATTTGTCCACATGTACTTTCTATTTTGTAGATGGATTTACTTTAGATCACAAGTTATAAGAGCATCACGGAATGTGAGGCGGCTTCTATTGATGTTATTGTTGTTCTTATCATGTGCCCCGAGAGCTATCCATCTAGTCCCTACCGTTGGCTTTAGGCTTTCAAGCTCTTGGAAGAAGGCGTCTTTGAGAGTGAGATCCGTAGGTCCGTAGACCACAGTGATTTTTAAGGTGTGATCATGACGCCCAGAGGATACCATACCCGAAAGAGAGAAATCATGTAAGTCTATGTTGTAACCCTCCAATCGAATCCACGATGAATGAGTCAACATGCTATAGCCTGGTCTCCTGGAGCCAAACAATGTGGTAGGAGGTGTCTGAGATTGTTTCAAAAACAGTGGTACGGTGATCTGGATCATTTAATCCTCGCACATTGCAACTAATGATGCCGATGTTGAAACCATGCATTGAGTAACCATGTAGACCCATTGGAGAGAAACAGACTCGCTTGGAGCAACCATTCAAGTTCATACATGTAGAGCGCCATATGCTGTAAGCAGCGGCGGGGGCAATCCAACACCCCACAGGTTGGGTGAGCAGCAGCAACAAACACATCTCGGAGCACAACGCGTGATGAAGAAAGCAAATAGTCTTGATGCCACAATCCAGGCACTTATAAGCAATAGTACTTCAAACTTTGTACTAACATAGATAATATATAGTACCCAACTCAGTAGCTGGAGACGGCATCAGCAAATTGCCTGGCCGAGGGCCTGCCCAGCAGGAGCAGATGGCCTCGTCTCCTCGTCCTCCATCAGTGGAGAATCCGCGGTGAGCTCAACAGCAGCAGCGCCACCATGGGCGAGTAGGGCATCTTCAGCTGCTGTGGCTAGGTCGCAGTCTAGGCAGAAGAGGGCACGGAGTGCATCGACGGCGATCATAGATAACTTCCCCTGGAACAGTTCACAGAATTTCAGAATAGCAGCTTCAGTTAGTTGCTCCCCTTACTATAGGATTCCCAGACGCTTGCAGCGCATCTTCTCGGCGATGGTAGCCATGGGATCCATGGGACCTTCTTCTTGAGCATGGCAGGTTGAAGTTGGTGATGCCCACCAGGGCTTTGCGTCAGGTGGCAATTGGAGTTGGGCATGGAGAAGGGACCGAAAGGATTGGCGGTGTGTAGTTGACATAGAGGCCATCACTAGCATCGTGAGCGAGCGCCTCCGAGGTGAGGCCGCCATCATGGACTGGGGTGGAGGCAGCATCAGAGGTGCACGGCAGCACGGTGGCGAGCCCATCGCACGGGGTTCTGAATGGCGGCAGGGAAGCAGCGGCCACAGGTGGCGATGGAGAGAAGTTCAGAAGCCTTGTGCACGAGGCAATTCTGGCGCTCGATCGTGGAGTAGATCTATCAGGTGGCGATGCACTTGATAGATAGGCCACACATCAATTAATTAGCGGTATTAACTAGGAAAGCGGGCCTTACTAGAGGAGTAAAATAGAGCAAATAGTTTTTAGTATTGGGCCCTTTAAATTGGAGGGAGTTGCTGTACCAAGTGACTTTACAACAACAACAAAGTATTTAGTTCCAAACAAGTTGGGGTAGGCTATAGGTGAAACCCATAAAATCTTGCAACCAATCATAGTCCTGACACATGGATAGCAAGCTTCCACGCAACCCTGTCCATGGCTAATTCTTTGGTGATACTCTAGTCCTTCAGACCTCTCTTTACGGACTCCTCCAATGTCACTGTTCCAAGTGACTTTAAGATCCATTTTATTCAATGGGGAAATAGGTAATAGTAATTCAGCACCACATAATATTTTTAGCGAAATATGAATTTTATTTCTGGTATATATCAACTTAGTTTCATTCGTAGCATTGGATGGCATATTGATTTTTTAATTAAGTGATGGATTGACTACAGAACTATGCTCACATGCTGGTTTGTCTACCCTATTCTTATACAAATTGCGGGCAATAAATATTTTGTTATTATTTTTAAATGTCAGGTACTTAGAAGATGGAGGCACAGATTGCATAAATTAGGGAAAGAAACAACATACAGATGCCAACAGATAGCTAAACTCATCGAGATTGGGCTACAATGCCAGGAAAAGGAACCCTATAACAGGCCTTTTATCGCTGAAATAATATCTGATATCGAAGCACTAGATAACACGAGCAGGAAAATTAGCAATGAGAACGAATCTACGGTAGGGCAGGTAAGCTCATGTCCTACTCAAAACATCAGTAGTAGTAGACTAGTAGTAATACTTAGATGGTTCCTACACTATTGTTTAGGAAGCATAATTTGTTTCAAAGAGTACATGGAAGTATATGTGAATTGCTCCTCAGGGATGTCCTATCTAGAATTCCAAATGCAGGTGCACACGAGAAAGAAACGATCTAGAAAGTTGATCCTACATTATAGGAGAGGACTCTTACATATGTGTTTCAAAGTGGACACTTTTTTTCGCTAAGCACACATATATGATACAAGCGTAAGTGATACTATACATGCAAGAGAGTGTGCTTGTATACTATAACGACCTGATGTTTAATTTCCACACTTGTTAATACAAACATTTTATTAAAATAAAAACATCTATTCCCTTTTTCATAGTCTTGTAAATTTAGAAGTGTCCACCTTAATGAAAACAAAACATATGAAATTGTAAGAAAAACATGTCTCACTGCTGCAATGTATCTTGTTTTTATTCTTGCAGATAAGCCCCTACTCGGAGGATGACATGCTTGGGATTGAGCCGCTCGAGCTACGATTTCCTTTTGAGCTCAACAGTCAGATATCATGCTCACTTGAGCTAACCAACATGACAAATTCTTTCATTGCCTTCAGTGTCCAAACGACAAGCCCCCAAAAGATATTGTATAAAACCAAATAAAGATATTGTGGCTCCACGATCAAAGTATAGTGTCAATATAACATTGCAGCCACTAGACAAGGCACCAAAAGATAAGGACGCCGGCAGTTTCATCGTACGAAGCACAAAAGTGAAAGAGAGTCTTATAAATGAGGGTATAACTGAAAATATATTCAGCAGAGAGGATAGTAAATTGGTTGATGAGGTGAATCTAACGATTACATATAAGGGCCAGATACCCAAGGTGGAAGTGTCATTTGGGTCGCTGACAAATTCAGACATGACAAATCTGCATGGTACAGAAGAATCCAATGTGCCTTCAACAGAGGCAGAATCAGAGGTGAGCGTAGTGGCTAATTAAACTTACGCAGAGTTTAATTTCCTTCCTTAGTAGAAGATGCAATTGTTTAAGAATGTTGATCTTATAGACTGGGGTAAAAGTACACATGCACAATAAACTAATTAACATTTTACTATCATATAGGATAGAGCGTCCAAATCTGTGCCACTTTGGTTTTCAGGCTGACAACAAAAGTTTAATTCTCATCGTGATTTGATTTTACTGTGTCATCCCCGAGTCATATGCAATTCTAAACGTAGGTACATTAAAGTTTACCATTCAGCAGTTCAAATATGTGTCATTTCGGTTTTCTGACTAACAACATGGAAGTTTTTATTTGATTTGATTATGTCATCTACGGGTTCTATGCATTTAAGATTATCATTACAAGTAGAAGATCAGATGTCTGGCAGCAGTGTACCTAGTCCATTGTTAATCCTACTTTCCCTGTAAGCTGCCTTCAAAGTCGTAAACTAATTAATTTTGGCCTGTAGTTATGGTGTCTACCGTCAAGAAGTTCTCACCTCCGTATTCTCTCTTTAGATAGGGAATAACAATAACTTTGGCATGAGGAACTATGTGCATTTATATGTGTAGATATGCTGATATGCACTTTATATGCTGATATCCCCACACATGACTATTCTCCCAAAAGTTGATGTGGAGGGTGCAAAATCAGAACTTACAGAATTTTTTTGTTACATGTGTATCCACATCATCTAAGTATTTTAATCGCGGGATCTAAAATTTATGGCTAGTATTTAACAAGGGATTAATAGTTACGTAATTCTGTAAATTGGATTGACGCGTACTCCCTCCGTTCACAATTACCTTGCGTTCTGGGTCTAGTCGAAGACAAACTTTATAAATATCTAGGTTAAAGTATCAACATTCATAATATAAAATCTATTGTACTAGAATCATTATGAAGTATGTTTTAATATTATATGCATTTGATATTATGAATGTTGATGTTATTTCTTATATTCTTGGTTAAACTTTGCAAAGTTTCACTTTGACTAAAATCAACATGCGAGTTAAATAAAAACGGAGGGAGTATTTAAATATAAAAGGACATACTGTAGCATATAAGAAGTGGAAAGAGGACTCTACGTGCGAGCGGTAAAAATAATTTTGACACTACCGTGATGAAAACTGGAAATATAAAATTATGATGAGTGGTATATTTGTCCATATAATTTAACTGTTGTATCACTCAAGCTTTCCACCATATTGAAAAATGCTAAGTCATGTTTGATGGAACGATCAAAAGATATGCGTCCAATTATAATATTTTGCTGATTGTATCTCGATCTCCTAATTGTCTTAAGAATATTTGGGGCTGTTGATTACTTAACATTGTAGGGAGGCTTTGACTTGATATTTTCCACTTGTAGATTAGTTTACTAGAAACATATAAGTCTTTGTAGGAAATTGTTACAGTCGACAGCACATAAAAATGTTGAGGAGCAATAAACTAAACAAAAATGGGAACCCCCATTACCTAGCATTGGTAGAGTAGTACGTGGAGGATCATCGATTTCTATAGCATAAATATTGGGTGTGATGGTCATTAATTAGTTCAGAAAATTTGCTAGATACTTTGCAAAAAAGATGAATCCAATTTTATGGTTAAAGAATCTTAGTGGAAGTCTGAAAACTAGATTGTTATGTATAAAATGATAGATGCTTAGAGATAATATTTACTCTAGCAGAACAAACAAAGATTGAACTAGCAGCATGCATATCGCAGTTAGTTTTGTATGGTGTGTTCTCACAACTTTAGATGGCTTACCTATCAATCATGTGGTGGCTGATAATATGTGTCCCATGGATAAAATATGACCTGTTATGTCAATGGTACATACTTCACTCCCACTTTTGTCCATGTTTTGTACTCTTGTTTGAAAAGAACCTGGTATGTGATCGCTCAATTCCTCAACTGGAAAACCGATGTGCTTTCACAAGTTGCAGTTCAACCAAAAAGACATAGAATTGCCCCTATTTGATAGGATACTTGTTACTTCTAGGTAATGCCGTGTTACAGAGTTACTCACTATATAGTAGTACTCTAACTAGCATTGGAAGTAGTTTAGTATAGAGGTGTTGAAAGGAAAACATGCTGCAAAATTATCTAAAAAAAGTGAAATAGGCTATGCTTAAAATAAAATCTGAATGGTAGAATTACACATTAACCAAAGTAGTAGATTAACTGTATGTTAATGTTATTTAATTGTCTGTTTCTAATAGGCCCATTATCCGTGGTGATGTTCTTCTTTTTTGCAGATAAGTGCATCTACCTCACATGAGGTGATCCTGTTTGATCCCCCCAGCCTATACTTCCCCATAGTGCCAGATAAAAAGGTGTTATCCTCAGTTAAAATAATCAACAATACAGAATCCTATGTCAGTTTCGTTGTTTGTCCCCCAACAATTAGACCTGTAACTTACTCCCTTGGAAAATATGAATCAATCATGCCACCACGGTCCACACAATGGCTCAGTGTAACAAGGGAAGGAGAAGATGCAATAGAGACGCCGATCGATCCCAATTTGTGGTACCACTACCGCCGCCGCCCCGTCATTGATAAAAACTTCCTTGTGCGTTATGACATTGTTGCTGACGATATCAAAGCCTCCGACCTTGATTTGAATGATTACTACGGGCGTAGGAAGCTTGATGTCGTCCTAACGAAGGTAAGTCTACTATTTTTCTCTTGAGAAAGTTCACAAATTAGAGTGAATGATACTCCCTCCGATCAGAAATAAGTATCACCTTACACTTATTTCCGATCGGAGGGGGTACTTTTTTATCCAGTAAAATTCTTGTCGTGATAGTTGACACTAGTTATCCCATTGCGTATCTGCTCTAGACTTAGTATTGTTTTCCTTTTTATTTGCTAACCAGTTCCCACATTTTGCATTATAAAGGAAAGAGTTTCCCAATTCATCATTAGAAAAAACCCGAAGAAAATCCAAACAACGTCCTTAACAGCCGGGCCTCCGGAATGCATCCGGGAAACAATATGTATTGACATTATGTCTCGTTGATTAATAAAGCACACACGTTCTATAAAAAAACTCCCGGGCCTCAGGCCCTTCTTCCAACTGAGTCGAGGCAACAAACGCAAATTAAACCTCAACACACAAAAGAGGCCCCATGACATAGTTTCTGAATTGCCAAAGCCCATAATAGTAGCACCAAGCCCAAGACCGTGACTCCACCAAAGCCATTGGCCAAAGAGATACCAGTGCAACTCCAATTTTGGCGAGAAGCAAACCTGATGAGCTATGCCTTGAAGCGTTCTCACCATCTTTTTGTTAACAAAGAAAGGGCCCGAAGGCTGTAGAGCTGCATTTATTGGGTGGGATAACATTTTAGATGGAGGACCTCCAATGTAAAGAAGATGACAACCAAGCTCTCAAATATTGCAAAAAGAACCCTCTAGAAAATATAGAAATTGCAATCAGGTCCTTCTCCACCGAAGATGATGATATGGCCGACGCCACGGCCCCTAGAGTCATCTCCGAGGACGAAACCACTTTGTGACAACTCGATGATGAACACTGTAACGAAGCCGCTAAAGGGCCTCCTATTTGGTTCGTTGATTAGGAGGTTGAAGGAGGAGGGCTGCCTTTCGGCCATATGACGCCATCGTAGATCCCCTACTAGTAACTCCGGGGATCTTGTGTAGTTCCGCAAGCAGGAGGGCACGAGATCTTGCCGGCAAAGACCTTATCTTGAGCTATCGGCCACTCTAGAAACCCCGTTGTGCTATCTCCATGGTAGCATTGCACGGGAGATTCAGAGAGGGGAAAATCTGCAGATTGGGCAACAGCCACCAAAGACTAAAGCTCCACTCTGAATCAGGACAAGTCCCACACGCCCACTCCTTCTCAACCACCATGGCCAAGAAAATCAGGGGACAAGGAAGACTGCAACCATCCTGGTCAAAGTTATTGTAGCAAGTGTTATAAAAGCGATAGGCAAATAACGAAGAGCGAAAAGAAAACACAGTGGGGAACACAAGATTTTAACATGGAAAAACCCTATCCAACAAAGAAAGGTAAAAACCATGGACGCCAGCCAGCAAAACTTCACTATATCTGGAGTGTTTACAAACGCCGTGGGTAACCCTAATTGATGCGATTAACCCTAGCCGGCGGCTTACAAGGAATATATATAGGTGGCGGTAACGATCCATACCACGGGGCGCTCCTCTCGGCCCAAGCCTCCCGGCGACGGGTCTCGCTCCGCTCGTCAGAAGTTGGCCTTTACTTTATAGAATTTGGATCAACATATAACAAACTCCACCTTAAGACAAATTCCTTGTAGCATGAACTTCAACAATCTCCTGAACAAACAAAGAAACACTTTCGACGCTAATCAGCCACTAGAGCTAAATAGTTATACCAACTAAGCTTAAGCAAAGCTCAAACTTAGCAACAGAAACTGGCTTTGTCATCATATCAGCAGGATTTTCATGAGTACTAATCTTGCATACCTTTAGTTTACCTTGAGCGACCTCGTCTCTCACATAATGGTATTTGACATCAATGTGCTTGGTATTCTCATGGAACATTTGATCTTTAGTAAGATATATAGCACTTTGATTGTCACAAAACAGGTTAACGCAAGAATTTTTCTAGAAAGCTCAGCATATAAACCTTTCAACCAAGCAGACTCTTTACAGGCTTCAGCAATAGCCATGTATTCAGCCTCAGTAGTAGACTAGGCAACAACTGGTTGCAAAGTTGCCCTCCAACTCACAGCACAATCACCAACAGTAAACACATAACCTGTAAGGGACCTGTAAGAGGAGGGGATTGAAGGAGCGAGGTCAGCCGAAGCTGTGGCTCGCCATGGATTCGGCTGGGAGGTGTCGGCATAATCTGATCGTTCCATGTTATTTTTGGGTGTTGTTGTTTAGGAACAATAGCCATATGTCTATTCAGATAAAGATCTCATTTTTTCTTCCTTTCAGTGATTACCTTATCCTACATGGCAAAAAATAATACAATACCATCTCACTGAGTCCGCCCTCTTCCCTAATATATTTTGCCTGATGACATATATAGCATCCCACTTTTGACAAGGATGATCAATTTATTTCAGTACAGACAAACAAATAATGTTCTCTGATTGTTTTATTACCCGAGTCTGATTCGTCTAAAATTGCTTTCAATTTTGTAGGTAAACTCTTGTACCTCAAACGAGCTCATCCAGTTTGATCCACCCGAGCTAAGCTTCCCATGCCCGAACAAGACTTCATTCTCCTCGGTTAATATAGTCAACATTACCGATTGCTACATTGGTTTGAACACATGGTACTTCAAGAATGGTGCGAGCTACGGGGGTGAACCATTTCGAGCGATTCTGTCACCACGGTCTAGTCAAAGAATGGTTATAAGAAGGACACCGAAGGAAAATGGAGCAGAAGACATGGAGTGCAGAGACAAGTTATATGATGGAACATGATTGTAGCCGAAGGTGTCCAGGCCAGCAACTTGAATGGTTATACGTGTTACAACAACAGTAAGGAGGTGCCCTTGATTTTTAAGAAGGTGAGTTCCCTAATAAAGCAATGCATTATTTTTACTCGTGAGGTTGCCATGACATACCAATTGTTCAGCCCCACATGCCATAATAAATTACGTATCCCTCTCCCACCGTCTGTGTGCTCCCCTCCCCAACCTCACATGACCCAGCGAGAACAATATGAATGTTCTGTTGGATAATTAGGTACAATTTCCATTATTAATTCTAGAATATTAAGCATGACAACAGCAGCTACTACCACAAGTAACTCAAACATACTAGATGTACTAAACAGCAAGATGAACGAAAACAAGTAGTAGCGAAACATGTACTCGCAGAACATGATGAACAGATAAACTGCAGTAGACCGCATATACCGCTCGTTTGCAGATGTAGTCGTTGCAGTAACGTTGTTGATGACAACGTTGGAGAAGACCGGTCGATGCAGACGGCGATGAAGACGGCAGTAGGCTGCACCGCCCGACTTGGAAGAAAGACGACCCGTGATGAAGAGCTTGAGCAGTCGCGCAGAGCGCTTCCCAAAAACCTAATTCACCCTCTCTCGTACAGGATCGCAAAGGCGAGTGGTTCCGGAGACCTGCTCTCCCGTTCGCCGGTACACGCCGGCGCTCGGGATGAAGTAGACTACGGAGGCGGCGCAAGTAGCGAGAGGTGGCAAAACCCTAGATTGATTTCAGGTGTGTGCGGCGGTAGCCGGGTAAGAGTTTATATAGGCGGCGCAGCGGAGAAACCCTAGGTAACGTGGGCCACGCCCACGTCGCACGTCCGAGTCGGTTACAGCAGCCCACGATCCGGGAGCGACCCGAACCGGCTAGCTGTGACGCGTCCGTCAAGGACTCGGTCAAACACTCGGTTTTCCTGTGCAGCAAAAAGATAAGCTCGGCTCCGAGGCTCAATTCCGCAAACCGCGGCGCGCGCGTCGTGACGTGTCGAGACGAGACGAGCGAGCGAGGAGGAGGAGGAGCGCGCGTGTGGCACTTCTCTTCTCACTTACTTACCAAGTGGTCCAACACCCCACCTTATATGTTGGTCTACATCTCTCCCAACTTTCCATGTGGGACTAAACTTAGCTCCCACCCCTTGCCTTTGTGCAGCCAAAAACTTGGGCTGCATTCCAAATGGGCTCACACACATGTGCTTTGAGATTTCTAGGAATTTCTGAAATCTATTATGGGCTCATATGAAAAGGCCCAATATTTCAACAATCCCCCACCAGATCTCAAATGCCCATTTAGAGATTTGCCAAACCTCACTACTTGTTTATATACCAGTGTTTCAGCAGAGACTGTTAAGTTGAACTTCCGCCTAGAACCTTAAGCTACGTCTATCAGCAACTTGAACAATGGACTACGCCTTGAATTGCAAGTTTTGTGCGTCAAGATTCCACTCAAAGTCATAACCAGTACATGGCTGCCAGTAGCCTACCCCGCGGGTTGGAGCATATGCGTCGTACTCCATGGTCTCTTCATGAGTTTACTAGAGATCACCCAAATCTCATAGACTGCGACGTTTAACAGTCGGACTGATATAGGTGTGTTCTTTCAAGAATGCTCTGTAGGACAGCATCTTTGCTAATCATAGCCAATAGAAACACATTAAGGCATGTTGCCAACCCGCCTTACAGATTTTGAGAGTTTTGCATCTTCACATAGAGAGGGTTACAGAATACTCTCCTCAGTTAAACCACTAGCTTGTTTTCCCAGGTCCTAATTCACGGGATCTCCGATCACAAAGGTTGGGTAACTGCTATGACATAACATCTATGGGTCTCAAACCCATCTCCCTCGATGCACTGTATATCACATTACGTGATAGTCCCTTTGTAAAGGGATCTGCTAGGTTTTTGTCTGTTTGAATATACGTAACAGTTATTACTCCGGAGTTTCGCAATTTCCTGATAGACTTCAAACGTCTTTTAACGTGTCTTGATGACTTCGCGTTATCCTTAGAATTGTTTACTTTGACAATAACTGTTTGGTTGTCACAATTCAAGAGGATGGCCGGCACAGGTTTTTCAACCACCGGGAAGTCCATCAAGAGCTCACGCAGCCATTCTGACTCTACAGTGGCTGTGTCTAAAGCAGTGAGTTCTGCTTCCATAGTTGACCTCGTCAATATGGTTTGCCTACATGATCTCCATGATACGGCGCCACCTCCAAAGGTAAACACATACCCACTAGTGGCTTTGATATCATCTACATCAGAGATCCAATTTGCGTCACTATATCCTTCAAGCACAGCAGGGTGCCCTAAATAGTGAATCCCGTAACTCATTGTACCACATAGATAGCGCATGACCCTTTCAAGTGCATGCCAATGATCAATACCCAGGTTTGACATGAACCTACTCAACTTGCTCACAGCAAAAGAGATGTCAGGTCTTGTCGCGCTCGCTAAGTACATGAGTGAACCAACGATCTAAGAATATCACAGTTGATCTGTTGGTTCGTTCTTGTTCTTACGTAATATTACACTGGGATCATAAGGTGTTGGGGAAGACTTGCCATCAATAAAGCCAAACCGGCTCAAGATCTTCTCAACATAGTGGGATTGCGATAAAGTAATCCCACTCTCGTTCTTATTCAGCTTGATGTTCAAGATCACATCAGCTTCTCCGAGATCTTTCATATCAAAGCACTTTGACAAGAAAGACTTGACCTCATGTATTACTTTCATGTTTGTACCAAAGATGAGAATATCATCAACGTACAAACACAATATAACACCTTCGCCCCCACCATGGCGATAGTAGACGCACTTGTCAGCCTCATTAACGGCAAAGCCAACAGAAGTTAAAGTTCTGTCAAACTTCTCATGCCATTGCTTAGGTGCTTGTTTCAGGCCATATAAAGATTTTAGCAACTTGCACACCTTTCTCTCTTCACCTTTTACCACAAATCCATCAGGCTGATCCATATAGATTTCCTCTTCCAACTTTCCATTAAGGAAAGCTGTCTTTACGTCCATTTGATGAATAATAAGACCATAGGAGGCAGCCATGAAAAGTAGTACTCGAATGGTGGTTAGTCTTGCGACAGGTGAATAGGTGTCAAAGTAATCTTCGCCTTCTCTCTGTGTGTAGCCTTTCGCTATAAGTCTCGCCTTGTACTTCTCAATAGTACCATCAGGCCTTAGCTTCTTCTTGAACACCCACTTGCAGCCCACAGGCTTACAGCCATGGGGGCGCTCTGATAATTCCCATGTTCCATTAGAAAGAATCGAGTCCATCTCATTTTGGACAGCTTCTTTCCAATCATCTGCATCTGGTGATGCATATACCTCAGCAATGGACTTGGGAGTATCATCCACAAGGTACACAATGAAATCATCACCGAAGGACTTTGCAGTCCTCCATCTCTTGCTCCTTGTAGGAGCTTCATTGTCATCCTTCTCATGAACGTTCTCAAAAACGTTTTCATGTGGTTGCTCAAAATAATCATTAGATGCACTAGATTCAGGAATTATCTCAGAAGAAAATCTAGCAGTGCTATGCATATCTTTCATAGGAAACATATTCTCAAAAAATGTTGCATCACGAGATTCCATTATAGTGTCAACATGCATATTAGGTACCTCAGATTTAACTACTAAAAATCTATAGCCAATGCTCCGCTGAGCATAACCTAGAAAGATGCAATCCACAGTCTTTGGTCCAAGTTTGCGTTTCTTTGGGATGGGAATGTTGACCTTCGCCAAGCATCCCCAAGTGCGCAAATACGAAAGTGATGGCTTTCTCCCAACCCACTCCTCATAAGGGGTTTTATCTTTATTCTTGTTAGGAACTCTATTCAGGACATGACATGCAGTCAACAAAGCCTCCCCCCACCATGCCTTTGATAAACCAGCAGTGTCGAGCATGGAATTCACCAAGTCAGACAGAGTGCGGTTTTTCCTCTCGGCCACCCCATTAGATTGGGGCGAGTAGGGAGGCGTCCTTTCATGAATAATACCGTGTTCCTCACAGAATTCGTCAAAGATTTTAGGAAAATACTCTCCACCACGATCCGACCTCAGACGCTTGATCTTTCTCTCTAGTTGATTTTCAACTTCGGCCTTATAAATTTTAAAGTAGTCTAAAGCTTCATCTTTAGTTCGCAACAAGTAAACATAGCAAAATCTAGTCGCATCATCAATCAATGTTATGAAATATCTCTTTTCACCTTTTGTCAACACACCATTCATCTCGCATAGATCAGAATGTATGAGTTCTAGAGGTGCCAAGTTTCTCTCCTCGGCTGCCGTATGAGGCTTACGAGGTTGCTTCGATTGCACACAACTATGGCACTTAGAACCTTTGGCAATAGTGAATTTCGGAATTAAACTCATGCTGGATAACCGAGACATCAAACCAAAATTAATGTGACATAAACGAGAATGCCAAATACTGGTATCATCATTAACACCGCCACAAATATGGTTCACGGATTTATTACAGAAATCTGAAAGTGAAAAGCGGAACAAGCCTCCGCACTCATAGCCTTTTCCAATAAATTGTCCATGCTTGGAAATGACTACCTTATTCGACTCTAAAACAACCTTAAACCCATCTCTGCAGAGAAGGGAACCGCTAACAAGATTCTTGTTCATAGAAGGGACATGCTGCACGTTCCTCAGCTGCACGATTTTCCCCGAAGTGAACTTCAGATCTACCGTGCCAACACCACGAACAGAGGCATGTGACCCATTGCCCATTAGGACGGAGGAATCCCGTGCGGCCTGGTAAGAAGTGATCATAGAGATGTCAGCACACACATGAACGTTAGCACCCGTATCAATCCACCAAGAGGGAGATTGAAATACCGAAAGAACAGTAAATAGATTACCATACCCATCAGTATTGCTAGCAGTCATGACGTTGACATTCTTGGCCCTTTTCCCTCTGCGGTCTGCGCGTACTGGGCAGTCCTTGGAAAAGTGGCCGGGCTCTCCACAAGTAAAACAAGTTAGATCACTCATGTCCCTGTTCGGCTTCTTCTTCTTGAAGGTTGTAGTCTTTACAGGCTTGTTGAAAGAGGGCTTGAAGTTCCCTTTATTCTTGCCTGAGGATTTGCCTTTCTGCTGGACAAAGTTAGCAGTAGCATGACCATCTCCTTTCTGAGTAGTGTCCTTAGCACGAGCCTTCTCCTCAACATCAAGGGACGCTATCAGATTTTCAACTGATATCTCCTGTCTCTTGTGTTTGAGAGCTGTGGCGAAGTTCCTCCATGAAGGGGGCAACTTAGCAATAATACAACCCGCCACAAACTTGTCGGGTAAGGCACACTTAAGGAGTTCGAGCTCTTTGGCAGTACACTGTATCTCATGAGCTTGTTGAACCACAGGAAGGTCCTTAGTCATCTTAAAATCATGAAATCTCTCCATGATGTACAGTTCACTGCCAGCATCTGCAGCACCAAACTTGGCGTCCAGTGCGTCCCAGAGCTCCTTCCCGTCTTTTATGTGCATAAACACATCACACAGACGGTCAGCAAGAATGCTCAGAATGCATCCCACAAAGATAGTATTGGCTTCCTCGAACTTTTTCTGATCATCCTCAGACATAGTTCCTTCAGGTTTGCCTTTACTAATCTGGAACACTTTCATCGTGGTCAGCCAAAGCTCAGCTTTGTACTACCACCTCTTGAAGTGCACACCGGTAAATTTATCCGGCCTCAGTGCATCGGTAAAACCAACCATTGATAATTCAGGAAATTGCCTACAATTAGGTTTTTGGATTGTTGGATAATTAGGTACAATTTCCATTATTAATTCCAGAATATTAAGCATGACAACAGCAGCTACTACCACAAGTAACTCGAACATACTAGATGTACTAAACAGCAAGATGAACGAAAACAAGTAGTAGCGAAACATGTACTCCCAGAACATGATGAACAGATAAACTGCAGTAGACCGCACGTACCGCTCGTTTGCAGATGTAGTCGTTGCAGTAACGTTGTTGATGACAACGTTGGAGAAGACCGGTCGATGCAGACGGCGATGAAGACGGCGGTAGGCTGCACCGCCCGACTTGGAAGGAAGACGACCCGTGATGAAGAGCTTGAGCAGTCGCGCAGAGTGCTTCCCAAAAACCTAATTCGCCCTCTCCTGTACAGGATCGCAAAGGCGAGTGGTTCCGGAGACCTGCTCTCCCGTTCGCCGGTGCACGCCGGCGCTCGGGATGAAGTAGACTACGGAGGCGGCGCAAGTAGCGAGAGGTGGCAAAACCCTAGATTGATTTCAGGTGTGTGCGGCGGTAGCCGGGCAAGAGTTTATATAGGCGGCGCAGCGGAGAAACCCTAGGCAACGTGGGCCACGCCCACGTCGCACGTCCGAGTCGGTTACAGCAGCCCACGATCCGGGAGCGACCCGAACCGGCTAGCTGTGACGCGTCCGTCAAGGACTCGGTCAAACGCTCGGTTTTCCTGTGCAGCAAAAAGGTAAGCTCGGCTCCGAGGCTCAATTCCGCAAACCGCGGCGCGCGCGTCGTGACGTGTCGAGTCGAGACGAGACGAGCGAGCGAGGAGGAGCAGGAGCGCGCGTGTGGCACTTCTCTTCTCACTCACTTACCAAGTGGTGCAACACCCCACCTTATATGTTGGTCTACATCTCTCCCAAGTTTCCATGTGGGACTAAACTTAGCTCCCACCCCTTGCCTTTGTGCAGCCAAAAACTTGGGCTGCATTCCAAATGGGCTCACACACATGGGCTTTGAGATTTCTAGAAATTTCTGAAATCTATTATGGGCTCATATGAAAAGGCCCAATATTTCAACATGTTCATAAAACAGCATCCCTCGTGGGATTCTGTCGAACTGCCTACACACACCATCGAGGTATCGACTAGGCACTCATGCATCCATTCCGACGATGTAAAACACATCGTAGATATGGACCATATGGCAGTGGTGGAGAGCTACTCTGCCGCCGTGGTGGTGGAGCTCAGGCCGAGGCGGCATAGCAAGGAAAAGGTGATGCACACAGGAGAGCGCAACAATGTCGATAATACAAGGGAGGCAGTGCGGGACAGGCAGCCGGCAAGACATGCGAAGCAAGTTGGGCGAAGCGAGGTGATGGACACAAGCAGACATACACGCGCGCGGTCTCTCCCAAGGCTTACGGCATGATCAGGACAGACGTGTTGTTCTGCATTGGAAAATATACTGGCTCTCTGTGTGCAGGCGACGGGGGAACCCTAGGCGCTGTCGCCCAGCTCTCTCCTCTACCCACCCTCCCTCCCTCCGCCGCCGCCAGAGTGCGCGGCTGGTCAAAGCCTGGCCGACGCTGGCGGGGCCCCTCCTCACCTCCTCGCTCCCTCCCACGCGGATTTAAGACCAGCGATGGCGGCGGCGGATCGGCCTTTCAGGTACCACGGTGTGACGTCCTCGACTCCTCGACGACGGCGTGGCAGATGGCATCGTCTCCTCTTTGGGAAGATCGACGAGTGGGGCGGACTGGCCGGTGAGAACCGAGCGCTGCTCGGAACCGACAATGGTGGCGTCCTCAGGCGTCATCACCTTGTTGAAGGCATATTTGCTTCATCCTCAACCTGTTTTTGTTCTGGGGGAAACCCCAGATCTGGTTTTCCAGATCGGACGATGACGTCACCTACGGTGTCATTCTCCCTCTGAGGGCATCGTTTTGGAACACGAACTACCTGGAGGGGGTCAGCTGACGAAGCGGTGTGGTCTTTTCCGCGCCAACGACGGTATGGCTTGGCGGCGAGGCACCGCGGAGTCTCAATGGCGGGCGCGTGTTCAGCTACGCACGCAGGGCGGAAGCGACGTCTGACGTTATGGTGGCATCGATGGCAGTCCAAGCAAGGTTGATGCAAGGACTAATCCTGAAGAGAAGCTTGAGAAAGACGGAGATGGCGAATTCTAAAGCGGGTACGTTGGTGCGTGCTGAGATTTTGCCGAACCAGTTGTGCCACTTGTTCACCATGGGGCGACTTGCTGAGGCCTTCGGGTGTTTTTCATGATGCGCGTTGGTGGGATGGTATGATGTTGGTCCTGTTCATAGGACACCCGCTTCATCTTTGTATTAGGAGGAGCGATTATCGCTAGATTGGTGGCTTCAGTTTTTGTTCCTTTGTACTCCATCTTGTAAGGTTTAAGAATAATTAATAAAAAAGGCCGTGTGCATTCTTTGGATGCAGAAGCTGGAGTGTTTATCCCCATTTTGTAAAAAAAAAAGACTGGCTCAATGTGTAACCACCCCTTGCCAGTGTGATTGTCGGCCGGCGTGAGACCTACTTGTCTTGGAACACACGCCATGGCCTCTGGCCCAGAATTCACACTTAGACTGCTCATAGTGGGGAGTAACTTAAGTAGTAACATAAGGTACATGCAATGCCAACTAGGCATTTTGATGACATGGCGTGTCATTTAATAAAGAGAGAGATGCTAGTGGTAACTAGCTATGTTACAGCAACATCACACTTTTCAAGGTAAGATGAGTCTACAAGCTAATTAATGTAATCATAAATGATAGTACCCTTATGTCACTATGCAATATAGAGATGGTAACATATATGTTACTAGTCTAAGTTACTCTCCACTATAACTAGTCTTACTCTCTCAAGCACCTCACCACGTCACGTGTGACACTCTGCAGTTGGGAACCGAGTCAAAGATATGATTGACAAATAGAAGTAGAAATGAACTAAATTATGGCGTTGTTGTGTCCATTTTTTGCAGATAAGCCCATGTACCTCAGACGATCTGATCCGGTTGGACCATCCTGGCCTCCACTTCACATTTTCGCAAAACGAGATAGCGTTGTCCTCATTTAACATGGTCAACGTTACAGATTGCTGCGTTGGTTTTCGTCTCTTTGACAGTGACATAAATGGGTTGCGCTACATTGCTCGACCTGAGTCTGGAGTTTTGGCACCTCGGTCTGCTCAAAGAGTCCTAGTAGCGCGGCTAATAAAGGAAAAGGAACCAGAAGATACACAGTGCAACGATGACAAGCTCTTTATGTGGAATGCCCTGGTCAGTGAAGGCATCAAAGTCAGCGATTTTAATATACTAGTGGAAAACAGGGCATCAGTCCCGGTTCGTATGGGCCTTCAGTCCCGGTTGCGCAACCGGGACTAACCAACCGGGACTGATGCCCTATCTTTAGTCCCGGTTGCTATACGAACCGGGACTAAAGAGTGACCACGTGGCAGGGGCCGGGCGGTCGTGGGCGTAGGTCTTTAGTCCCGGTTCGTGTTAAGAACCGGGACTAAAGAGTCCACACGTGGCAGCCTCTCTGCTTCTTTATTTTTCTGGATTTCAATTGTTATTTAGGGGTCTAGGGTTTAGGGTATATTTGTATTTTGCTCCATTCAATTGTTTGATTCATTTCAAACAAGTTTTCTTATATACTTATTCATACAGCATTACAACATAATATATAAAACAATACATATATATAATATATTTGGTTCACCGAGCATATACATGCATACAAGTATATATACAACTTGTTCACACACATAAGATCATGACTTGTGTTTAATTATAAACATTGTCTAATCGAAACCGGCATGAAATTCACCCTTTGGGTTAATGACATGTTCAAGCAGAAATCCGGCTAATTCCTCTTGAATTCCTACTACGCGTTCAGTCGGTGAGAGCAGTTTCCGCTTTGCTTCGAACTACGAAGAAGAAGAACAATATGAATATGAATCATCATAACAAAATTGATGCCAATAAAATGAATTTGTCAGTATATTATTTACTTACTGTTTGAAAATCAATTCCTTCAGTGACCTGTGCACGAAGGTTCTCGCAAGTATACTATGCACATAGATTAGTTCCCGAAGGCTGCCTCGCACACTTTACGAGAATAGATTTTAGTCAGTGACATATCAAGATTGATATACTTAATGGTATTTGAAACTAGAATTAAAGGGATGTGTGGACCTAGCTCGTACGACTTACCTCGATCTGACGGTAAATTAGCTCAGTTTTCCATTCACCTTTAACTATGCGTATAAACCGTTTCCAAACACTGCCGAGCAAAGAAAATAAATAGATGAGTTATAGATGAACGAAAGAGACCGATATAATGCCATAATGATTAAAATTACCTATCCATCACATCAAGGATGCTTTGGTATTCATTAAGTGGTTTATCCATCGAGTCAAAGATTTGAACCCTTCCATAGTCAGGTTCAATCTTTAGCAAAATCCAATGGTAACTGCGTGCAAGTTTAATTATGTAAGTTAATAAACTCATCAATTACACTTATAACATCGAGTAAGGAAAAGTAACTGTGTATAAGATAGTAACACTCACCTGATGTTGTACGGAAAGAGTATTCTAGCTCGGTATTCCTGCGTAAGTAGGAACTCTAGCAAGTTATCCTCCGTCTCCTTGCGATTCCTTTGTATCATCGCTCCGTTAACTCGGTTTGGATCAATGAATCCAAGTTGGAGGTCATTCCTTTTCTTAGATTCCATACTCTTCATTCTGCATAATAAACAGCGTAGTGAGGAAAATTACATGCAAAGAACGAGTTGAGCTAGAGACTTATAGAAATAATGAATCACTTACAGAACATAGGCACTGACGAGAGATTTGTCGAGCGCGTCTTGATTGAATAGCTGAAAGAATTCATCAAACTCAATATGCACCAAGTCTTGACCTAAGAAATGGTCCTTTGTGATTTGCATAAGGAGAAAATCTTGCGTGCCCTTTGCGGCTTGCAGGTACCACTTATGCAATTTTCGCATTTGCGTTGGTAGATTCATTTCAATCTCAGGTGGGACCAGACTCTTCCCCTTTTCATATTGCCGTGCTATAGGCGCCTTTGGGGTGATACCTTCATCTAGCAATTGAGAAAGAGTCAAACCAGCTTCTTTAGCAAAGTCGGCGGGATTGGGTTGAGCAACACTCCCACCAGCATCACTAGCAAAGACCTTTAGCGGGGAGATTGATTTTTTGGTCTGTGCTCCAAGCTGGGCAACGTCTCTTTTCCCTCTTGCAGTTACGTTTGTCTTATTAGCTTCTTTTTTTGCATCTACCTGCTTATCCAAACAACGCTTGTAGTCATCTGGCTTACGCAATTCATATTGCGAAGGTTGGGTAAGCATATCAAAGGCCCACTCCTTCTGTTCCAGAGTATATACCTGCTTCGGTTTAGGGGTCGGGCGTAGGGCTGCGAGCTTCCTTTTCACTTTGGCTCTGTCCTCCGCCTCAATTTCTTCAGCAGTCTTCTCGATAGGAGGAGGCGGCACCGCCTTAGCTATCTTGGCCCGTTTCTTCGGAGAGACATTGCTAGTGGACATAGCAGCGGACTTGCCACAACTCTGGGACTTACGAGTGGGCTGAGGCGGCGGAGGTGGCGGAGGCGGCTGACATTGAGGTGGAGATCGATGTGGACTCGGGGTATGGTGGTAGTCGTCCCTGTCGTCGTCGGGAGGTGGTGAATTGCGAGGACTAGGAGGAGAGGGTGGCCGCCTTGGCGCCGAGCCTGGAAACACGATGTGTTTCTTATCCCAAAGAATTATACCACCCAATACTTCTCCCAGTTTTTCCTCCTCTTCAGGTCCAGCGACGTCAAGAAGGAGGGACTCATACCCCCTTTCAATTGCATCCACCCCGACCTTAGCATAGCCAGGTCGAATCTCACGGCCATGCCAGGTTTGTCCAGGTCCAGATGGCAAGACATAGCCAACCGCCACCTTCATCGATATGTTCTTCATGGGATAATGCAGCTGACAGTCTGTCTTCTTGGTGATATCATCCACGGGGTAGTGAACCATCGGTACCTCCGTGGAAGCCACGCTGCTTCTCCGCTGAGATCGGTCGCCTGATGCATGTTCTAGGTGTTGCTGATGCTGAGTTGCCCCTTGCGACTTTAATTCCTCCAGTGCCTTCTGCTGCAGCAAATACAACTCTCTCAGCTCAGCCTGTTGCCTTTCTATGCTCTCTATCCGTGAGGCCTCCTCCTGCGCCTTCCGCTTCTTCGCTCTCTCTCGGCTTCTATAAGTCTGGCTCTCTTCGGAGAACCCAGACCTCCACGGAATAGCAGAACCCAGACCCCGTGTTCGTCCTGTGTGTTCTTTGTTCCCGAGGGCCTTTGTCAGCTCGTCGTTCTCTCTGTCCGGCTTGAACGTCCCCTCTTGAACCTCGGCGATTGTCTTGACAAGTGCTCCCAGGG
This sequence comes from Dactylis glomerata, assembly GCA_007115705.1. NCBI lineage: Eukaryota > Viridiplantae > Streptophyta > Magnoliopsida > Poales > Poaceae > Dactylis > Dactylis glomerata. The sequence goes on along the minus strand of QXEO01000264.1, from coordinate 924,162 downwards.
GTTCAGCAATTTGTTTCTTCTCTTGAACTAATTTCCCTGTTCTCTCATCATAGACAGCTCCATGGGCAAGTGCCCAATTTCTTGACCTTCTGGGCCATTGTTCTGTTTCTGGTTCGATGCCTTTTTCTCGTAGGGCGGCCTCTTGCATATCCCACTTAGGCTCGGCCCTTTTGTAGCCGCCTGGACCCAACTTATGGTGATATTTCTTTTTCGCGGCATTTGCCTGATTTTTCTGACTCCTTAGCTTACCCAGCTCTGACTCCTTGTACTCCACAAATGCATCCCAGTGATCCCGCAGGAACTCATTGGGGCCAGTAAATTCTGGAGCTTGTCGATCGGCGTTGACATAGGTGTTCCATAACCTCTTCTTGTGGTTATTGAACTGTGCAGCCATCTTCTTAAGAGCCCACTCCCTCACTTTCTCCTTCTGTTGCTCTGCTTCATCCAGGGACTCGGTGACCGGCAGATTGAAATGTGGAATGAGGGAATCCCAAAGTCTATCTTTCAAGACCTTGGTGACATAATTGACCGCTGCACCCTCTTCTGGCACTGGCTGTGCTGGCTCTCCCTTTGCCGCCTTGGGCTTATACCAATATTGAATGCTTATCGGCACCATGTCCCTGACAAGACATCCACATTGATGTGTGAACGCATTTGCGACACTCTTGGGTTCCAACGGTTCGCCTTCACTTGAGAGACGCCCAATCGTGTAATGCTGATTCGATGCCAGCCGTTTGGCCGGGCCTCGCTTCTTTCTAGAAGATTCAGAGCTCTAAAATAAGAAAACACTCGTTAATATATATACCACATAATGCATCGTCATCTACTGATTCATGAATAGAGCTAATCTTCATATATATATATATACCTCGCCGGACCGTTTTATTAAGTCACGTCCAGTCCCGTGTGAGCCGTCCTCGCAATCATCATTCTCCGGCTGCTCCTCCTCCATTCCCTCACCCGACTCGTTCAAAAATTCCGAGCCGTCTCCTTCTGCACGGGTGGTACCCTCTTCTTGTGCACGGGTGGTACCCTCTCCTATAATCTTCAACATCTCTTCTTCACCTTCTCTTCCGGCGCCGAAATCCATATCTGAAATCCATATAACATATAGATCAACAACATTTCGATCTATTCACTTTCTATTCATTTACTATTACTATTACTAAGAAACTAATCTAACTATAAGAAACTAAGAAACTTATCTAACTATAAGAAACTAATCTAAGAATAACTATAAGAATAACTAAGAAACTAATCTAACTATAAGAAACTAACTAATAAACTAATCTAACTATAAGAAACTAATAAACTAATCTAACTATAAGAAACTAATATGAATAGCATTTCTATTTCTATTACTATTACTAATATGAATAGCATTTCTATTACTATTACTTATTTTTAACATTAAATCTAACAATTTTTCTAACATATAAAATCTAACATAAAATCTAACAAATAGTAATTGCATTTACTATTACTATTACTAACTTATTTTCTAACTATTACTATTACTAACTTATTTTCTAACTATTACTATTACTAACTTATTTTCTAACTATTACTATTACTAACTAACATACTAACTTATTTTCTAACTATTACTATTCATTTCTATTACTAATAGTAATATAGCATTTTACTAACTATTCATTTCTATTACTAATAGTAATATATAGCATTTTACTAACTATTTATTTCGATTACTAATAGTAATATAGCATATATCTAACCTAAATACTAATAGTAATATAGTATTTTACTAACATAAATACTAATAGTAATATAGCATTTTACTAACTATTCATTTCTATTACTAATAGTAATATATATCATTTTACTAACTATTCATTTCTATTACTAATAGTAATATATAGCATTTTACTAACTATTCATTTCTATTACTACATTTTTCTAAAAATTTCTAACTACATTTTTCTAAAAATTTCTAACAAAAATTCTAATTTTTTTTGCATGCAGGGCCGGCCGGCGGCGGTACCTGCGGGCGCGCGGTGGCGGCGGTACCTGCGGGCGACGCGGTGGCGGTGGCGCCCGGGAGGAGGGGCGGTGGCGGCGCGGCGGTCTCGGGAGGAGGGGCGGCGCCGGCGTGGCAAGCTTCGGGAGGAGGGGCGGCGGCCGGCCGGTCTCGGGAGGAGGGGCGGTGGCGGCGCGGCGGTCTCGGGAGGAGGCGTGGCGGCGCGGCGGCGCAGCGCGGCGGCACGGCGGAGCGACGGCGCGGCGGAGCGACGGCGGCGGCCCGAGATTTTAGCCGACCGCAACGATCGGCAATCTCTCTCCTCGCGCTCCCGAAAACTGCTATGTGTTGATGCAGTGGGGAAGAAGAAGGAGAGGCGGCGCTTTATATACCCCCCCCCCCTTTAGTCCCGGTTGGTGGCTTAAACCGGGACTAAAGGGGGGTCTTTAGTCCCGGTTGGTGCCTCCAACCGGGACTAAAGACCTTGGGCGGTTCGCGCGCCCAGATCCAGACCTTTAGTCCCGGTTGGTTAAACGAACCGGGACTAAAGGCGTAATAAATGCGCGCCAATGGCAGATTTTTTCAGATTTCATATGAAAATATGAATTTTGAATTTCAATTTGAATAACTTCTGCATATTTTAGAATTTGATAATACTTTGAATATGAAAGGTGTTTGAAATTGAATAACTAATTCAAAAATATTTTCTATTTTCAAAATCAATTATTCTAACTATTTAAACAATTAACTATTTTGCCATTTTCAATTAAAACAATATTGATTAAAATTCTTTTTGCATATTTTAGAATTTGATAATACTTTGAATATGAAAGGTGTTTGAAATTGAATAACTAATTCAAAATATTTTCTATTTTCAAAATCAATTATTCAAACTATTCAAACAATTAACTATTTTGCTATTTTCAATTAAAACAATATTTATTAAAAATCTTTTTGCATATTTTGGAATTAGATAAAACTTTGAATATAAAATGTGTTCGAATTTGAATAACTAACCCAAAATCATATATTTACATCAAAGTTTAATACATTATTACACATCACCAACATCCCCATCTAGTGTTGGGGTTTCCTTCTGCACCGTAACCATGGAGTATCTTCTTTGTTTAAGAGGAGGGTTGGGTCAGTGTTCACTCTGAAGGGCGGAATTTCATCAAACTTGTTATAATCTTCTGACATATCTGTCTTGTCCTCCACTCCCACGATGATTCTTTTCCCTGAGAGAACAATGTGTCGCTTTGGCTCATCGTGTGATGTATTCGTTTTCTTATCTTTTCTCTTTCTCGGTTTTGTAGACATGTCCTTCACATAGAAAACCTGAGCGACATCGTTGGCTAGGACGAATGGTTCATCCATGTACGCAAGATTGTTGATATCCACGGTGGTCATGCCGTACTTTTGGTCTACAACTACCCCGCCTCCTGTCAGCTTGACCCATTTGCACCGAAACAAAGGGACCTTAAAAGATGGTCCATAGTCAAGTTCCCATATCTCTTCAATGTAACCATAATATGTGTCCTTTGTCCCATTGTCATGTAATGCATCAAAGCGGACACCACTGTTTTGATTGGTGCTCTTTTTATCTTGGGCGACCGTGTAAAATATATTCCCATTTATCTCGTAACCCTGGAAAGTCAATATAGTTGAAGATGGTTTCTTGGCCAACATGGATAGCTCATATCCAATAGTGGCATCATTTATGAGAAGTGTTTGCAACCAACCACCAAAAGTCGCCATGTGCAACTTTGTAATCCAGGAGTTTGATTGCCCAGGGTTTTCCGAGCGTACAATATTCTTGTGTCGCTCCATATACGGCTCCACCAACGTGGAATTTCGTAGAACTGTGTAGTGTGCTTCACTCAAAGAATGTCCGTCCATACAGTATGCTGATTTCATTCCTAGCGTGCCTTTTCCACTTAGTCTCCCCTCATGCCGCGATTGAGGAAGACCAATCGGGTTCAGGTCAGGAACAAAGTCAACACAAAACTCAATGACCTCCTCTGTTAGATAGCCCTTGGAGATGCTTCCTTCTGGCCTAGCACGGTTATGCACGTATTTCTTTAAGACTCCCATGAACCTCTCAAAGGGGAACATATTGTGCAGAAATACTGGACCGAGAATGGTAATCTCTTCGACTAGGTGAACTAAGAGATGCGTCATAATATTGAAGAAGGACGGTGGGAACACCAACTCGAAGCTGACAAGACATTGAGCCACATCATTCTGTAACCGTTGTAGATCTTCTGGATTGATTACCTTCTGCGAAATTGCATTGAGGAATGCACATAGCTTCACAATCGGTACTCGAACATTTTCCGGTAGAATCCCCCTCAGTGCAACCGGAAGCAACTGCGTCATAAGCACGTGGCAGTCATGAGACTTTAGGTTTTGGAATTTTTTCTCGGCTATATTTATTATTCCCTTTATATTTGACGAGAATCCAGATGGGACCTTGATACTGCTCAGGCATTCAAAAAAGATTTCCTTCTCTTCTTTGGTAAGAGCGTAGCTCGCAGGACCCTTAGAATCCTCCGGATGCATGCCGTCTCTTCTTTTCATACGGTGCTGGTCCTCCCGTGCTTCTGGTGTATCTTTTGTCTTCCCATACAAGCCCAAGAATCCTAGTAGGTTCACGCAAACATTCTTCGTCACGTGCATCACGTCGATTGCAGAGCGGACCTCTAGGAATTTCCAATACTCAAGCTCCCAAAATATAGATTTCTTCTTCCACATGGGTGCATGTCCGCTAGCGTCATTCGGAACAGACAGACTGCCAGGACCCTTTCCAAAGATTACTTCTAAATCTTTGACCATATCAAATATATCATCACCAGTATGGCGTTTAGGCTTGCCTCGGACTTCTGCCTCGCCCTTGAAATGCTTGCCTTTTTTCTTCAATTGATGTTTGGGCGAAAGAAATCGACGATGCCCGAGATACACCACCTTCTTACTTTTATCCAAATATATACTATCGATCTCACCTAAACAGTGCGTGCATGCATTGTATCCCTTGTTTGTCTGTCCTGAAAGGTTACTAAGAGCAGGCCAATCATTGATGGTCACGAACAGCAACGCTCGTAGATCAAATTCCTCTTGTTTGTACTCATCCCACACACGAACACCTTCAGTCTGCCACAGCTGTAAAAGTTCATCAACTAATGGCCTTAGATACACATCAATGTCATTGCCGGGTTGCTTCGGGCCTTGGATAAGCACTGGCATCATAATAAACTTTTGCTTCATGCATAACCAAGGAGGAAGGTTATATATACATAGAGTCACGGGCCAGGTGCTATGACTGCAGCTCTGCTCCCCAAAAGGATTCATGCCATCTGTACTTAGACCAAACCTCAGGTTGCGTGCGTCTTCCGTAAACTCAAGAAAATCTCTGTCGATTTTTCTCCACTGCGACCCATCAGCGGGGTGTCTCAACATCTCGTCACTCTTACGGTCTTCTTTGTGCCACCTCAACAACTTGGCATGCTCTTTATTTCTGAACAAACGTTTCAACCGTGGTATTATAGGTGCATACCACATCACCTTGGCAGGAATCCTCTTCCTGGGGCGCTCGCCCTCAACATCACCAGGGTCATCTCGCCTGATCTTATACCGAAATGCACTGCACACCGGGCATGCATTCAAATTCTCATACTCACCACGGTAGAGAATACAGTCATTAATGCATGCATGTATCTTCTGCACCTCCAATCCTAGAGGGCAGACAATCTTCTTTGCTTCATACGTACTGGCGGGCAATTCGTTCTCCTTTGGAAGCATCTTCTTCATAATTTTCAGCAACTTCTCAAATCCCTTGTCAGATAAACCACTCTCTGCTTTCCATTGCAGCAATTCCAGCGTGCTTCCTAGCTTTTTCTGGCCATCTTCGCAATTTGGATACAAATCCTTTTTGTGATCATCTAACATGCGTTCCAACTTCTCCCTCTCCTTTTCACTTTCACAGTCAATCTGTGCATCAACAATGACCTGACCAAGATCATCAGCGGGCATATCTAATGCCCGTTCTTCACCTTCTTCTTCTTCATTATCTTCCATTGCGGTATCGGTGGTTTCAGGGAACTCAGGATAGTTGTCATCATTCTCTTCTTCATCGTTGTCTTCCATCATAACCCCTCTCTCCCCATGCTTAGTCCAACAATTATAGCCGGACATGAAACCGAACCGGAACAGGTGGATGTGAAGGGTCTTTGTGGAGGGGTAATCCTTCTCATTTCGACAACCTCCGCATGGACAACACATAAAACCATTCCGCTTGGTTGCCTCAGCCACCTTGAGAAAAGAATGCACGCCTTTAATGAAATCTCCAGAGCGTCGATCGGCGTACATCCATGCTCGGCTCATCTGCATTATATAAGTACATATCAAACGCAAATCAAATATACAATTTCTATTTCTATCTCTAATTTTAGTTTGATAAGTAAGAATAAGTTAACAAAACTTTAGTCCCGGCTGGTGGGTACTTCTATCGGTATTTCTATCTCTATTTCTATCGGTATTTCTATTGTTCTATCTCTATCTCTATTTCTATTTCTATGTTAGCTATGTCTACTTCTATTTTTATTTTTAATTCTAACATTTCTATTTCTAATAGCATTTCTATTTCTAATAAAATCTAACATAAATAAAACCTATATAGCATTTCTATTTTTACCTCTATCGGTATTTCTATCTCTATTTCTATCTCTATTTCTATCGGTATTTCTATTTTTCTATCTCTATCTCTATTTCTATTTTATTTATGTCTACTTCTATTTTTATTTTTAATTCTAACATTTCTATTTGTAATAGCATTTCTATTTCTAATAAAATCTAACATAAATAAAATCTATATAGCATTTCTATTTTTACCTCTATCGGTATTTCTATCGGTATTTCTATTTTTCCATCTCTATCTCTATTTCTATTTCTATGTTAACTATGTCTACTTCTATTTTTATTTTTAATTCTAACATTTCTATTTCTAATAGCATTTCTATTTCTAATAAAATCTAACATAAATAAAATCAAATAAACATCTAATAAAATCTAACATAAATAAAATCTAATAGCTATGTCTATCTATATAGCATTTCTATTTTTACCTCTATCTATAAAATCTAATAAAATCTAACATAAATAAAATCAAATAAACATCTAATAATTGCTCCCATAAAAAAATCACAAATCTCTCTACTTCTAGAGCAATAAATGAGCTAAATTACCAATGAAAGACAAAAGCACAAAATTCCTCACCTTTTAGTCCACTTAGATTGAAGTGGGGACATCAATTTGTGACAAAAAATGGTGATCAAAGAGGATGAACTCGAGTTGCATGAAAAACACTGAGAGTGGAGAGTGGGAGTGCCTGGCTCGGGGAGGAAGAAGGAGCTGCTTTTATACAGGGAAGTCATTAGTCCCGGTTTGTAATACCAACCGGGACTAAAGGCTCACTCTTTAGTCCCGGTTGGTGTTACCATCCGGGACTAATGAGTCTGACAACGGTCGGATTCGACCCCAGAGTCATTAGTCCCGGTTCATATTACGAACCGGGACTATAGGTTTAAAACGAACCGGGACTAATGAGGTCTGCGGTCTGGCGGCCGAAAAAGCGGTGGGGCCCTGGGCATCAGTCCCGGTTCAGACAGCAACCGGGACTAATGCCCAGGAATATTAGGCCGGTTTTCTACTAGTATAGTCGCATGTCTATGAAGAGAGAACAGAGTAAGGAGTTGCCCGTACTCCTTAATAAGGTACAAGTCCCCTAATTACTGAATGCATTAGCCTTACTTTCTTTTTGTCCCGTGTCGTTGACATCCGATATCACCTAGTAATACGGAGATCTGTCGACAACTGCAATGGATTAGTACTTGGATACTCCCAGTGATAACGGTTAGCTCTCTTAGGCCACATAATAAGACGAAAAAATTGACAATAATTCAGCATAGTAAAAGCCTCAATGTTGTTATTCAGTATGTGAAAAAGAAATGGACTTACAATTTACTCTAGTAGAAATCAGCCAAAGATGTACTTCACACTGCAAGATGACATTCTCCGGTTGCCTCCTAACTAATCTACATATATGTTTTTCTCTGCAGATTACTTCATCTCCCTCTGTTGAGTTGATCAAGTTTGACCCCCCTGAAGTCCGCTTCCCCTTCTTGCCGAGGAACAGTCAGTTATCTTCATTTAAAATAGTCAACATTACGGAGTATCACATTGGATATAATACATGTGCAGAGGAAACAAATATGGCGTCGTACATCACGGATCCACCGTGTGGAATCCTCCCACCAGGGTCAACACAACAAGTGTTGGTAACGAGGGTAGCCAAGGAAGACGCACCGGAACTTGAGGACATGCAGTGCAAAGACAAATACTTTTTGTGGAGCTGCTTCGTGACTGGAGATGTCAACGTCAGCGACATCGAAGAATGGATGCCCATTACCGAGAGAAAGGTGTTGCCCATTGTTTTTACGGAGGTAAGCTTCATAATTTTATAATGCATCGGTTTTAAAATTCTTTCTCTTTTTCCCTACCCACCACACTGAAAATAAAATTTAAAGCATACCACCAATTCATCCATATTTTTCCGAAAAAAGGAGTCAATGCCCTAGCCTCTGCATCGAATCGATGCGTATGGTCTTGATTTTTTTCGTTAATTAAACAAAAACTGTCAAAAACTCGTATAACAAGCATGCAAACAGAAGTCACAAAACAAGGTGACACACACGACCAATTAGCAGAACGATAGAGGACAAACGAGGCCTAGTTCCTTGGCCACAACCATCTTGGGCTCACCGGCTAAATCTAGAGAGAGTGTCTCATGCGCATGCTCCAAAAATTGCCTCCACCTACCCATCTATTGATTGTAGATCGAAGCAAAGACCCCCACCAAGCCATCCATCGACACTACCGGACACAGATCCTCTGACGTTGCTAACCCTGATATGCCCTGACTTTCAGTCGCTTACATGTGGGTCCCACGTTTGGCAGGCCCCAGATGTCAGTGACTTAACTGCAGGGAAGGGCACGTCAGGGGATCCTCTTCCCGACACTACCATGGTGCCAAATAGCACCATTGCCCTACGAGTATTCATCTGTGCACGTGCTTTTACCGCGAAGACACTAATGTGCATTGCCATCGAAGCCCTTGCCAGCTGCACACCATGCCCAAAGTTGGCGCCGAAAGGTCTGCAATATTCGACACCACACAACCGCTGCCTCGAGCCTCCGCGACCAACAATGTGCACCGAACCATCGCCATTCTGGGGCTGCCGCCCCGGAAACCATACTATGCCACACGCAGGCAATGTCCAGGGCCACCGCCGTGTTTTGACCTTAGGTCTCCGCTTGCATGAAAGGTCCATGATACGACAACCAGCCATCCCTTGGGCTTTGCTCGCCGGCTTCCACCAGCGGCGGTGGTGGTGGGGGGAGGGGCGCTAGGTTTTGCTAGAAGTATAATACGTGTACGCGTAGGAGTTAGTATTAGATTAGGACTCTATATTACTTGTACTTCAAGTTTGTACCTACCCCGTGTACTTCTATATATACCCCACGAGGATCCAAGCAATAAAACACAGAATTAGGGATACAATATTTTGTACATGGTATCAGAGCGGTTAGTCTCGCGATGCCGATCCTAGGGTTCCTCACCACTTCCGCATCCGCGCCGCCCCCAGGGAGATTTCTCCTCGGGGGCACGGCACCCGGTATAGATCAATGATCCGACCGGTTCCTAGATCAGATTAGATCCAATTTTCAATTTTTTAGATTAGATACAAACTAGCCAAATAAAATCCCCAAATCTTTAGGATTCTTCAGCTCTCCGATGAAATACAATGCAAAAATCGGCGCAGAAACCAGCTTCAAAATCGTCAAGCATCGGCGCGAACACTTCGGCGATCCAGCGGAGATGATCCGCTGGCCTGCTTGAGCCGTGCGTGCGCGCGCCACACACATCAGCACACATCGTCGTCCAGGTACGCCACTGCAGAATCCGATCTGGTGGGCGCATGGGATCTACATCGTCTCTTCCATCGCGCCTCGCCTCGGCCATCCGGTACCATCGACACCTGATTGGTGGAAAAAAGACCATTAATCCCGGTTTATAAAACCCATTTATCCCGGTTGTAGCAACCGGGACTAACAAAGTGCGACTAAAGGCTCCAGCCTTTAGTCCTGGTTGTTTACAAAGCGGGACCAATGGGCCTCCACGTGGCCCAGGTCATGTGCTGCGGTTCGTAACATAGACTGGGACTAAAGGTCCATTCAGAATAAAATTTGTATTTTCTATTTTAGAATTTCTCTATTTTCTTTATTTCTCTAATATCTAATCACCTCTATTCTCATATCTAATTAGATACTTATGCCTCTCACTCCATTCTCATGTCAAATTACATACTTGTGGTCCTCACTTCCCGGTCGGTCACTCATCCTCACACTGCTCCACCCTTAGCACGCTTAACTTCTCCATTCCTTTCCTACTAGCGGTGGTGGAGATGCTATGTGTGGGATATGTGAAGATGTTTTGGGAGAAGATTAGGATGAAGAGATATGCTTAAGATGAAAATATGAGCGTTCTTATATAGTAGAGAGAGGGAGATGAAGAAGCTGCAGCCGCCGGCGGTGTGATCAAGGCCGGCTGGCGGCGCGCTATCCCAAAGCATTTCTGGCGAGAACAAAGCGACGCTGCGTAATTAGCGATCGATTCCGAAGCGTCGCGTCGTAACTGGTGCGGGAAGTGGACGGTTCGTTTGAACGGGCTTTTGGTCCCGGCTCGTGACACAAACCGGGACTAAAGACCTCTATCCATTAGTCCCGGTTGCTGACAAAAACTGGGACTAAAGAGCACCTTTGAACCGGGACTAATGCTCTCTGACCAACATTTTCGAATGAATCGGGACTAATGCGCCCTTTAACCGCGGGTCGAGCAGATTGGAGACTAATGAGGGTAAATGAAAGCCTTTTTTGTACTAGTGCATCCTGAAGAAGAAGCCGTGCATGCACGGTGACATGCGGAGGCCTCGGCATGCATCCTCACCGCGCACGCGCGCGAGTCTGATCCAAGTCAATATCATCACGTCAAGGTATGCAGGCGAGACATGCAAACAAGAAAATATGTCAAGCTGTGCATGCATGTACTCCCTCCGTTTAGAAATATAAGATGTTTTAGATTTGTGAAGCAAGTGTATCTAGACATCTTTTAGTGTATAGGTTCACTCGAATCTATACACTAAAATATGTCTAGATACATTAGCTTCACAAAGCTAAAACATCTTATATTTCTAAACGGAGGGAGTACATGCTAGAGACCGCACCTGCTACGACGACACAAAGATGCATGGTCTATATCGTCGGTCTCGTTCGCTTCGCAGCGCGGGACACCGGGAGGGCGACCTCGAACCGGAATAGCGCCTCGATTTTTTCGCCGACGTCAAGATCTGCAACCCATCAAACTGGACGTCACCGACCCTAATATAAACGTTAAGCTGTACAACTAAATCAAGCTATGAGTAAGATCTTCGTCGAGTTCTATATCGCCAACAAAAATCATCGCCAAGGTCTACATTCACATGGTCTTCCGCTGTCGCCGACAAAAACCCCGCCGCCGTCGCCTACGACAAGATCCGCCGCCGCTGCAGAACCGCTGCCGCCGCCGCAGAATACCTGCCGCCGCCACCTAAACCACCACCCCCCCCCCCGCCGCCGCAGAACCCCTACCGCCGCCGCCCTAAAACCCGTCACCACCGCAGAACACCTGTCGCCGCCACAGAACACCTACCGCCGCCGCCTAAAACGCGCAATTTTTTGCGCCTCCGGCTCTACGGCTAAAACGACCACGACAACCTCGACCACGGCTACATCATGATCGGCTACCTCAACATCGACATCAAGAACACCGTCTACAACAACTCAAGAACTCCAGTCAACAGCGTCCGCGTCGTCACTTGCGTCCACGCCACTCCCGCTGTGACTGCGGGAGGGAAGAGAGGAGAGACCGGGAAAGCACAAGAGGTGCCCACCCATCAGAGACGATGATGACAAGGAGGAGAAGACAAAAGAAACGCATGACTTCAAATCCAGTCGCAATCGTCCGCTTCACTCCCGCTACGACTGAGGAGGAATGTTAGATGTATAATACATGTACGTGTAGGAGTTAGTATTAGACTAGTACTCTGCATTACTTGTACTCCAAGTCTCTACCTACCCCGTGTACTTCTATATATACGCCACGAGGGTCCACGGAATAAAACACAGAATTAGGGATACAATATTTTCTACAGGTGCCAAGCCGCCTCTCGTGGGATCCGTCTGAAATAATAATTGAAAAAGGTTTCCATTGGAATGGAATCCGGTGCCGATGACTCGCCGGAGCTTCCTGTACCTTTATATTTGTTGTTAGTCAGTGTTGCAACCTTTGCGAATGGATGAAACTTATTTTAAAATATTAACTAATGGCTACCCTTGCAATACTGGTTCAAGCTATTGCTATATTTCTAAACGAATACATTTGCCCATACGTTTCGTGAATTTCATATTTTATACCTAAAGGCTTGTAGAGTTGTATTTGACCGTCATCCCTCAAACACAAAAACTAGATACCCTCAACAGTTAAAACTGGACAAGTTAATATGCACTCACTGAGAGTCCGAGACCATTCCAAAACGTTTGCGCGCTGAGATGCGAGACTGTTGTATAAATCAAATATTAAACGTTTCTCTACACATGAATGCTTCTCTGGCACCAACTAATCCACATCTGTCTTCCCTTTTGCAGACAAGCTTAAATGAGATGATTCGGTTTGATCCACCTGAGCTCTGCCTTCCCATGTTGGCAAACCAGAGTGTGTTGTCCTCAATTAAGATAGCCAATATTACAGACCAGTACATCAGTTTCCGAATATGCGCCAAGAGGAGCAATTCAGCAAGGTACAACGCAAATCCGTCGGAAGGAATTTTGTCACCACTGTCCACGCAAGTACTCTTGATAACAAGGATAGGAGACGAAAAGGAACTAGAAGACAGTCAGTGCAACGACAAGTTTTTGGTGTGGAGTGGCATTGTGACTGAAGATGTGAAAGCCAGCGAAGTTATTGATAACATGCACGAGACAAAATGTACTCAGTTGCCCATTGTTCTTACAAAGGTGAGTTATATATATGTAAATATGTAATGAACATGTCTTAGATTTACCCTTGTTTTTTTCTTCTAAACCACATTACAAGATCTAAATTTCCCCAGAAATCTCCTCAGGTGCGGACCCTTTGGAGCTCCCATGCCTTTTACATATGTTTTTTCTACAAAGCTCCCTACGGTCAACGAGAACACTTTTATTTCGATAAGCCGCCCTTGCAAAAATACAAATCCAAACAAACAAAATAGATTACTGTTAGATAGAAAAAATGCCATATATAGTTGGGAAGAAAAATAGAACAAAACTCACGTTGTGTGCTTTAACTGCATGATTGTACAGGCTAACAAATACGTGGTATGTTCTTTTTGACAGACAAGTTCATCAATATCAGAAGAGCTGATCCAGTTCGATCCTCCGGAACTTCACTTTCCCTTTTTGCCAAATAAGAAGGTATCGACCTCAGTTAACATAGTGAACCTTACAGACTACAATGTTGGTTTCAATACACATAGCAGGACAACAAACGTGACATACCACACAGAGCCACCGAGAGGAATCCTGCCACCACGGTCCACACAAACACTTATGGTAACAAGGGAAGAAAAGGAAGATGCATTAACAGATACGCAGTTCAATGGCAAGTACTTCGTGTGGAAAAGCATTGTTTCTGAAGGTGTCAAAGACAGTGACCTTAGTGGTTACCTATCTGACCAAGAGAGCAAGGAGGTGCCCATTGTTCTTGACAAGGTTAGTGAACTGCTTTTCTTTTGGGGAAACTTACTGATTATGCACTCGGTTTTCCTGTTAAAACTTTAAACCAAGAGCTTCCATCTTTGCTTTTTCGAAAGTTTTCTTATAGAAACTAAAATTTTAAGACCCAATTTTTAATTATTGAATATATATACTACAGAGTTTCCAGCCAAATATGATTAGATTTAGGTCAAATGAAAATTACGAGCAAAAACAAACATGGAGAAAGAGTATGGAAACAATTATACATTACGTAAATACTTATCATCAATTCATGTATATTTTCATTAGTTACGTAGAATTCTGAACTTCAACAAATTATGTATTCTGTCTAGATACCATCATGAAACTAACTACACTTCTATATTTTTTCAACTCTAGTGATCTACTATGAAGCCGAAAATTAACTAGCCTTCATGGCATCAAATTTTCTTTTTAATCCCGATGGAGACTAATGTGTTCTATTTGTAGCTATCACGCGAACTAGAATTACATTTTGAGAACATAGTGCTAAATATCATAATACTAACGTCCGCAATTGTATTGATATAGAATTAGTTTTATGTAAATGACTCTTACATATATTTTATAAAAATAAAGTAAAATTATGCATATACATATATATCTTGATACTTACTCGTGCAAATTTTCTAGGCTAAATATGATAGTATGTGGCTTACAAAAATGATAAAATATCAAAATAACACTATAATGATTGGAGATAAATATCTGAAGATATACAAATGTACATTTTTTTGTGTAGGCCATATATGGCCTTATTTTACCTCAGAAATTTGCACGAGTAAGTACCAATGTTAGAAGTACCAATCCGAGTCACTTATTTCTGGACGGAGGACTACTCCCCTCTGATGGGGAATTACTTCTATATAGTATATAGATGGAAAATACATTTAAGATGGATCTAGTGATTCCCCCTCCCTTCGTTTTGTTCTAGAATACGCAAGCAAGGTGCACCATATTTTATAGAAGAAGAGCAAAGTGGTTGAGTTAAAACACCTATGCATGGGTGACAACCGTTGCTATCCACATAAGGGGGATAACTCGCCAGATTAAGCCTACTCATGATCTCCATCAAGCAACCAAGTCATTATAGGCGGCAGTGAGCCATGCACCTCACCGCGGAAGAGCGCTGCTTTCTTCGACGAGTCGTAGTCCATCCGGATCATCTGAATGGTCATATGGTCTGCCGACAGCTCAACATTGAACACCACATTATTACTATATTTCCATAAACACCAGAAAACCAGGGTAATCGCCTGTAGATCGGGGTGGTCTCTTATTTCGGCTCTCCATCAATAGGGAGTCAACCACATGTACCCAATCAGGCTTACCCTAGAAGGTAACAGTACCATGCAGCCTAGGAGGAGGTGCTACAGCATCTCAGGCGACTGGTCGCAGAGAGGGCAAGCAGTCGGGTGTTGGCGTCCCTTCCTCTGAAGCCTATCTGTTGTACAACTCTTTTGGGACGCCAGCCATGCGGAGAAATGAGTAATGACTAATGACAGCCATATGGTATACACGACTTCCAAATATGGTCCACACCTTTTGTCTTAGTTGTGGCGGGAAAGGTGGATTTGTACGCAGAATGTGAAGTAGCAACGTACGATATGTTTCCCAGGTCCATATCACACTCTCCTTGCTCGCCTCCTCTAGTTGGATCGTTGACTAGTAGTCCTAAAATAGAAGGAACTCGTGCAGCGCCGCCTTGATTATTAAGATCGGGCCCCTAATCTTCGCGCAATCACGTACCTTCATACAATCCATCACGGAGCGTCCTTGTGCGAGATATGCGCTTGGGTACAACCTAATTAAAGAAGCTTGGAGGCGAAGGCCTTTATCCGTCGTCGCCCGTGAATCCCTCCAGAAATTAAAGTGTATATATTGACGCCCATACCCAGCAGAGTATAAGTCGCCGCCTCAAACATAGTCATCACAGTACACGGGATCTAGATGTTGAGATTCGACTATAGCTTGGAGAGGTGCCACGCCCAACGGCAATGGAGTGCCAAGTTTAAAATCTTGAGATTAGGCTAGCCATAGTGATAGTATCTTAGCTAGAAGACAATTCTCCTTAGGTCAAGTCAATTTGTCCCATGCACGCCAAAAGACAGTGGCCTCCCTTTACATCCTTGCAGCGTTTCCATAGGAACCCACGACAGATGGTTATACAATTATCTAGGGTCTTTATAGTCAGGTCACAAGAGCACGGCATGGATGGGGATGGCCGCAAGCGTAGACCTTACCATGGTTGTTCTTCCCTCCCAGTTTATCAACACCGGTAGTCCGCTCGTAGCACTGTCCACACCTCGCCATGTACCTAGGAGATCGCCGGTTTTCCTACTCCTAGAGGTAGCACAAGGTATGTGCACGGAAAAACATTGATGGGGAAATGTAGGCCTTGTTGCACCATGTATCTATGCTCGGGTCCACAACAAATCAGATGCTCCGCGTACTTGGTAAGGTTAGTACACAAATCATACACATCCGCAAAGTCCTCAATCTTTGTGGCACGTGCCAGCACGCCCACCCGGCAGCCGAAACGAGGCAGGTGAACACATGATCTGCGAAGATAGAAGTGAGGTGATGCAGCCCCCAACTCCAAAGTCCCAAAGAAGTGCCTCCAGTGCCACCTTCTCGAGTATTTGGTTTACCACCGCCTTTACCTTGACAAAGAGCAAGAGGGACAGAGGGGGCATCCTTGCGTTAATTAGTACACGCATGTTGTTGATGTGTCCCAACGGCAACGTTGCTCAGGAGAACCTTTGTGGTTCCCAGAGAAAGTAAGCTACAAACTATTGTTAACCAACGCTCGCTTGAAACCCATCTTGGCAAGAACATCAAGCAAAAAAACCCAGTCTTCGATCACATGAGTCCCGTCCGCGCGAGTACGCGCCATGCATCCAGAGTCCCAGTCCAACCTCATTTATTCTAGCAGAAATGAGCTGACGAAGATGTTTTCTCATTGCATGAAAACTGTGTTCATTTTGCAGATAAGCTCCTCAATATCAGATGATCTGATCCAGTTGGACCCCGCTGAGCTATGCATCCCCTTTTTGCTGAACAAGACAATGTTGCTCGTTGTAAACGTAGTCAACATTACAAATTTCTACGTTGCTTTCAATGCATATTACATTAAAAGGGCTGAAGCACAGTACAAAAGTACAGTGGGGAATGGAATCCTGCAACCACGTTCCACTGAAAAACTTACGATCATATGGGAAACAACTGAAAGAGAATTCGATGACATGGAGCGGGATTACTTCGTGTGGAACCGTGTTGTGACTGAATGTGTGGAAAGCAAAGATATCATCGGTTACATGGGTGAGGAAGAGAGTAAGAGATTGCCCGTGATTCTTAGTAAGGTCAGTTCCTAGTTGTGCAATATATATGGTCAACGATGATCAATTCAAACCGGTAAAAGCGAATTAATCCACCCCATGTGTTCTTTCTTGACAGGCAAACACAGGTATTATGTCCTCCAAAAAAACAAACCCATGTATCTCAAGCGGTCTGATCCGGTTTGACCCGCCTGAGCTCAGCCTCCCCTTCATGCCAAATAAGCCGTTGATGTTTTCAGTTAAGATAGTTAACAATACAGATTACTGTGTTGGTATTGATATACGTAAGACGGAAACAAATTTGGGCCGGTACTCCATACAATATGACCGTTCATATATAGTACAACGGTCCACTGAGAGGATCGCTGTGAAAATGGTACCACATGAAAGGAAACAAGAAGACATGCATTGCCAAGACAAGTTCATTCTGTGGAGCAGTTTAGAGGGTAATCGCATTTATTACGCAGAGGAGTTGCCAATTGTTTACAAGGTACGTTCCCTAATTATGTAATGAATGGGGTTCAAATTTTATTTACTGTTGTGCCCTACCCCTACCAAACCTTGGATTTATATGCAATGTTCCAACAATTGGCCACGTACAAGGCTGCCATGATAGTACAAAAGAACGATGTAATTAATCCGCGCACGTACTGCCGTTTCTCTGGTTCCAAGTAATTAATCCGCAGCTGCATTCTTCCACTTTTTTTTTTGCAGACAATCTTATGCACCTCAAACGAGTTGATCCAGTTTGATCCTCCCCAGCTCCCCATCACCTTCTTGCCAAACAAGTGGGCGAGGGGCATGCTGCACAAGTTTAAAATAGTCAACGTTACAGATCACAGCGTCGGCTTCAGTATATTGAACGGGTACTATTCAGACAATTATGCGACCTACAGTACAAAACCGACTAGCGGGATCCTGCCACCACAGTCCACACAAAAAATCAAGGTAAGGAGGACCCAAAATTTAGACACAACGGAAGACATGGAATGCAATACCAAGATTTTTGTTTGGAATGGAATTGTTACCGAAGGTGTTGGAGGAAACGATGTAAACTACTCGGATGAAGAATCTAAGGAGTTGCCCTTTGTTCTTACGAAGGTGAGCTCGCTAATTATCTCAGTTTTGGTTCTAAGTGTCCATATACCATTGTATACCTATAGAAAAGTTTGAATAATCCTTCTCAGTGGGAATCACGATGTTGTTGGCAATAGAATCACCATTGAGTACCGTTGTCTACTATTACGCTAGCTAAATGCTACAGCTGATAACTATGCGCTTTGTATATATATTGACAGCCTCTAGGAAGTAGTTGGAAGTAGGATCGTAATGGTCAAATCTCTTCGACAGAAGGCTCAAAAAGGTAATTAATGCATGCTCATATGGCATTACTACTTATATACTCTGTGGCCAGTTGATTTTCCTTTTTTTTTTAGGTTGAGAGTGAGTTGCACAAAGGAAATAATTAGTACCAAAACTCTCTAGTGCAAATCGGCAGACATCGTTTCACTTCACAAGACCTTTTAGATTTTTTCTGGAAAATACACATACCTAGATGCATTTCAGTGTGTAGGTATACTCATTTCGCTCCGTATCTAGTTTATATTAAATTATCTAAAAGGTTTTTTACTACAAATACTATATTTTAAATGCACAAATGAGGGACACTGGAAGACATAATATCAATTTTAAGAATAGTAATCAATGCAAAACTATATCAAAATAGTTTTACACAGACGATGTACATATGCATGCCTCAGAAGCCTGAACCTTATGCACACTAGGCGGGACTTCTACATATTCCATTGTTTTCTTCATTGTTCTTTCCTTCAATAGATGTGTTGGAGTCAACTTTTGTTGCTTTGTTCACACCCTTTCGCAACTGCGTGCTCCCAACCGACAGATGGCATTTCCATACAAAGCTTATTTAGGACTATGCCGAATCTTAGATAGTTCGTATCTAGGAAAATGTTTAAGAATAGCCTAAATTAACATATGTGGTTTATTATTTTGGAATTTCTAAACAATCTTTAGAAAACTTTAGGGAGGTGCTAGCAAAGCAATTGTAATATATATGCTGGCTTTTAGCTCAGTTACCCCTTTTTAGATGATTAGCTCGATTATCTTTTATATATACTAGTATTGCACTTTTAAAATTATTACAAAGAGCATGTTTACCTATGTAGGGCCTTCATGGGTTCGTAACAGAATAGAAAACCTGGAGATGGACATGGCAAAATTAGCACGTCTCCTGTAAAAGGAAAAGTCAGTAATGTGCTCGAGGATGAGGAACATCTAAGCGAAGCCTGCCTTGCTCGTCGTCGCAATTTTAAGCACAGATTTGAGACAATAAGATCAAATTGGGACCATTGCTCGCACTGCTCTATTTCTGGTTAATTTGTACCGACATAACTTTTAGCTTGTTCATCAAGATATTCCCCCATGCCTTGATGTTATTTCTACCATCCCTGTAACTTTGAGGCTAATTTATACAATACCATGCATATTCGTTGTACCGTTTGTCAACTTAAGCAAATTCTTAAGTTTTATGCGAATGAAGAACTGAAGTCAGCAATGAACTTGTGAGAGCCATGGAGTTGCCTGCAAAGGATACAACTACAGGTTCGAGAGCAAATCTAGCATACCTTTTTTTATCGAGAATGTAGAGGGGGGAGGGGGGGGGGGGCGAGTATTCCCACCATTTTTGATTCCTCGATAGGACCCATCAACGAGGCAAGCACAGTGTACACGTTATTAAGAGAGGGGTGTGTGTGTGGGGGGGGGGGGGGGGGGGGGGGACATAGCATAATGGATAAAAACATCGCGAACTGAATCAAAGCTACCTCTATGCTGCGAAGGGACACCGGTGGCACCACAGGGAGAGGACGAGAGGTCCGACGCAGCTTCGGCGATTCTTGACTATTTTGTTTGGGGGCAGCTACTACCTCGATCTGTTCTAAAATATAAGCCTTTTTAGAGAGCTAATCTACTATATACTAAAAGCACAATACGGAGGTCTAAAATAGAGACACCACGTTAATCCACGTAGGCTAGAAATAAATATACCATTGATTTTACTGCTAACGGTTAAGATTTAACAGATCTAAGTGTTACGCAAAATTATAGACACGTGACACAGATATCTAAACGTGTATATACCAAACATATCTATTTTTAATAGGACACGAGGTGCAACATGTACATAGTTTCAGTTTATAAACAAACATGTACGTGATTTCTTTTTACACGATTTGAGTGGTGTAATGAGTCCCCTGAAAATAAGAGACGTGGCAATCAGTTTTTTTCAGAAAAACGAGACATGCAGCTTATGGACGGCTAAGGAAACAGAAATCTTAACATAACGTTTGGATCTGTGTCCCCTCTAGGATAATGGCAGTAAAATACATATTAGACTATTTAGTACTAACTGGATGTCAAACATATCACTGCCAAAGAAATTAAAGTTACCGTACATTTGGATTTTGTTGAGTTTTCTTTTTTATAGAAAACACTCGGACAAAAAAAAAAGAAAATCGACAAATCAAATTTGCTGCGTATTACACTTTACACTCGGCAAACAAGACATACAAGTTTTGACCAAAATTTAAATTGACCAATGTAAAAAATAAATAAATGGAAATTTGCACATGTTGTCAATATACAGGATATCTAATAAATCATTTAAAGTATATTTACATAGTTAGATGTATAATTGGTGACTAAGATTTACCTGGAGAACAATGAATTATGTGACATATTGGATGTTACATACCCAATATAACTGTTTAAATTGTCACACATGTTTCTTGGATGCTATACAAGAATTAATTTCAAGGAAAGCTGACAAGGAATTCCGTTAATAACCTACTGTTTTAATTCTTTAAAATAGCAAATGGGTAATTAACTTATCTTCAAGCCGAAAGGTAATGCTTAAATGGGAAGGTCTCGGAGGGATCATCAGTCGACAAAGAAACTGTGGATGACAATGGGTTTTGAATTCGCCAAGTAGTGCTAATTTATCCCTTATCCAATATTTAGTGGTACTGCCGTATCCAATAGAACTGTAAATTTTCATGCAGGTTCCTTGGATACCATATTTTGTGGTACCGCCGTATATACATGAGCATTAGTAATATTTTTCTCATAGGAACAACCCGTGGGTGTCAAATTCAAATAGATAGAAACCAAGTTTATGAACATCTGGTAATTAAGAGAGTGAAAAAACTAAGCGACATATATCTTCAATGGAGACCATGATAGTACATATATATACATTTATTATTTTAATTATATAATAGTGCACACAAATACATCTATGAAATTTAAGCGAATGATATCTTTATTAAGATGGAGTTAGATTGGCCCGATTGTTTTGGAACATGGGTGCAATTGTTTTTGCACGGCATAGAGATGATCAACATTAAAGGACATTTGATTTTTTGAACACTGCGGCACATCCTTTCTTAACACGTAGCAACCATGGGACCTGTCAACGGCAAATAATGAAAGAACACTAAAAAATTAGCTACCAAATAACACATAATTTACTAAAAAGGGAAGAAGAAATATGATGTTTCCTATCCGATGATTTAATATTACTCCCTCCAATCCATATTGAGGGAGTATTATATTACCCAGCAAAATGTTCCATTCCTTTATTTATTTCTTAGAACTGTATTTATATCCATGTTTCAAATGTCATATAATGCGAGTGCAAACGAATATTTATATAAGATAGGAAATAGATACTTGACATTTTTTACGTACTAAAGAAAATTCCCTCACATTTGCGAGGGCCATCTTACTAGTTCTCTAAAAAAGACTTATATTTTGGAACGGAGTTACTATCTTCAAAACTCGTGTGTACCGGTGCATGTACGTGTCGTTGCGCGCATGTTATCAGTATGTCGCGATGCACGACCGAATAGGAGATCGACCGATCAATGATGTGCACGAACAAGACATCTGCTTGGGATCGATGGCTCTCCCCCCACGCTCCCCTCCCTCCGCTCCATCCCCTCCCTCCGTCCGCCCCGCCGCCCACCTCCACCCTGCCAGCCGCTCAAAAACTCCCTTCTTCCAGTGCCTACTGCATCGCCGATGACGCCCCATCCTAGGCTGCTCTGCGCTCCTTCCTCGGCATCGGAAACGCCATGGGGTTGCAGTTCAACCAAGGCGCTTGGAACGCCGGAATCCACACTTCACCCATTTCCGCATCTTTCCCCGCCTATCGCTTCGCAGCATCCATCCACCTATCAGACATAGAATTCAATGAGCTACTCATGGCCATGCTCCTTCAAGCATGCCTCGGCGGCTCTGCAAACATGTTCAGAGTTCAGCGCATCACAACCTACTGTTTCCGTTTCTTACTGCCATCACCATCCTCAGTTGACCTAATCCTTTGACAAAAATCAATCAAAGCCTAACGCTTCACCCTGGTCTTCGATGCAATTGATCTGGCTCCCATCCCACCACCAACAACAACTTCCGATACTGCCACAATATGCTTCCTCAGCTCCACAGTCAACGATCACACCAGCAAGTCCCCAGTGAAGCCCAACGCTACATCGACAAATAAGTAGGATCCATTTGCAACCTGCTCACTGCACCAAGCTGATTTCAAGGATGAAACCAAGAGACTGGAGTGCGAGGAGATCCAGCAGCGCGGACAGGCTAAGGTGAGTCTGTTTTGGTCAGACTACCGTTTTTTATCCTATATTTTGCAGAACTACCATTCAGATGTAGCACACAAATTTTTCCACCCACATAGAACAGACACCACCTCAGAATTTCTGATTTGCTTTGTTTCTGCAAAAATAAAACCTTATGTGCATTTAGTCAAAAACAATCTAGACCACCTATTTGCTGCGGACGATCATTTCACCGTCAATCACATCAGTGGGCCACTGTTCAAATCCTCTGTTGCATCCCAAAGTATTAGATCAGAAATTATCCTAAAATCACCGGTTATACTTCCTAATCTTCAGCTACACTTTTTCTCCCAAATCTCAACGGCACAAAGTTTCATCGATTCAAAATTCAAAAGCAAGGAAGGGCTCATTTATGACCCGTTGCCAGCCCAGCCCACTACCAAAACTCGCCCACGCGGCGGAATCCTGGGTCTCAAACCAAATGTAGGCGACCAGCAAAACCTGCAGCCTAACGCTGCACTCTACCATAGCCTAGATGCCACTGGTGGAAAACACGGCATTAGCACCGGTTGCTAACTGTCTTTTGCACCGGTTTTGCAACCGGTGCAACGCATCCGGGACTACAGCCCTAACTCTTTAGCACCGGTTGCATTACGAATCAGTGCTAAAGGGTCTCCACGTGGACGTGTAGACGAGCTCCTGCCGATGGACCTTTAGCACCGGTTCGTAATATGAACCGGTGCTAAAGGTTGGCGACGTGGCAGCCCCTGCCGCGTTTGGCTAAAACCCTAAACCCTAGCCATTTGAAATACGGTTTTTTCGGGTATTTGAAACACGTTGATGCACATATAAAAGAAACCATCATATTACACAATATCGTCATACATATAGAGATCGAAGCTAGTACGTGTCATCTTTTATCGTGCTTGGTCGAACATATTACATAATGGTACATTGTACACGTTCCTGCATATATACAATATAATTTTGGCTACAATTTTCCAAACTCGTAATGCCGATGGTATTCACCGGTTGGTGCTATGACCTCATCAAGTAAGAATCCCGCCAGTTCCTCTTGAATTGCTCGTATACGCTCGGTTACTAGAAGACGATCCCGCTTCAGTTCGATCTAATGTAAAGAAGGGGATCAATATATATGAATAAAGAAACTCAACATAAATGATGGTAATAAAATAAAATTGTGAATATTGTTTACGTACATCTAGTTGTTCTAGTCTTCTCTTCTCACAACAAGTCTCTCGCATGAACTCGCAGACATAGAATTCACAAAAATTATTCCCGTCTTCTTCTTCAAGCACTTTACGAGAATAGAGTTCAATCAAAATAATAATCAAGCATGATAATGGTATTGAAACTAGAACCAAAGAGATGCGTGGACCTAGCTAGTAGTACTTACCGGTACTTTTTTAAATTCAAGCTCCTTTTTCCAGGGACCCGGTGCCTTATCCGTTAACCGTTTCCAAGCACTGCCCGGCAAAGAAAATGAATAAAGAAGTTAGTAATTACTTGATATCGGGAAATGAACGAAAGTAGCTGATATAGTGCCATGCATAATGATTGAAATTACCGCTGGAGTGTATCAATTATGTCCCCGAATGTCTCAAGGGATTTTTGTTTCGAGTCCATGACTAGTAATCGTCCTCTATCAAGTTCAATAACTAGCAGAATAAAATGATAGCTGCGCACACGCATAACACACACTTAACATCGAGTAACCAAAATAGTAATGTGTATAAGACAGTAACACACTCACTTGAAGTTGTAAGGAAATAGTATTTTCGTCATGGTTTCTTGTTTCCTTAACGCCCATACCAAGTTATTCTCCGTGTCCTTGATATGGTTATGGAGAGTTACCTCGTTCACGGTATATGGGTCAATGAACCCAATGTCACAGATTTGTCCTCTTTTGCATTCCAGTTTCTTCAATATGCATAATATAGTGAGTAAAATTATGCATGCAATGAACGAGATGAGCTAAAGACTTAATTACAAAAATAATACTTACAAACAATAGGCACTGATCATCGATTTGTTGAGGGCGTCATGATTGTATAACTGAAATAATTCAGCAAATTCGATGTTTATGTCGTTAGTTCCACGAAAGTAATGCTCATCATTAATTCCCAGTATGATCCAGTTCTGTCCATGCTGTCAGGCTTTCAAGTACCACTTATGCAATTTTTGCATTCTTGTTGGTTGATTCGGAATCTCCTCGGGTCTGACGAGAGGGCTCCTATGCCGGTATTGGTATGCTACTACTTCAGCCGTGGGGAAATCACACTTGCTTAAGTATTGAGCAACAGACATACTGATGGCTGGCGTGTAGTTGATGATGATGATTATGGCCAGGCAGTTGGGAACCCCAAGTGGAAGGTATGATGACCACAGCAGCAAGTTTTTCCCTCAGTTAGAAACCAAGGTTTATCGTTCGAAGAAGAAAAAGCTAATACGACTGAAGGTGATGCTTGCAAGCTTCGCGACAGCTCCGAACAATTTATAGGCGCCTCGTCCAAGCTTTGCTTTGCGAGCAGTAACGTGGAACCTGCACACAACACAACCAAGTACTTTGTTCCCAACTTACGATGAGGTTGTCAATCTCACCGGTTTGCTTGAAACAAAGGGTATGAGCGTATCGAGTGGAAAACCGTAGAAGTATGCGAGTAATGTAAACAGTGCGAGTAAAGTAAACAGGTGACAGCAATATGATGGAAATAGGACCGGGGTCCATAGTTCACTGGTGGTGTCTCTCCATAAGATAAATAGCACATGCTGGGTAAACAAATTACAGTTAGGCAATTGATAGAATAAAGATAACGTGATATGTCAAGAAGATCACTATGCGATTTACTCTGGGCATTACAACAAAATACATAGACCGCCATCCAACTGCATCTATGACTAATAATCCACTCTCGGGGATATCATCCGAACACCCCATGAGTATTAAGTTGCGAACAACAGATAATTGCATTAAGCAAAGTGTGTAATGTAAACAAAGCATATGCCCTCGAGCATACGAATGTTGTTTTATCCCTAGTGGCAACAACACATCTACAACCTTAGAGGTTTCTGTCACTCCCCCAGATTAAATAGAGGCATGAACCCAACTATCGAGCATAAATACCCCCTCTTGGAGTCACTAGCAACTACTCGACCAAGATAGCTACTAACAACGGAGAGCATGCAAGATCATAAACAACATAGAGATAACATAAGATATATTTCAGTATAGCAACTCAATCATAACACCAATGTTCATTGGATCCCAAGAAACCAAACATATAGAATTACATAACGGTGATCTCAATCATGTAGGGAAGCTCATGAGATCTAAACATGAAGCACATGGTGGAGAAGACAACCATCTAGCTACTGCTATGGACCCATAGTCCAAGGTAGACTACTCACTCATCGCTCCGGAGGCAAGCACGGTGATGAAGAAGACCTCCGGTGGCGATTCCCCTCTCCTTCGAATCCTTGTCGCCTTGCTTCGATTTGCTTATTTACTGCCGCCTCTTGAAGTTTTAAGAATGTTGTGCAATCTTTCATTGCATGCCTTGATACTCGCTTCCCATCGACGAACGCTGAGTGTATATGACAAGGTCCATTGAGCATGTCTTCTGGCGAGGGGTTGTATTCTCTGGATTCTCTTACGGGGAATTTTTTATAGTCCTCTTTTCCGTAACTTCGATATCCTGAACTTCTTCGATCACTTCCTTGGTAACTGTTATCTTTCTATCCTGCGGCGACTTGGCTATGAGGGCCATAGTTGTCGAAATTTCTGGACCGTCTTCTTTGACTTCCATATCTATTTCTTCTATCATCTTCTGGAGATCGCGTCCTTTTGTTGTTGCACGCATCTTCTCCATTTGCGAATCTGTTTGCTGTGTCCATGAGGTCTGACACTGTTTTCGGCTTGATTCTACCCATCTCCTCGACTAGGTCTCTTCGTCTTAATCCAATGATGAACGCATCTATTGCTCTTTCGTCTGAGACTTCGACTGCTAAATTTTTGATAAGGCTCCATCTTTGGATGTATGCCCGTAGTGTTTCGTCGCGTTGTTGCACACATGCTTTGACTTCTTCTATTGATGCTGGTCGTTTGTATGTCGACCTGAAGTTGCTTGTAAATTGCTTTGTGAGGTCTTCCCAGCTTCCAATAGATTCTTTCTCTAGTTTGCTCAACCATGACCTTGCTGCGCCGGTGAGGTGTAGTTGCAAACTTTGCATTGCTGTTTCTTTAGTTCCTCCTAATATTTGAACTGCTTGTAAGTAATCTGCGAGCCATGATTGTGGTTCCTGTGATCCATCGTATTTTTGCTGGTCATGAGGTAGCTTGTATCCCTTGGGAACTGGAGTGGTGCGAACCCTGTGGGTAAAGCATGATGCCCCCATCTCTTTTTCATCATCTTCATAGTCGCGTTTTTCATTTGGGGATCGCGATCTTCGAGTTCCACCGTGCTGCTTTGGTGATGGCGATCGAGATCGGTGCTTGCTGCTTCTACGCTGAGGACTATTGTGACGGCGAGGTGACCTTGCTTTGTGCACTTCCTTGTGGTGATATACTTCTTCTCCTTTTGCTGATAGCTTGTGACCCACCATGTTGAGTCCGTTCGGTGCTGCTCTATGCATATGTTCTCTAGGATCTCCTGGACTTGGTCGAGTTGTAAGTAGATATGCTTGTGCTGCCACTAGTGCTGCTTCAGGAGTTTTTGGTAGGATGTTTCCTTGCTCGTCGACCGATAGGAAGGACGAGTCGAGGTTTTTAGAAATACTTTGCCTGTCGGAGTACTCGAGGTTATCGTACCTTGAACCATGTCGACGATTTTTCCTTGCGTTGCTGTATGATGCGCACTTCACGCTTTTCGAGCAGCTTCGCTAGCTGCAATGGCTGAATCTTTTCTTCTTTGTATCTCTATTTTCTCCTTTGCTAATTGCTTGGCCTGTTGCCTTAGGGCGTAGTGATACCCCAAAAGCATGTCTTTGCTAGAATTTGATGGTATTGGCGTGCCGTGTTCTATGGCTTCTCTTATTATTCTCCATTCGTCGACTGGTAGTCGAATTTTTTCCCTGCTTGCGAGGGATTCTGGTGTTTGCCCTTCTGCTAGGTGATTTGCTCCTCTTTCGATATTTGCTGGGTTTAGTACTGGATTGTCGTTTTCGTCGAATTCTTCTGAGTTATCTCCTATAATGGCGAGCACCTGGCATTATTTGCCAATGTTACCCTTAAAGCTTGAGAAGATCGAGTTACTATCCTCAGAAAGCTCTAATCCTGTCTTCCATGTATCTATTGTCTTGTCTGCAGTATCGTCGAGGCAGATCGTGAGATCTTCGAGTTGGACTTCTACGTCAAAATTTTCCTTTTCTTCGTTGTCCTCTGCGATTTTTCCTTTTTGCACTTCCTCTGGGCTGACCGGCGAGTTTACCTCGCTGGAAGAACCTTCGGAATATTCCATTACTGCTATTGTCTTGAACTCACTTGTCGATAGATCTTGTTTCGTCGGATCTGAGAGGCGAGATAAACCCGACGGTCCGATGAGGATGTTTAAGCTTCCGATTGTCAACTCCATCTCGTCGATTTCTGTACTGCTGTTGGCTAAAAGCGAAAAAGCCGTCGAATTCATGATTCCAACGCCCAAGATCCCCACGGTCGGCGCCAATTGACGAGGGGTTAACTCGACAAATGTCCTAGATGAAGGACTTAGGATCGGGGGAATAGGTCGTCGGATGAACTCGAAGGTAGAGTTAGTCGAAATAGGTGTGTGTCGAAAGTAAACTTGGGTGTTCAACCTGGCTTGCTTTCAATCTGCCCTACACCGTCCCCTCCTGGCCCCTATATATAGGTGGCCAAGTCTCGAGGATCGGGTAGGGTCCGATGCAGATTACAATATCGACATACGGTAGGAACTCGTATTCGACTATCATTACAATTGGGCCTAGCTTAATGGGCCTCAGGGGTACTCAACTAACGGGCTCTATTAACTATACCCTTGTCAGGCAGGGTGCCGGGAAGAGCTTCTAGACCCTCCCAATCTCGGGTCGACGATGGTGGCGGATCGCGATGTGTTTCTGGAAAATTGATCGGGTACTTAGGTTTTTCCCGTCGGGGGGTCTTTATACGCGAAGGAGCATCATCAGGAGTGGACCGAGGCGGCCTCACACATTGGGAGCGTGGCCAGGGGTTGGGCCGCGCCGCCCTGGTGTGAGGGCCCCTCGTGGCCCCACTCCGTCTCCTCTTCGGTTCTCTGGAAGCTCCGTGAAATATCTGGACGACTGGTTTGGTTTCGTCCAATTCCGAGAATATTTCCTGTGTAACTTTTCTGAAACACAAAAACAGCAGAAAACAGGGAACTGGCACTGTGGCGACTTGTTAATAGGTTAGTTCCGGAAAGTGCATAAAAGTGCCACGAAGTGTAACAAAACATTAGGCAAATGGTGTAAAAACAAGCATGGAGCATTAAAAATTATGGATACGTTGGAGACGTATCAGCATCCCCAAGCTTAACTCCTGCTCGTCCTCGAGTAGGTAAGTGATAACAAAAGAACTAATTTTTGAGGTGACATGCACCTACACAATCTTGATCATATATGTAAGCATTGTGAGCTAGGATCAAAAGAACTTAAAACATGGGCATGAAAGATATAATCTTGACAATAAAAACTTAGCAACCATGTTATAAACATGAAAATGAACACAAACAAAAGATCATGAAAATGAAACAATGAAAGTCAAACGTGTGTTCAAATCATATGGAAAAACATATAAATGGTTTTCAGCTTGTCCTTCATGGAGCGCAAAACATAAATGCATATGACACCTTCAAGTTTAAGAGGGCGACTAGATACAAATAATTTGAGAACAAGTGAAACCAACAATATGAATCAATCAATGAAAACTTTGGGATAATGCACATTATACTAAAAATGACAACTATGCTCTCTTAATGGTGCATAAAGATAGAAGGTGGTGACTCAACAGAAAAGTAAAAGAAAGGCCCTTCGTGGAGGGAAGCAGTGATTGCAAGTTTTATAACCTTCAAAAATTATGGTACTTACCGGCTTTGAGCTCTCATTGCCCCCATCATAAGCATCTTGAATGGTTAAAGTTAATGCGAGAACAATTATGATACATATGCTTGACAAATTATAAGTTGAAAACCTCGTGTCCCGTGAATACGAGTACCCAAACCTCATGCTACTCTACTTAGAGTCCCAAGCAAGGCTCTTGTCATTGTAAGTATATGTGTATCATCGCGAACTGCCAACGGGGTACCTCCATGCCCGATGACATGGAACAAGCCCACATCAAAATGACAGGACAAGCAGACAATGAACACCTCGACATCTCTTTTATTTACCATTTGTTTAGCTTTTTATTTTGAGATGCGTCGTCGAATGTCCACTATGGGTATGCTGCAAATTTTCACCATGAATTATGCATGGCTTAGATTGGCGGCCCAGGCGTTTCCCTAACACATATACAAACTCCATGATCCCCGCAAGATTCCCAATTCATTTCACACCGCGGGCATCCATAAACAAAAGATCACGATATCAACTCAAATAAGAAGTGCAATGTTGAAAGCTTGCCCATGACGGCATGGCTGGGCTAGTCTCCAACTTACAACTTGCAAGCTTAACAACTCAACATAAGAGACGACAATATCAAATTTTTAAGAACGAGAAAAAGTAAAGTGTGCCTTCCGGTTCATGAGAGCTTTACTGACCAATTTTCGCATAACACTGGTAAGAGTTTAATTTGAAGAGTAAATAAAAGCAAGTCAAATTTACTTGGAATAGCAAATTGCTAGTAGGTATGTATGGTGGACACTTTGGAAAACTTGGTTTTTAGGAGTTGGATACACGAGTAGAGCTCATACTCAGTACAAGGCGAGGGCTAGCAAAAGACTGTGAGTGACCAACTAAGAGAGCAATAATGGCCATAATCATGCAAAGCGACAAAGCCACATTAAAAGAAGCATAAGATGGCATCAAAAGTCAAAAACTAAATGATCATGGAGGCTATTGGCGACTTTGTAAGAGTCAAACATGTGTGAGAATGCGCCAAGTCAACCCAAATAAAGCATCAAGGAGAAAACCAAAATAATGCTTCCAAATAATTAAAACAACGCATGATTTTTTCAAAGGCTCATTAAGCAATCTCAGTTATTTGAGACAAGTCATGCTACAGCAAAACCACTAAGCATACTATCAAAAATACATCAAGCATGACATGAAAAAGCCTAAGCCGCAGTCTACACAAGCTCCTTCTTGTACCACTTTTTTGCATAAAGCTTTTTCTCTTTTCCAGCACCATTCAAACTTTTTAATCCAACTCTTTTGAGGAAAACCAACATGGTCCAGAGGCAAAAAATACACCTTGATAAGTAAAGATAAGAAGATCTGAATGCAAATCAAGGTGAAAACAAAAACCAAAAGCAGTAGCAGTAAAAGAAGAACACTCGGTTTTTGATAAGAATGAAAACTAGAGCGTTCTTAGCAAATCAAAAGCAAGGCAACTTCTCCAAAAGAAATTTGTTGGGGTCCAACCATTTATTGCAGCAAATAAAACTAAACTAATAATGAAAACTAAAACAACTGACGCTCCAAGAAAAACACATAGTGCATGAAGCAATAAAAATATAGTGTCTTGAAAGGTGACCTGATTTTTGCTGATGAAGAAGGGGTGCCTCGGGGGCATCCCCAAGCTTTGATGCTTGTACTTCTTGGATATTTCTTGGGGTGATGCATGGGCATCCCCAAGCTTGAGCTTTTGATCATTGTTCAACTCATCTCATCATTCTCCAATCCCTACACTTGAAAACTTCCTTCATACAAAACTAAACACAAATCTATTAGCAACATTAGTGTAAGCATAACATATAATCAATCCCCTTTTGCTTCAGGTTTCAACCTAAAACCACCACATATAAAGTATATACTACAGTAGCAACTTCTCCAAAAGTTCCGTGATCAAAAGAACTTGAAAAGAAAGCGATAAAGCGGCAAACACAAATATTTTCAGAAATCTGTCAAAACAGAACAGCTGATAAAGGCCGATTTTTTAAGGGATTTTCTGTTGCTCAAATCAAAAAGTGTTCAACTAATGAAAGTTTGGATATAACCTGGGGCATATTCACAAGAAATCGCAGGTCCAAAAGATATACAGAGAATGTTTACGAATTTTTATGGTACAGCACCAAAAACAGTTTCAGGACAGCAACATCCCCAAATCTTTACCTCACTCAAATTAGAGGCTTCTCTTGGCACAACAATGAAATAAAAATGATAAGGAAAGGTCATTACAGTAGTAATGACTTCCAAGACTCAAATAAAAGAAAAAGTACTGAAAATAAAACATTGGGTTATCTCCCAAGAGTGCTTTTCTTTAACGCCTTTGAGCTAGGCGCAGAAAATTGCGAATCAAGTAATTATGAAAGAAGCATTAGGATCCACAATAGGAGTCTTTTCAACAATGAAGGGAATTGTGTCCAAATGAGTTTTTGAAGATCCTTTATGATCACGCTTTGGTACACTACTTTCATCGAAAGGATTTTCAGGACAAATCCAACTAGAATTATTTTCCCAAACATCATGAATTCCTGAAAGTTTATAAGGTATTGGCACTCTAAAATCTTCATTGGGTGTACCCACAATCGCTATAGGTGAGCCAAGCTTATTAAATTTCTTAAAAACTTTTCTAGCCTCATTGGCAACATCTTTAAATTCTAAGCGCAAAGTTTCCAAAATGAAAGCTTTCTTTTCAGGATCTTCAATTTCATGAAGCTTAATGAACATGTATTGCATAAAAGGATTAAGGCTAGCAAACCTAGCGTCCAACATGTGAATTAAATAAGCAGAAGCAACTTCAATACTAGGGGCAAGCTCAACCAAAGACTTTTCCTCAACTTCTTTATGCATACTAATGTGATTAAAGAACTCCTCAATGTTATCTTTCCCAATAATTGACCCACTACCTACTGAGAGGTCCTCCAAAACATACTTAGGGAACAACATGATGAACTAAAAGCAAGTAGATAAAAGCAACTATAAAGTAAACTAATTTTTGTGTTTTTGATAAATGATGCAAGTAAAAATAAAGTAAAGCAAAACTTAAAACAAAGTAAAGGATGTGCGTGCGAAAAACTCCCCTTGCAGAGGTCTTCTTTTTCTTCCCCGGCAACGGCGCCAGAAAAGGGCTTGATGGTTGGCGTGTAGTTGATGATGATGATTATGGCCAGGCAGTTGGGAACCCCAAGCGGAAGGTATGATGAGCACAGCAGCAAGTTTTTCCCTCAGTTAGAAACCAAGGTTTATCGTTCAAAGAAGAAAAAGCTAATACGACTGAAGGTGATGCTTGCAAGCTTCGCGACAGCTCCGGACAATTTATAGGCGCCTCGTCCAAGCTTTGCTTTGCGAGCAGCAACGTGGAACCTGCACACAACACAACCAAGTACTTTGTTCCCAACTTATGATGAGGTTGTCAATCTCACCGGTTTGCTTGAAACAAAGGGTATGAGCGTATCGAGTGGAAAACAGTAGAAGTATGCGAGTAAAGTAAACAGTGTGAGTAAAGTAAATAGGTGATAGCAATATGATGGAAATAGGACCGGGGTCCACAGTTCACTAGTGGTGTCTCTCCATAAGATAAATAGCACATGCTGGGAAAACAAATTACAGTTGGGAAATTGATAGAATAAAGATAACGTGATATGTCAAGAAGATCATTATGCGATTTACTCTGGGCATTACAACAAAATACATAGATCGCCATCCAACTGCATCTATGACTAATAATCCACTCTCGGGGATATCATCCGAACACCCCATGAGTATTAAGTTGCGAACAACAGATAATTGCATTAAGCAAAGTGCGTAATGTAAACA
The DNA here is from genome assembly GCA_007115705.1 of Dactylis glomerata. NCBI lineage: Eukaryota > Viridiplantae > Streptophyta > Magnoliopsida > Poales > Poaceae > Dactylis > Dactylis glomerata. Next base: position 890,362 of record QXEO01000264.1, on the reverse strand, counting down.
AAGCATATGCCCTCGAGCATATGAATGTTGTTTTCTCCCTAGTGGCAACAGCACATCTACAACCTTCGAGGTTTCTGTCACTCCCCCAGATTAAATAGAGGCATGAACCCAACTATCGAGCATAAATACCCCCTCTTGGAGTCACTAGCAACTACTCGGCCAAGATAGCTACTAACAACGGAGAGCATGCAAGATCATAAACAACATAGAGATAACATAAGATATATTTCAGTATAGCAACTCAATCATAACACCAATATTCATCGGATCCCAACAAACCAAACATGTAGAATTACATAACGGTGATCTCAATCATGTAGGGCAGCTCATGAGATCTAAACATGAAGCACATGGTGGAGAAGATAACCATCTAGCTACTGCTATGGACCCATAGTCCAAGGTAGACTACTCACTCATCGCTCCAGAGGCAAGCATGGCGATGAAGAAGACCTCCGGTGGCGATTCCCCTCTCTGGCAGGGTGCCGGGAAGAGCTTCTGGACCCTCCCGATCTCGGGTCGATGACGGCGGCCAATCGCGATGTGTTTCTGGAAAATTGATCGGGTACTTAGGTTTTTCCCGTCGGGGGGTCTTTATAGGCGAAGGGGCATCGTCAGGAGTGGACCAGGGCGGCCTCACACATAGGGGGCGCGGCCAGGGGCTGGGCCACGCCGCCTTGGTGTGAGGGCCCCTCGTGGCCCCACTCCGTCTCCTCTTCGGTTCTCTGGAAGCTCCATGAAATATCTGGATGACTGGCTTTGGTTTTGTCCAATTCTGAGAATATTTCCTATGTAACTTTTCTGAAACACAAAAACAGCAAAAAACAGGGAACTGGCACTGTGGCGACTTGTTAATAGGTTAGTTCCGGAAAGTGCATAAAAGTGCCACGAAGTGTAACGAAACATTAGGCAAATGGTGTAAAAACAAGCATGGAGCATCAAAAATTATGGATACGTTGGAGACGTATCACATACCTGCAGCTTCGGCATCCTCTTTGTACAGTGCTATGATCTCTGGATCATACTGGACATCGGGAAACACTTGGAGCGGGGGGGCAAGAGTTCATCTGTTCTCCGAGCTGAGGAACTGATTTACCTTTCGACCGCTTTGCTGACTTGAGAATAGTGCGGTCATAGTCTGATGCAAGCCTTGGCTTGGGTTGGTGAAGGTTCTTCAACATTTTTAACACTTTTGGATCTAGAGGAGGCTACTCGGCGGACTGCTTGGTCTTCTTTCTCTTCAACTTTTCAAAGAAGTTCTTTGATTTCTCTTGTACTTTTGCCGCATTTTCCTCCGGAGTATAGTCGTAAGGTCTCTTGGGAGGAACCTTAGGTACTCTTGGGAGGGGCTCCTGTCGACGGATCGGTGATCAATTACGACTCATCGATGGAGCGGCGATGGTACGCTTCCGCTTTTGGCTCTGAGCCTCAGTGGGCGGAGGTGGCGGAGACGGCTCACTAGCTGGCGAAGGCTGGTATGCTGGAGAAGGCTGATGCGGCGGAGATGGCGGAGAAGGCTGACGCCGAGATGGCGGAGAAGGCTGACGCCAAGATGGCGGAGAAGGCTGACATGGCGGTGGAGAAGGGTGACGCGCTGGAGACCTTGGCGTCCAATTTGGAAGCACGATTAATTCCTTTAGCCATAGAACGGTGGTCTTCTTGGCTTCTCCCAGCTCGTACAAATCCCCTTCACCCGCAGGGTGGTCAAGCTTCAGCTGCTCAAATCCGCCCATAACTTCATCCACCCCGGCAACAGCGTAGCCATGTGGAATCGGACGGCAATGATAAGTTGAATCAGGTCCAATGGGTAAGGCATAGCCGACCGCCACCTTCATGGTTATGTTCACGACCTTCACATGTAGCTCGCAAGATGTCGACTCCGTGATATCATCCACTGGGTATCGGATCGCCGGTTCATCATCATCCTCTGGGAGGTCCGTGGAAGCCACGCTGCTTTTCCGCGGAGATGGTGGGCCGGTAGCATCATGTCCGGCTTCTATCTGTGGCTGAGATGTGGCAGTTCCTTGCTGTCTTATCCGATTTAACAAGTCTGATTGTTGCTTCAGCTCTTGTTCTATCTGAGACATGTGGTCTGCCTCCCTTTCCTTTCTTCTCTGACGGCTTCTATGGGGAAATTTCTTCCTTTCCACGGGAAACCCGAGTTTCCATGATTTGGAGCCTGGTGTGGTTCATGTTCGTCCTGGGTGTTCATCATTCCCAAGGGCGCGTGTGAGCTCGTCCTTCTCTCTTTCGGGATGGAACCTTCCCTCTTCAACATCCTTTGATGCGCTTCTAAGGGCATCAATGGGAAGGGGGTCTTCGTCATGCTTTTTTGTATATACACACTTCCCTTCTGAGTCCAACTTCCCTCCATGCCCGTAAAACCAATCCCTTGACCGATCATTCCATTTCAATGTCTCCGGAATGATCCCTTTAGCAATTAGATCGTCCTCCATTTTCTTCCACTTAGGATTGCCAGACTTGTAGCCTCCTTGCCCCATAGTATGGTGATACTTCTTTTTAGCAGCATTTTTCTTATTTATTTCTGACCTTCTCTTAGCTGCCTCTGAAGTCTTGTACTCCACGAATGCGTCCCAGTGGTCTTTTATCTTCTCATATTGTCCAGTGAACACCAGAGTCTTTTCTTTGTCGACAAAATCCTTGTACAATCTTTTCTTCCAGTTGTTGAATTGTAGTGCCATCTTCGAAAGAGTCCACTTCTTGACTTTCCGCTCTATGATATTCAGATGACGATCATCGTCATCTGAATCCTCCTCATTTGGATCCACCTCAGTTCGATCCACCTCTGGCGCCTCTCGTAGGGTAAAATTAACCATGAGCTTCTTCCAAAGAATATTCTTCAATCTGTTGTGGACATATTTAACTGGTTTCGTCTTTGTCTTCTTCCATTCTCGAAGGGTGATCGGAATGTTGTCCCTAACAAGAACTCCGCATTGTCTTGTAAATTTACTTGCGTGAGCCACGGGAGCAATCGGTTCGCCATCTTCACCGATTTCTTCTATCCGGTACCTTTCATGTTCTTCCAACCTTCTGGCCGGACCTCTTTTATTTACAGAAGAGTGGTTTCCAGAGGGCTAAAAGAAGAAAGAGCGTTAATATATGTATATACACAAATCAAATAATCCATCTATACAACAGAGGCTTAATTTTTTAATACACATCTACCTCCCCGGACTTTGCAATATTGAAGGTTCTATCAGAGCCGTTGGCTTCTCCCTCGTCAGAGTCGGTGCCTTCTCCCTCACCAGCGCCTCCATCCTCTCCGGCTCCTTCTCCCTCCTCGGTGCCTCCATCCTCTCCGGTACCTTCTCCCTCATCAGAGCCATCTCTACGGTTTTGTTCATCTCCCTCACCGGAGTTGTTTAGAAACAACGAGGTGACATCGTCATCATTATCACGGATGATGTCCCCGATAATATCTTCCTGGAATTCGTCTCTTCCGAGATCCATAGTTTCTGCAAAGAATTATTAAAAATTATTATAATGCCGATATGGAGACCAAAAAAAGGGAGTGTTGGCCGAGTGCCGGCGCGGTGGGCGAGGAGTAGGTCTTCCCTCCCCACCAAGCCGGCGCCCGGCCAACGCCCCCATTTTATAACGGAACCCTAACCCTAACTAAAAAATCATATTTGTATTACTCTAAATTAATTAAGGGACCCTAACCCTAAGTAAAAAATATGATACAAATTAATTAACTAATCCTAACCCTAACTTCTCCAAACCTAACTAATTAACTCACAAATCCTAAAATAACTAATTAACTACTCCTAAAATAACTAAACTAATAACTAAAATAACTAAAGTTATAAAAGACCTAAAAAATAAAATACCTAAAATAACTAAAGTAATAAAATACCTAAAATTAACTAATCCTAGAATTAACTAATTAATTAACTAATCCTATAATTGTTTAAATACCCAAAATACTAAATAATTAATTAACTAATCTTACAATTAACTAACAAATCTTACAGGAATAACCAAAATATCTAAAATACCTAGAAAATAACAAAAAAATACTGCAATACCTTTGCAGTACAGGAACCGCATGCCGGTGGTGTGGCTGGAGCTACGCGGGCGGGCAAGGGCTTGGGCGGGCACGGGCGCCGGCCGGTGTCGCGGAGCGGCGCGGGCGGGCATAGGCGGTGGAGAGCGCGCGCGGCGCGGGCGGGCACGGGCGCGCCGGCGGCCGGCGCGGGCGAGTACGGGCGGAGCGGCGCGGGCGGGCATGGGCGGCAGAGCACGGGCGGAGCGGCGCGGGCGGGCACGGGCACGGGCGGGCGCGGCGGCGACGGCGTGGAAATTCGGCAGCCTGCCGGCGTCTGTTCTGCTCCTAGCGCGGGGACTTAGCGAAAATGGCGATGCGAGGGAGAGGAAGGGGAAACAGTTACAAAGGAAAGGCCTTTAGCACCGGTTGGTGGCTTCAACCGGTGCTAAAGACCCTTTAGCACCGGTTGAAGCCACCAACCGGTGCTAAAGGTCCTACCTTTAGCACTGGTTCATGCCAGCAACCGGTGCTAAAGGTGCGGCTGGGCACCGCACCGCCACCCCCTTTAGCACCGGTTTGAGCCACGAACCGGTGCTAAAGGGGCATTTGAAATGTTTTTAAACTTTTTGGTTGTTCCCGCCTTATTTCTTATTGAAGCTATGATCAACATTCCATAAAATGTTGTAAAATAAATATAAATCAGAATAATACATATAGCATATCAAAATGTTTATTAGAAAAATATCTATTAAATATTCACACATAGAAATGCTGAAAATTATTTTGTTAAAATTAGTAGGCTTGCAAACATTTTAAAATCGGTGGAGGCCCGCTAGGTTTGAACTACATGTATATGATATAATGCTCATGATTTTTTGTAAAAATCATTTTTAGGTTCACAATATGTTGTTTTATCAGAGATCCACCGCAAGTCTAGCGAGACTCAACCCCGGGCTATGAATCTTCATGCTCGCCGTTTTGAATATAATTTCAAACGGGTATAAGAATTTAAAAAATAATCCAAACAACGTGAAACCTTCGCGTGTTGTCATATTATGTGTTATAGTTACAAGGAAAAATATTAAACTTGGAAAATTGCAAACATCACAAAAAACCCTTCACAAAATAAGCTATCATGTTCGATGTTTCATGGCTTTTAGGCCAAATGAGCAATGTTATGGCTAGAATCAAGACATAGTTTCTGATAATGTGCCCATATTGTGCACACATGTGCATCTTGGGATTGCTTACATTGTTGCACAAGGAAGTTTCCCTTTTCATCGCACGAAAAAACCATTTTCCATTTTTTAGATGCCAAAAAAAAGTTTTTTTGTGAAGCAACCACCAAATTAAAGTTTCACATTGCTATCAAAACATTTTTCAAAAATACTAGACCACCTTAGATGGGAAATTTTTCCGAGGCGGAGCTTCCGAAGATGCCGTAGGGCGTATGCACCAACGACATCTTTGAGAAGCTCCGCCACGGGAGATTTCCCAACCCTTTCCCCAACACTGTTAGAGGAGATGGAGTCTTTCACGGGCTTGCAGGGAAATTTTTCTGAGGCGGAGCTTCCGAAGATGCTGTAGGGCGTATGCACCAACGACATCTTCGAGAAGCTCCGCCACAGGAGATTTCCCAACCCTTTCCCCAACACTGTTAGAGGAGATGGAGTCTTTCACGGGCTTGCAGGGAAATTTTTCCGAGGCGGAGCTTTCGAAGATGCCGTAGGGCGTATGCACCAACGACATCTTCGAAAAGCTCCGCCACGGGAGATTTCCCAACCCTTTCCCCAACACTGTTAGAGGAGATAGAGTCTTTCACGGGCTTGCAGGGAAATTTTTCCAAGGCGGAGCTTCCGAAGATGCCGTAGGGCGTATTTACCAACGACATCTTCGAGAAGCTCCGCCACGGGAGATTTTCCAACCCTTTCCCCAACAGTGTTAGAGGAGATGGAGTCTTTCACCGGCTTGTTGAGCTGCTTGCCATGGCGTATCGATGCTCCTTTTATAGGCACAGCGCCGCTTCTACTTTGTCTTGTTCCTCCGACAGGGGCGTCATGCGCTACATGCTTTACCTCATCGAGCAGTGCATCCACCCACGCATCCTTATCCTGCCGACATCTTTAGTCTCGGTTGCACCCACCAACCGGGACTAAAGGTTACCCACGCGTCCTTATCCTACCGACAGCTTTAGTCTCGGTTGCACCCACCAGCCGTGACTAAAGGTTACCCATGCGTCCTTATCCTGCCGACAGCTTTAGTCTCGGTTGCACCCACCAGCCGGGACTAAAGGTTACCCACACGTCCTTATCCCACCGACAGCTTTAGTCTCGGTTGCATCCACCCACAAGATGACACAAAAACCACCTTCATGCTAGGAACCGGTGCTAAAGGTTCTTTTGCTGGGCACCGCACTGCCACCCCCTTTAGCACCGGTTTGAGCCACGAACCGTAAGGAAAAATATTAAACTTGGAAAATTGCAAACATCACAACAAAACCTTCACAAAATGAGCTATCATGTTCGATGTTTGCCATAAATTGGCACATTTAATACATATGGTGACCTAAAATGCCTTGGAGGCCATGAACCCCCCTTCGCGTATCTCCCTTGATTAGGATCGCTTTGGTCGTAACCATGGAGTATGTTCACCATTTAACGCGATGCTTGGGTCAATATTCACTCTGAAGGGCAGAATTTCATCAAACTTATTATAATCTTCTGACATGTCTGTCTTATCCTCAACTCCCATGATGTTTCTTTTCTCGGAAAGAACTATGTGACGCTTTAGATCATTGTATGATGTATTTGTTGCCTTATCTTTTCTTTTTTTCGGTTTGGAGGACATGTCTTTTACATAGAAAACTTGAGCCACATCATTGGCTAGGACGAATGGTTCGTCTCTGTAACCAAGATTGTTGAGATCCACTGTTGTCATTCCATACAGCTGGTCTACCTTTACCCCTACTCCATCCAGCTTGACCCATTTGCACCGAAACAAAGGGACTTTAAAAGAAGGTCCATAGTCAAGTTCCCATATCTCGTCTATGTAACCATAATAGGTGTCCTTTTGCCCGTTGTTGTTTGTTGCATCAATGCGGACACCACTGTTTTGGTTGGTGATCTTTTTATCTTGGGCGATCGTGTAGAATGTATTCCCATTTATCTCGTACCCTTGGAAAGTCAATATAGTCGAAGATGGTGACCCGGCCAACAAGTATAGCTGATCTCCAACAATGCTATCATTTATGAGATGTGTCCGCAACCAACCGCCGAAAGTCGCCATATGTTAATGTGTAATCCAGGAGTCAGACTGAGCCGGGTGTTGGGAGCGTACAATATTCTCGTGTCCAGTGATATACGGGGCCACCAAGGTGGAACTTTGTAGAACTGTGTAGTGTGCTTGAGTGAAAGAAATCCCGTCCATACAATACATTGATTTCTTTCCTAGCGTGCCTTTTCCACGTAGTCTCCCTTCATGCTCCGATTCTGGAACACCAATCGACTTAATGTCAGGGATAAAGTCAACACAGAACTCAATGACCTCCTCTGTTCCGTAGCCCTTGGAGATGCTTCCTTCTGGCCTAGCACGGTCATGAAGCATCATCTAAATTATCAGTGGCATTTTCAATCTCAGCAGAAGTAGTATCAGTAGCGTGTGGGTGTGGTGGTGTAAGCAACTTACTCATAACAGATGGCGAATCAAGAGCAATAGAGGTGTTGAGAGTCGTACCTCTTCTTGTAGTGGATGGCAATATAGGAACTTTTCCATCACGAGGTTTACCCATGATGAAAGGATTGCAGCGAACAATGTGAATACCAAGTGAACTTACAAATAAAGCTATGCTCCCTAGCAATGGCGCCAGAAAATAGTCTTGATGACCCACAAGTATAGGGGATCGCAACAGTCTTCGAGGGAAGTATTACCCAAATTTATTGATTCGACACAAGGGGAGCCAAAGAATATATGTAAGCCTTAACAGATGAGTTGTCAATTCAGATGCACCTGGAAACAGTCTTGCTCGCAATGGTTTATCAGTAGCAACAGTTTTATAGTGGTGACAGTAGTAAAATAGTAACAGCAGTAGTAAAATAGCAGCGGTAATAGTAACAGTAGTAAACAGTAGGAACAAATACTGTAGGCATAGGGATGGATTACGGGCGTTGCATGGATAAGATAATTCATGAAATCAATGAGACATGGGCATTGCAGATAAATAATGATAAAGCATCCTAGTACAAACAATCATAGGCATGTGTTCCGTATATAGTCGTACGTGCTAACAAGGAGAAACTTGCACGACATCTTTTGTCCTACCAGCCTGTTGCAGTAGGGCCTCAAGGGAAACTACTGGTAATTAAGGTACTCCTTTTAATAGAGTACCGGAGCAAAGCATTAGCACTCGGTGAACACATGTGATCCTCACATCATAGCCATCCCCTCCGGTTATCCCAATTTCTGTCACTTTGGGGCCTCGGGTTTCGGACAACAATATGTGTATACAACTTGTAGGTAAGACCATAAACAACAAGTATCATCATAAAAATAATAACATGTTCAGATCTGCAATCATGGCACTCGGGCCCAAAGTGACAAGCATTAAGCACAACAAGTTGCAACATTGTCATAGGCACTAAATAAAGATACTAGGCACTATGCCCTAACAATCTCATATCAAATTACATGAACAATCTCATCCAATCCCTACCATCCCCTCACCTACAGCGGGGGACTTACTCACACATGGATGGGGGAGTCATGGATGGTCGATGGAGGAGCGTCGGTGGTGATGGTGATGAAGATCTCCTCTGAATCCCCGTCCCGACAGGGTGCTAGAACGGAGTTTCTGGTTCCGAATCGCGGTTTCTGATGGCGGTGGCGTAGCGGAAGTCTATCTGGGAAAAACGCCGTCTCCCCGATATTATGTCGTCAGAGGGTATATGTAGGCGAGAGGGGAGGCCGAGAGGATGGCTGGGGCCTCCTCACGCCAGGGTGCCGCGGCCAGGGCTGGGCCGCGCCACCAGTGTGTGAGGGCCCCTCAAGCCTCCTCTCCGTCCCGTCTTCTGGCTCCGTGGGTCTTCTGGTGAAATAGGATTTTTCATGATTTTTCCCGAATTTTTACTGAAAGTTGATTTCTGCACAAAAATGAGACACCAGAGCAATTCTGGTGAAAACAGCGTCAGTCCGTGTTAGTTGTATTCAAAACACACAAATTAGAGGAGAAACAATAGCAAAAGTGTTCGGGAAAGTAGATACGTTTTGGACGTATCAACTCCCCCCAAGCTTAGCCATTTGCTTGTCCTCAAGCAATTCAGTTAACAACTGAGAGCGATAAAAGAAACTTTCACGAACACATTTGCTCATATGATGTATATATACTAACTATGTGATCAAGTACTCAGGCAATTCATAATAAGAAATATGCAACTAATGTCACCTCATAGTCAAGCAAACTATGAAAGAGTGCCAATGCACTAATAACAAGTAACATGTACATAAGAAGCTACAAGATTGTAATATGCATAAATGATATGAAAGAGTGGTATCCCGCTTGCCTTTATTTGTGGAGCAAAACATAAATGCTGAGGCACCTCTGAAGTTCAAGAGAAGACTAGAAGTAGAAATATCAAAGATACAAGCATCAAAGTTATACCACAATTAACCGTGTTCTGGGACAAGCACATTACACTAAGAATAACAGCTATGCTCTCAAGAAGTGCTTAAAGTTAGAAGATGATGACTCAACATAAAGGTAAACGAATGACCCTTCGCAGAGGGGAGCAGGGATTTAACATGTGCTAGAGCTTTTCATTTGTAAAACAGAGATAAAAATTTATTTTGAGAGGTGGTTGTTCTATGTCAACGACTAGCAATGGGGACTTGCTATCTTCCATAATAAACAAGTGAGAGCGGTTCCGAGTTCTTTGAAATTTTGGCACATTGGTGCTCTTTTATAAAGCTTTGGCACTCCTCCCCACCTTTTTTCCTTTCTCAAACCATGGCTAACCGATTCCATCGGGTGCCCACCAACTTTCACATTCCTGAAGAGTGCCCTTTTTTTCTTTCTTTTAGAATTAGATTATAATGGTCTGACCAGCCCTCATGCAAATTAATGACGAGCTGATGAAGCTGCCTAGTCGAGGGGTACTTAATTTAATATGGAAGATAGCAATTCCGACCACTGCGTCCCCATGAGCTAAAAACAGTGGCACAAAATGAGAAGTAGTTGAAAGTTTTGAAAGGTAGCACATGAAAATTTACTTGGAATGGCTTACAAATACCATGCATAGGAATTTATAGTGGACTCTTTGGAAAACTTGGTTTTTGGTAATTGAATGCATGAGTAGAGCTCATACTCAGTACAAGTGAAGGCTAGCAAAAGACTGGGAAGCGACAATCAAGAGAGCAATAACTATCATAATCATGCTTGCGACAAAACAAAATTAATATAGGCATAAAAATGATAAAAGAGCTCTGAGGCAATTTAGATCATCGAGGCTTAATTGACTTTTTGTTCAGTCATATGCATGCTTGAGCATGTGCCAAGTCGATTCAAATGAAACTGTCAGAGGTGGATACCACAATAACATACCATATTATAAATAAAACAAAGCATGCAAGCGTCTACATGACATGCTACAGGCTAATAGTAAATTGAAACTAATCATATGAAAGCAAGAACTACAAAGCATCCATTTGATAACATATACCTTACATTAACCGACTAAGCATGTCCACATAGATGAGTATATGTACAAAAATGAAAACAAATAGAGTTCATACCAGCCTCTTACCACATCTTGGATTGTCGTATGTCGTCATCATTGCTCTTCACTTGTGTGGCTTGAATAATATAAAGTGAATACCAAGCTCCAATGGAGTAACGGGAGACTGAACTCTGCAACAAACTTTACAAAACCGAAGAAGAACAACAAATATTTTTGGGGTTTTCGATTTTTAAACAAAAGCAGAAGGAAATAGCAAACAAAGCAAAATATTTTTGGATTTTTCAAATAGCAAACCGAAAATAGCAAGTAAAGCAAACCAAAGGTAGAAAACTAAAGAACCAAACAAAAAGAAACAACGGAAATTTTTTTGGTCTTTTTGTGTTTTGGAAAAGTGAAAATAAGAACAAGAACACTAGAGAAGGCGAAACATGAATATACAAAGGTCTGACAAAATATGATATGTAGATGAGTGAATCGTCGGCGTACCTCCCCCCAAGCTTAGGCTTTTGGCCTAAGTGGAGATCAATTCCGGCTCTGGTAGCTGCCCCAGGCTGGTGGGTCATCATAGGTGTAATCGTACCCTGGCTCCCGTGAAGATGAAGCTGATGGCGCATAATCATAATAATAAGGCTGCTCATAATGGAAGTTCACAATGCTGGAGGGCTGTCCCGACTCCTGTCGGGGGGATGACCCCCGGTAGGGTCAAGAGAGTAGAAAGACACAAGGTCTATGATTGACTTTATGCCGGGTTATCAAGGAAGGGCCTGGCCGGAATATAAGAGCATCGGCCAGGCCGGCATATAATGTGTATCCCGGCTGATACTTGGATATGCCGGCATAGCCGGAATACTTATAAAAGTGTGCCGGCATATACTTAGATATGCCGGCCTAACCATTTGGTGTGTTGTGCAGGAGCAGGGGAGGCCGGATTACCCGACCCTCGTAGGTCGTTGGTCCGGCATATAAAGTCCTGGGTATGGCCAACGGTCATATCCGGGATACTTAAGTCAACCAAGGTGTCACATCCCTACAATCAAGGAAGAAAACATCCCAGCATGGTAGCAGAGTAAGATGGCAGGGTGCACAGTGGAGGTTACCTACCCTCACTGTGCACAAGTACGAGCTTACCGCACAGAGGTAAGGCCACAGTTCAAGAGGTACAAGGTACAGCAAGGGGAGTCCCATCGAGAGCAATCAGGGAGAAAGTCGTGGGCGTCTGCCCTCGACAGTAAGTCCTGTTTGGAGTGTAGTTGGTGTCTCCTGGTCTTCTATGACCGTTGTAACCCTGGCCACCACTATATAAGGTGGCATAGGGAGCCCTGGTAAAGGGTTGGTTGGTCGCTGGAAGAAGGTTGGAAGGTTGAAGGTAGATTGATCACTCTGTACTCCTACACTTAGCAGTTCATCTTCCTTCTCTAGCAGAGAGCTTGGAAGCACCATTGTGGTGTACTACATCGACCCATATATACAATCAGTAGAGCAGGAGTAGGGGTGTTATCTCCTTACGAGAGCCCCGAACCTGGGTAGATCAGTGTCTCTTTCTGTCGTGCTTTTTAGCTCGTTCCCCTCTCCCGAATCCTCCAGCATCTAGTTCGGCCCCCATTTAAGCCATCCTATGGCATATGTTGTTTCACCACGACGACATTTGGCGCCCACCGTGGGGCAGATCGATATGCTGGGCGGAGTGTTCATTCGGACGGGGTCTGTGATAGCAGCTTCGGGAGTGCGCGTGGTCTCTGGCCTCGTCCAGAGGCTAGGCTCGCTCAGTTTCGTCAGTGACAACGCCGGTTGTCTCGGTGGCCGGCCGTTCCCCAGGGATGGCCGGATTATGTCTTTCGGTTCCCACGAGGTGTACGTGGGAACTGAGAGAATTTGCAGGAAGGAGGTGCTGGTGGCGTCGGATCCTCCGTCGCATCGGCTGGCTCACGCTGGGCGTAGCGCTCGCTTAGTAGAGTCGGCTGAGGTGATGATGGCCGGCACATCCGTGCCGCCGGCGGAAGATGCCGGCAAAGCAGCAGCGGCCGGAGCTTCTCCTCCGGAGCCGCCGAAGGTCAAGAGGTCGGCGCGTCCTCCGTTGGAGCGTGCGGAGAACCTGGCCGGCACTTCCGGTGTGCCGGCTAGGGGCGAGGTTCTTCTTCCCATCATCGACCGGCTTCTCGAGCCGGTGCGATCCGGCGTTGATCCGGAGCAGACAAGGGAGGTCCTGGAGGGATCTTGTCAGGCCCTCGTCGACGAGGCCCTGGCCATGAACCAGGAGCGCGAACGGTTTAACCGGCAACTCCGTGAGTATGAGGCAGCCCATGGTTTTACTCCTGTAGTAATCCGGCCTAGCCGGATAGAAGAGGTTAGAACTAGAGGCAGAAATCTTAATGCTGAGATAGGAAAAGATGCTAGAGATAAGAGTCATACTGCAACTAGTACTGTGCCTAAGGTAGTCTATAGTTCGCCAGTAAAGAACCTTAGAGCAGCGGCCGAGGTAGCTAAGGATTTATCTTCTTTATCCGGCGAAGCACTGCGTGAGCAGCAAGCCCGGCTTAACCAACTTTTGTCTGAAGCTACAAAGCAGCAGGAGGCCTTTAAGAAGGCAAACCCAGGTGCCGGGGCATCCCAGTACATTGTGTCGGCGGGAGGTGCCGGTGCGAGGTCGAGGGGCCAAGCCTTGTCCCCGCATCCTAGCGCCCGGCGTGCCGGAAGTGTGACCTCTGGCCGCCGGGACAAGCAGATCTAGGTGTACGATCCGGCTGCCGCCGGAAAGCAGGCGGTGGTGCAGAAGAATGTCGGCCAAGCTGACAAGTATGTCGGCAGCAAGAAGCCCGGCCAGAGTGTGCCGGCCGGGCATGAAGCAGGCGCGGCCGGTGGTGGCCGGAGTAACAGTGCAGCCCGGCGTCAGCAACAGGGCGCCGGAGGTGCAGCGCAGCAGCAGGGTGCAGGCCATCCGGGACATCGAGAGGATGACGGCAATTCCGCCCTTGCCAGGGCGGGATATCAGCAGCAGCATCAGCAAGGCCGGCATAGTGAGCAGCATCAGCCGGAGCAGCAGCAGCAGATGATCGCAGGCCCAATAGCATCCCGGCTTGGACCTCGGTCCTTGGAAGCCAATGATGCACGTTTCAAGCTGGACAAGCTCCACCAATCAGAGTTGGTGGAGAGACAAGGAGCTCCGGGCCCTATGTGTTTCGGACCCCGGATTATGGGGGAGCCGGTGCCTTACTTCTTCCAGCTCGCGCGTGGCGCGAGGACATATAATGGCAGTACGAAGCCGGAAGATTGGTTGGAGGATTACTCCACAGCGGTGAACATCGCTGGAGGAAACCTCAGATGGGTGGTACGATATGTGCCGCAGATGTTGGAAGGTCCAGCCAGGATATGGCTGAATAATTTGCCGGCCGGGAGTATCAACGGCTGGATTGATTTCGAAGAGCAGTTTGTGTCGAACTTTACCAGTACATACAAGAGGCCCAACCGTCCGCAGCAGCTGGCTAACTGCCGGCAAGGAGTGAATGAGACTGACCGTGACTATCTGACCAGGTGGTGCACGTTGCGCAATTCCTGCGAAGGAATCAATGAGCAGCAGGCCATCATGTGGTTCGCTCATGGGTGCCAACATGGCACCATGCTGTGGCAAAAGCTTCAGAGGCAAATGCCGGCCACGCTGGCCGAAACAATCAAGATCGCTGATAGTTATGCTCTGGGAGATCCCAAGCAGCCCAGTCTCGATTCACAAGGACAGGGGCAAACCCAGGGGAACACCAGCAATGCCGGGAGACCAGGGCAATACTATCGCCCGGATAACCGGAATAAGAGGAGAGATGAGCGGCCGGATTACCGGTATGGGGCAGCACAAGTTGCAGCTGTGGAGGAAGAGCAAGGGGGCGCCGGCAGTAGCTAGCGTCCGAGATATGAGAACTATCAGCAGCCTCAGCAGCAGCCGCAGCAGCAAGCACGGCCGTTCCAGAAGAAGAATGTCTGGACCAACAAGAATGCCGGCGGAGCCGCCGGCCAGAAGAAGCAGTGGCCGAAGTATACTGTGGGTCTTGCCATGGACAAGCCTTGTGTGTTTCACACATTCCAGCCGGGAAAGCCGGCAAACCATTTGACAAGGAACTGTTCGTGGCTGGACGACATATTAGCAGGTCGTGCAGGTCCCTGGGGACCGGCTAGACCCTCTGTCCCGGCAGCTCCATCGCCGTTGACAGGTGCCAATACAATTGCAGTCCCACCTAGGCCGGGTAATCCTGGGAATCAGAGCAACGCCGGAAATGCCGGCGTAAATCAAGTTGACCAGAGCTATAATCCGGAATATAACGCCGGAGGCCCAGGAGCGGGCCGGAATGAGTACAAGGAGTATGATCAGAGCTATATGGTCTTTGAGACCGAGAGAACAGACAAGCAGAGCTTGTACCGGCGGAGTCTGGAG
Organism: Dactylis glomerata; assembly: GCA_007115705.1. Lineage (NCBI taxonomy): Eukaryota > Viridiplantae > Streptophyta > Magnoliopsida > Poales > Poaceae > Dactylis > Dactylis glomerata. The sequence goes on along the minus strand of QXEO01000264.1, from coordinate 875,211 downwards.
GTGAATGCCATTATGTCGGCTGTGCCAAAGCTGATGTACTGGTCTGACCAGGCTGTTGGTTGGGACAGGGCAGATCATCCCCGGATCATGCCAAATCCCGGCGGATATGCTCTGGTGATGGATCCGACATTCGTCGGGCCGGCTAATAACGTAAGATTCAGCAAGGTCCTCATTGATAATGGAAGCAGCATCAACATCATGTATCGAGATACGATGGAGAAGCTGGGAATCAAGGAAAATATGCTGGAACCAAGCAAGACCACGTTCCACGGCATTGTGCCGGGACTTTCGTGTGCGCCGATGGGCAAGATCCGGATGGATGTCATGTTTGGCAGCCGGGATAACTGCAGGGTGGAAAACCTCATGTTCGAGGTGGTTGATTTGGAGAGCCCCTACCATGCTTTGCTGGGTAGACCGGCACTGGCAAAATTCATGGCCTCTACGCATGTGGCGTATCTGAAGATGAAGATGCCGGGACCCAAAGGGGTGATCACCATCATTGGTGATTACAAGCGTTCGATGGCATGTGCCACCGCCGGATCCAATCTAGCCGAGACTCTGATCATTGCAGAGGAGAGGAAGAGGCTCAAGCGAGCAGTGGAGATTGCTGAAACGGTCGTGGCCGGCAAATATATGCCGGGCATGACAAATCCCGGCGGCAGTGCTTCTTTTCAAGTAGGCAAGGAAGTCAAAAAGGTGCCGCTGGATGAAGCTTTCCCGGAGCGCCATGCCCTGGTTGGGGCAAGTTTGGATCCCAAATAGGAAAGCGAGCTCATCAGCTTCCTCCGTGAGAATCGGGATATCTTTGCATGGTCTACTTCGGACCTGCAAGGTGTGCCGAGGGAGCTGGCTGAGCACGCATTGCACGTGAGACCCGATGCTAAGCCAGTGAAGCAGCCGCTCCGGCGGAATGCCGGCGATAGAAGGAAAGCCATATGGGAGGAAGTGGCCAGGCTCTTAGCCTCTGGCTTTATCAAGGAAGTACTTCATCCGGACTGGGTGTCTAATCCGGTTTTGGTGGAAAAGAAGAAAGATGAGCCCGTCATAGTGAAAGTATGGCGGATGTGTGTTGATTACACCAACTTGAACAAGGCATGTCCTAAAGATCCATTCCCGCTGCCTCGGATCGATCAAGTGATTGATTCCACAGCCGGATGTGAACTGTTATCTTTCGTAGATGCTTATTCTGGTTTCCACCAGATCCCTTTATATGAGCCAGATCAAATAAAGACATCCTTTATTACCCCGTACGGGGCTTATTGCTATCTCACTATGCCGTTCGGTTTAAGAAATGCCGGCGCAACTTACCAAAGGTGCATGCAAAAGTGTTTGCACGATCAGATAGATAAAAATGTGCAGGTATATGTCGATGATATCGTCATAAAAACCAAGGAGAGCAAGACTCTCATAGATGATCTCCGGGAAACCTTTGGGAACCTGAGGAGATTCCGGATGAAGTTGAATCCGGCTAAGTGCACCTTTGGTGTGCCGGCGGGCAAGTTGCTCGGTTTCCTTGTTTCCAGCCGGGGTATTGAGGTGAATCCCGGCAAGATTCGTGCCATAGAAAGGATGAAGCCGCCGACAGATTTGAGGGAAGTACAGAAGTTCACTGGGTGCCTCGCATCCATGAGCCGCTTCATAAGCCGGCTGGGAGAGAAAGCTCTGCCGTTATATCAGTTGATGAAAAAGTCCGACACATTTGTCTGGACAACGCAAGCAGATGCAGCTTTCAAGGAATTGAAACAGTTCTTGTCGACAGCGCCGGTATTAGCGTCTCCGATGCCCCGGGAGCCAATGTTGCTCTATATAGCGGCAACCAACCGAGTTGTCAGTGCTGTGGTGGTAGTAGAGCGAGAGGAAGGAGGCAAAACCGTGCAGCGGCCGGTATATTATCTGAGTGAAGTCCTCTCCACCTCAAAGCAAAATTACCCCCACTATCAGAAGATGACCTATGGTGTCTATATGGCGGCCAAGAAGCTCAAGCATTACTTCCAAGAGCATCCAATCCGGGTAGTGGCCGAGGCCCCTATCTCGGAAATTATAGGCAACAAAGATGCCAGCGGCCGGATAGCAAAGTGGGCAATAGAGCTTTCACCATATACACCGTAGTACGATAAGAGGGATACAATCAAGTCCCAGGTCTTGGCTGATTTCTTTATTGACTGGGCCGAGATACAGTATGAGCCACCATTGCCAGATGCCAATTATTGGAGGATGCATTTCGATGGGTCCAAGACAATCCATGGCTTGGGTGCCGGCATAGTTCTCAGTTCACCAAAGAATGACCAGCTGAGATACGTCCTGCAGATTCACTTTGCAGCATCAAATAATGTGGCGGAATATGAGGCACTTGTGCATGGCCTGAAGGTGTCTAAGGACATAGGAATTCGCCGGATTATGTGCTTCGGGGATTCTGACTTAGTGATTCAGCAGTGTTCCGGCATATGGGACGCGCATGATGCTAACATGGCATCATACCGTTTCCTAGTGCAGCAGTTAAGTGGTTACTTTGAAGGTTGTGAGTTCCGGCACGTTCTCCGGGCTCAGAACGATGCAGCCAATGCATTATCCAAGCTGGGGTCTTCCCGAGATTCAATCCCGCCCGGCATTTCGCTGGAGCATCTGAGGAAGCCATCGATCAAACCCTCGCCGGAGTCATCCTCCATTTATGTCCCGCCAGGTCCAGACGAAGCAGTTCCAATGGAGATAGATGCCGGAGCCAGGACGGATAACCCGGGGACTGTTTCCTCAGTCCCGGGGACTGGGCCGGCATATGCTGTTAGTACAGTATTCCGGAGCAAAACTAAAGGCAAGGGTAAAATGTGCCAAGAGGTTGTGCCGGTATACCCGGGGACTGCTCCGGCATACCCGGGGACTGATTCTTCAGTCCCGGGGACTTCGCAGCCCATGGAGATCGATTATGTGTCAGTCGAAATGATGGAAATAGATCAGGCAGTGTTCACTGTCAGGGAAGTGCCCTCATGGGCACGTCCTATCTTGAACTTCATGGTGGATGGTCAAGTGCCGGCGGATGAAACCGAGGCCCGCCGGGTTATAAGGAGATCCAAAGCGTATACCATCATCAACAAAGAAATATACAAGAGAAGTACCACCGGAGTATTGCAGAGATGTGTCGAAGCTGCGGAGGGTCTGGAGATGCTCCGGGAAATTCACTAGGGGGAGTGTGGTCACCATGCTTCGTCCAGGGCATTGGTGGCAAAGGTATTCCGGCATGGCTTCTATTGGCCAACAGCACTGCAAGAGGCAGAAAACTTGGTCCGGAAATGTAATGGGTGTCAAAGATATGCCCACCAGATTCATCAGCCGGCATCTGCCCTGAAAACTATCCCAATAACCTGGCCCTTTGCTGTTTGGGGCCTGGATATGGTCGGGGCTTTTAAGCCGGCCAGAGGGAAAATGACCCATATCCTGGTCATGGTGGACAAGTTCACCAAGTGGATTGAAGTGAAGCCCATAAGCAAGTGTGATGGTCACACAGCAGTGAAATTCTTAAAGGATATAATTTTGAGATATGGTGTTCCTCATAGCATCATCACTGACAATGGGTCAAACTTTGCCCAAGGGCCATTTGCCAGATTTTGTGAGGAGGTGGGAATCCGGCTGGACGTTGCGTCGGTTGCCCACCCTTGTGCCAATGGCCAAGTAGAGAGATCGAATGGGCTAGTATTATCCGGCATAAAACCCCGGCTGATAGAGCCCCTGGAGAAAACTCCGGGATGTTGGCTAGATGAGCTGCCAGCAGTGCTGTGGAGTTTAAGAACTACTCCGAATAGATCAACAGGCTACACACCTTTTTTCCTGGTGTATGGAGCAGAAGCTGTGCTTCCAACAGATGTAATACATGATGCACCAAGAATAGTGCTATATACTGAGGAAGAGGCTAAAGAAGCCAGAGAAAATGATGTTGATCTGCTAGAGGAAGCAAGGGAAATAACTCTGTCAAGAACAGCAGTATATCAGCAGAACCTCAGACGTTATCATGCGCAGAAGGTAAATCCAAGGAGATTTCAAGAGGGAGATCTAGTACTCCGGCTAAAGCAAGGAACAGAAGGCCGGCATAAGTTAACTCCTCCATGGGAGGGGCCATTCATTGTGAGCAGAGCTCTGCACAATGATGCCTATTATCTTATAGATGCGCAGGACCCCAAGAAGAATAAGGCGGACAGGTCCGGAGAAGAAACCAAGAGGCCATGGAACATAGCTCTACTGCGCCCCTTTTACTCCTGAGCAACACAATGTATGTCTTTCCATATTTTCCTTTGTATGCCGGCGTGTTGTGCCGGCACAAGACTAATGAATGAAATACCGGCATCCCGAAGAAGCCGGGTAACTAACTCCGAGGTATATTTGTTGTTTATTTACAGTTTTTTGTTATATGCCGGCTGGCTTTATTTGAATGTTTCCTATGTCGGCCTAGTAATGTGTCGGCACCAAAGGCCACTCTTCGACTCAGCTGCTGTCCGAAACCCGGCTTCATGGCTAGCAAGAGTAGATGCCGGAGATTGTCTACACATGGAAAACGGCTAAGGAAATACAAAGCAAGCGAACCGACATTTTCGTTAAAGCTAAAGTTAAAATTTAAAGTGTCGGATGACTTGAAGTCTAAGTCTCAAAGTTAAAGTACTGTATGTTCGAGGAAGCAACCTTGAGACTCATACGTCGAAAGCCAATTAAGGTAGACAAGTAGCCAAGGTTGTGAAATTGAGGAAACAGGAAAACAACTCGGTGACTTAGCCAAAAGATGATCCGGCATTAATAACAAGCAAACCAAGATAAAACTTGTTCAGGAAGCAAACCAAAGGAAATTAAAACGTATATCTTACAACTGCACCCGGCATACCGGGGATCTGATAAAGCTTAAAGTGTTTTTGGTGCAAAGATTCAAGGGGCAGACGCGGGGCCGCCAGCAGGTGGAGCAGTAGCAGTCGAGATGTCGGCCTCAGGTGTGCCGGACCCAGCAGATGGAATGGAGCCGTCGCCTCCGCCCGGGGCAGATGCCTGTTCCGGAGCTTCAGTGTCGGCTTCCTCAGCTTCATCTTCATCTTGGCTGGAGTCGGAACCCTCAGCAGCAGCAGATGTCCCGGCATCGTCATTCTTCTCCGGCTCGCGGATGTCCCGGACGAATTTGTCGGTGTCGGCATAGTCCACATAACTATGGGCCAACTCCTTGCGGCGACGGATATGATCCGGATCCGTGGTCCAGATGGATCCTTCGCGCACGGTGCGCAAAGTCTCCAAGTCTGCCTTTTCATACCAAGACAAGAAGTAGCTGAGGGCTTCGTCAGCTCCAACCCTCGCGCCGGAATCTCGCCACTCCCGGAGGCGAACCTTGGCAAGCTGCAGGTCGTTGCCGAGGTCAACCGGGTCAGTGGGAGTCCTTTGTCCCGGCCAGAGGGCAGAGAATGCCTCCTGGGCGCCGTAGAAGAGCTCTTCAGTGTAAAGGGTCATGGCCTCCTTCCGGGACTGCAGGGCCAGCAGCTGCTCCGACATGTCCCAGTTGGGCGAGTCAACCGGAACACCCCGGTTTTCTCGGTCCAACTGCAAAGCCCTCTCAACGTCAGCGACGGAAGCGGGAAACATGCCTGCAGAATAGAAACAATGTTAGCAAAAGGAAAATATGTCGGCATAGATGCTATGCCGAAAAAGATTACACTATGTCGGAAAGGATAAAAGGGGAAAGGATTTGAAGCTTACGGGCAAGGTCGGCATTCAGCTGTGCAACTGTAACCTCCCATTTGGTGGCCTGCTCCTTCAGGCTATCCAGTTCAGCGTGGGCATTGGAGGCATCAGTCTCGGAGGTAACAAGCAGGGTCTGGGTTTTCTTCAGTAGGCCCTCCCTCTGTTCCTTTTTGTCCAGCAGCTCGGTGATCCGGCCCTTCAACTGCTCAACCTCGGCCTTGTGACCGGCATCCCGGTCGTCCAGTTGCTTGGCCACATCCACCGAGGACACACAATCCTGGTGGCGTGCCTCCAGTGCAGCCTTCTCATCTGCAAAGATTTCAAGTTAAAAGGATTTGAAGAAAGAAAACAGTGACAAAGAGTAAAGGATTGGAAGTATAAAGTAGCTATCCGGGTAACAGCAGGATCCGGCATACCAGTAAGCTCTTTCACCCTCTTGAGAAGCTCGGTGACTTGCGCTTCGGCACCAGCTGAAGAATGTCGGCACAAGGTTACGTGTCGGCAAGAGTAAGCATTGCAAAGTAAAGAGAGGAAAGATATCCGGCATACAGCAGTATGTCGGCAAAGATTACCTTTCTGGGACAGCTCCTGCTGAAGCTTGCTGTGTGCGTCAGATAGCTTCCGGTGCTCGCACACCAACTCATGGAACATGTCGGCCCGGGTGTTGTTCATGCGCTGCAAAAATGCCGGGATTTGAAATATCAGCAGAGAAATTTGACATGATAATTAAAGTGAAGATTTTATCAAGTGATCATTCTTTTAAAGACCCGGCACAGGTGCTGCGCACCTATCCCGGCTCTCGGTGACTAGGATTTGAAGCTCGAATCGAGCTTATATCCCGGTCAAGAGGATTTGAAAGATAATAGAGATGTGAAATTGTTAAAGACCCGGCACAGGTGCTGCGCACCTATCCCGGCCCTCGGTGACTAGGATTTGAAGCTCGGATCGAGCTCATATGTCGGCAGTTAATTCAAAAGAAGCTAGCTAAAGGACTATGAGAAAATCCCGGATGTCCATATCCCGGACAGCCGACATTTTCGGGGACTGGGGATATGTGTGTAAATAGAGAGGACTTACGTTGGTGGCATCGGCCAACTTGTGAAGTCTTTGCTAGAGGCTGAGGAGCTCGCTGGCGATCGGTATGGGCTTCGCTGCCAGGAAGTCGCTTGGGTCGCCACTGGTCTTGGCTTCGGCCAGCTTCTTGCTCCTTGAGTCCGCAGTGTCCATGTTGCTGGCGTCGTTCCATTTGATGCACTGCTCCTTAAGAGAGCCGAGGCTCTGATCACTTTTCGTCGCAAGAGGGACGAGGCCCTCGAGTTCTGGGGTGTCGAAGAAGCTGGTCCGGTACCCCGGCCGGGCTGCTGCCCTGCCAAGATGCAGGGCCAGAGCAGAGCTGGTCCGGGACGCTGCCTTAGGAGGAGCAGTTGCGGCAGATGGTGTGTCGGACTTGGCCGGCTGAATCTTCAACGTGCCGGTCTGGGCCGGTGCAGTGGTCTTGGCCGGTGCAGTGGACTTGGCCGGTGCAGTGGTCTTGGCCGGTGCAGTGGTCTTGGCCGGTGCTGGGGTCTTGTCAGCTGAAGGAGTCTCGGGTGCGGGCTGTTCCGGCGCGGCCGGTGCATCTTGGCCAGCAGAGGCAGGATCCGGAATAGTCCGGACTTCCGGCACTAAAGGGCCTTTACCCTTGATGTCTGCTCCGGCGTTTTCAGTTGTGCCGGCGTCGCCGGTGGGCGCGCCGGAGTCTGGTGCTTCTTGGTGGGCTCCTGTGTCCATGTGGACATCAGGAGCCGGAGGTTCCTGTTGAGCCCCCGAGTCCATGTGGACGTCGGGGGCAGAGGTGTCTTGTTCCGGCGGAGGAACGTCCTTCGCCGGGGAGGAGGTCTTGTCGGGCGCAGGCGAGGATGCCGGCGCCGGGGAG